>JAPMOR010093229.1:32565-223264 GCA_026543865.1 Argiope aurantia
CTTAAGCCTAATTCCAAATGTAAATGAACTTAAGCCTAATTCCAAATATTAATGAATCAAAGCCTAAAACGAAAGATAGATCAAAAAAATTGGTACTCAAGTTAAGCTCTGAAGTGTAGATTCTTATCAAATTTTGAATCAAATCTTTCAAATGATTGATAACGTATCAATTTCTGTTTTCGCATACATGTAAAAGCTATGATTTAAATCGCTAAATTCGGTATATGTGATCCTGTGTCTAAAATTGTTATTCCGTATCAAATTTTAACTAAAATCGATAAAACGCCTCCACATTACATATTTGCGCGATTGATTCATAAAATTTCTTGATTTAAGACAGAGATCTGTATTTCGTAACTATTGCTCGCCAAAACCAAGCATGATTTTTGCGGTCTTACCAGTTCCCAGAATTTTAAGCGATGGAAAAGACCTTTATTGGAGACTATGCGTAGTAGAGACCAATATACATATATATATTCATAACTTTTTTAAAAAAAATTCTTATATAAATTACTAGTTTTACAATGATCATTGGAAAAATATTTTAATCCTTTCAACAAATGATTAATGGATCAGTTGGATTCAGGAAGATGAGCTGAAATAAAATATATTAAGCGATTATGAGTGTCATTCATATTGATATTTATATGCTATTACATGTGTCATAATAAAAAAAAATCCGAAATAGGAATAATATTTTGCTAAGTAAATTAAGAATTATCTCTTTTAAAACCGCTAGATTTTTTTTTTTATTTTAAAAGGAAAACATTTAATTTTAAATCGTCAGACAGAATTTTTAGTCAAGTTATTTCTGTAATGATTCGCCATTTTGCTGAGAATATAGACACAAAATAAAGAATTTAGATTTAATATTATTAAATTTTTTTAGTAATGTGGTATATTTTTACCTTACAGATTTATAATGGTTCTCATATGTATTTATTGCATATTTTTTTTTCTTCAACTAATTTTTCAAATAGGTTATTTTTACAATATTTAGCTCGTGGAAACAATATTTTAAACATTCGGACCCAGTCTTTAAAAAATGAGAAATTAGTAATACTTAAGTCTAATAGAAACTAAAAATTATTATATTTTCCCCCGTTTAAGCTTTTGAAGTGATTCAATTAGGAATTAGGAAAAAATATTAAAGTAGTAAAAGTCACTGAAAAGATTAATTTGTAATATTTTTTAACTTGAAAAAATAATCACAAATAACCTTCTCTGAAAAAATTTAAATAAATTAAACGCAAGACCGGTTTAAGCTAAATTTGCCGATAAGAAACTAAATTTTCAAAAAAATAGAAACAAAGATGAAAATATACATCCATTAACAGTATCAAAACTGTAATATGAAATAATTCTCGTATAAAGTTAGAGGTCAGAATTCCTTGCTGTTTAAAATTTTGATAATCGAATTGCAGAAATTGAGAAAATAATTTTATTGGCAACTAGGATAATTTATCTTTTATCATTAGCATTCTTTGAAGTACCTTTCTCTGTATATGACAAAACTAATAAAAGGTAAAACGTCAGAATAATTCGCAAAAATATTTAAACTTTTGAGAATGAAATTATGTTTTATGCACTTAGATCTTATCACTTAACCCTTTCTAGGGCCGTGGGAAGTATGCTTCCCACCAAATTTATCAATCTTTGTATGAATTTATGTAGGTTGGCATCAATTATGACAAATTTTTTGGAAAGATACAAACTTAGATGCTTCAGTTCTTTATCTTACACAAAATGATGCGTCTTGATTTGTTACTTAATTATTAATTAACCAAATTAATTAATAAAATTAAATGTATCTAATAAGCTAAATGAATCCCTTTTCTTATTCTAATTTCAAGCCTAAAATATTTTAACATTATAGGATTAGAAAAAAATGGCCCTTTAAAGGGTTAATAAACAATTCACTCATTTCTAAAATCTCACAATTCAGGAAAAATATTTTATTTTTCTCATCAAATTTTCTAAATAAAAAGAACTATACGTAATCTTGATATTGACCAAATAATAAAATACTTTTATTTTAAACTTCTTACATGAGTACATTTTCCCTCCAAACCAATTTCACTTTCTTGGTCCTCAAAGCTTAATTGTAAACTCTGGCGACGCAATGGAAATTTAAGAGTGCAGCTGCAACCACTCCCAAGGTATCCCCTGAATGTAGGTTTTCGAAACATTCGAATAAACTTCCAAAATACGAGAAATTTCTCTGCCCAAACGAAATTCCGGTGATTCTTCATGATTTCCCGCAATTGCAACTTAAAAATTTCCGCAACTGCCCATTGAGGGGAGGAATATGATGGGAAGAGTATGTTTGGGGAGCACTGAGAAATTCCGTTCTGAGGCTTTTAAGGGCAATTACTACCATGTTTTCGAAAGATTTTCAATCTAACAATCTTTTTTGTGGAAGAATATTTTATTTTTCTTCTGTGAGAGTTGGTTTTTGTGATGATTTGAATTAAAATTTTCACATAGAGAAATAAGTTTCTCTGAGTCTTTTGGTATTTTTTATTTGTGGAATTTAGGTTTTTTTCTTTCTATATAAATGAAATATTCAGTAAGACAATATCGTATTATTCGTATATAACAAATATCATCTGCGATCGTATTCGAATTTCAATTCGGTCAAAATAAATGTGACAAATAAAAACTAGATTTATATTTTTGTTACTTAAGTAAATAGAATTTGTTATATATTGTTACGGATACTTCCGTGGTTTTTTCGCCCATTTCATGGTCGATGAATAAAACAATCATTTAGTAACAAACGACGATGTTTATTGAACACGAAGACACAGATACAAGGACAGAAAATATACAGCAGAGACGAACAGGCAACACACTACAACAAACAGTAGCCCACAAGTAGTAATCGATAATAATAACAGCCACAGCACTTAAAGTGGTCACACATAATTCAGCAGGAGGAGGAAATTTTCGTAGATTCACTCTACGGTCTCTCCAAACTTCTGCAATTCTCCACTGTCTCCTCGCTTTAGCTGTATCCACTTGCCGACTCACTACTACACGACTCAGTGATGCTTCCACAACAAACACTAGGACTAGGCACGCTCTCAATTCAGAAATCGCTTGAGCTCCACATAACGCTTGCTCTTAGCTGGACTTATTCAACTATTAGCCGTTGACTCTTTCTACGATTACGACTCGTTTCACGCCTGACTCCGGCTTGAGACTGCCGGCCTTTTATAGTTCCCGGGAGGCGGGAAGAGAGGATTCTGAAACAATCGAGCATATCATGGTTCCTATTGGCTCAATCACTAAAAATTCTGGAAGTTTTCTATTGCTATCTATTTTGTTGTCAAGCTCTGGAATTACTTATTCGCCATCGAATAGAGCTGATCTTAAAACTGTCTTTCCAATGATTGAATTTATTATGCTGAGAAGCAACATTACAGATTTGATCCATTGTTAAGTTGCCGTTAATATCTAATTAAAATAAAGGAACTTTCTTTGTAAATAATTAACTATTAAAATGAATCGCAAAAAGCAAGACTTTTCATGTTTACTTCTTTGCGGTTTATAGCTAAAATACTTTTTTTCCCTTTATATATATATATAATATATATAATATATTCAATTACAGAAACTTTTCTTTTAAATTATATATATGAGAATTTATACCTTCCTTGAAATTCTGTTGAAGGTTTTCCTTCTTTTAAACTTGAAACCGAGTTGAAGAAATATGGTAACTGTTGTAAGTATCAATAGAAGTGATGTCAACTATGAGTTTATATATATTTAAATCTTTTCTTTTTTTATCTTTGAAATTTTGAAATTGTTAATATTTTTTCGTCTAATTCATTCGCAAAAGAAAAAAAGTAATAAAAATACTAAAAAGAAAAAAATAATTATGGTTTAGGAATGGCATAAGAAAAAAAAAATGAATAAAAATCTGAGATAAAGGGACATTTCAGCGAATAGATGATTTTATACGGTTAAAGTTTTCATACTTAACAGAAATTACCCTTGAAGTATTTCTTATAATGAATTTAAAATAACATTTTCTGCAATTTTTTGCTCTTCAAATTAAGAAAAATACGAATATCCAAAAAAATTCATTTATCCAATTATCGTTCTTATAATTGGATAAATAATTGCAATTAAAAATAATTGGAAGTAAAGATAAACTCTTTAATTACTATAAAAGACAGTTTCAAAAGAAAAGTCCTTCACTTTTATAGAGTAAAATACGAAAATAACTGTTCTCGTCGCTAAGTAAAATTAGTTGGCTTACTACCAATTTTCTTTATTCATTAATTTAGTGTGAATTTTCGTAAACAATCTGATAATCACAATTTCTGATTTTCATTGGCTGTTCTCAGAAACATATATTTTTAAGCTTTTCACAAGCGATGCATGTTAAAGAGATTAGTAAGCAATTTTTTCATTTTGAGATCATTGTGATCAAATAGCCATTTTTAAATGTGGCTTCCTTGACAGCTCAGTTGAAATGTTAAAGACAATTGATGAGTTTTGTAAGAAATAATACTAGGAAAATCGTAAACACAATGTTTTGTTACTTTTGTAAGGAAGAACGATTCTATATTTATTTTCATTCCCATAATAGGGAATTCTTTGCTTTCTTAGTATTTATTTTTCGAATTTATATCTTGCCTTTGCTTGCTTACAGTTAAATAAAATCCATGTAATCAAACTGGTATATATTATACTATAGATTAGTATAACAGTTTGAAAGTTTTGAAAAAATAAAGCTTTTTACAATGTTTATTTTATAACTTATTGAACACGTAAGACAAAGGGGAATAAAATACACCATTATACTTTCTCATATACGTAGTATGGAGAACGTTTCTTAAGTAAAGTAATTAAAAAATTCGAACTCGTGATTTTGACAAATCAACATGTTTTAGACCTCCCTGAGTTCAGAAAATAGAATTTTAGAATAAGCCAGTCTGTCTGGTTTTCTGTGACAAGGACAAAACTCAGAAACTCTTAGATCTAAACAAATGGAATTTGGCATACGCTCTTTGAGCTACATTTTAAACCTTTCATCAAATTTCGAACAAAGAGAAAAATTTTCTGTATGGCTCTTCAATTATAAGTTATCATGAAAACTGCAAAAGAATGAGCTAAATGGCTAAATTTTGGTACATCTATTTAACATCTTTGTTATAGACACTTGTCAAATTTTGTGACAAATCCGACCAGGGATGGATCGCTTGTTGTATATATTTTCTGAAATAGGCAAATACGATCACTCAAAAGCGCAATGACTTAAATATATCAAATGTTATATGGGATTTTGTACCTAAACGTGTAAATTTGCATCAAATTTTTGTTCAGTTTTGTTTTTACAGAGAAAAATACATTTAAAACGCAAATTAAATTTTGGTATGAAATTAATCGCATGTCAAGAAATAATCGCCAAATAACTCGCCAAGGATGATATGATAGATTGAGTACAGATTAACTTCAAAGGTTAATATGTTGTAACAATCGTATGCCAGTATCATGCTAGGCGTTCTCTGAGATAACACCTTTATTCGAGAGCATGCGAGAAATTTTGGTGAGACCGCTCAAGCTGACTTGGATAAGAAGTTTTCACAAAATATTATAGAAAAAGCTCTAATGACATAATTTTAAAAAAATGTTTTAAATTTTAAATATATTCTGTTGAGCAATAGATAAAAGTTGATACGATTTGTCATAACAAATAATGTTATGACAAATTTGGCTGACTCTTATGTTCATTTGGCAAATGTGAACTTGAAATCTACAAAATTACTTATTTTCTGATTATATCATCGCATTCATTACCAGCAAAGTCGCATATTCTCTAGGCATGTTACTAAAATTCATTAACTGAGTCACTGCAAATTAGCATATTCGCTTCATATTTTGCTCTATAACACGAATTCCCGACATTTAATAAGCAAAGAATATTACATAAAATTTATCTAACAGGCCTTAACTATGAAAATTTATTATTAGTCAACTTGTTAATGAACACTGCACTAACAAAGATACTTTATTTTTCTGCCTAGTAAACCCTTCTAAAGACCAAACTTTTAAATCAAATTCTTCAACTAATTTTATCGCACACAAACTTCTCTTTCATTAAAGCATCTGTCTGGCTATTACATATTTATTTATTTTTTGTTTCGTAATTTCTACAAACATTTTAACCTGAACTTTATTAGAATAATTTTAATCAAAATTGTAACAACCTGTATCTTTACTTTATTATAATGCACGCTTGACTTGCACAGCACAAATTTGATCTTTTCTCTGCGGAAATGGGTTGACTCTCTCTCAAAACAAGAATTCTTTCGAATTTTTGATGAGAGGTTCTTGATTATAGCAAGTTAATCAAAGCATCTTTTGGAAAACACAAAAAAATTAACGAGAATTTAAATCTTATTAAGAAATTACTTCATCTTCCCGCATTGCTTAATCAGTCTTCAGGTTGATTATTGATTGAATTCTGTGACACTTAATTAGGAAAGCCTCCATAAGGATAACGTTGTTTGTCTCCCTTCTAATCTAAGTTATGGTGAGAACTTTTATTTTTGTTTTTATTCTAGGTATAAGCATACTTTAATTTCGAAACATCTTTCTTTTCTGTACAAAATTAAAATGCTTTGACGATAACAAAACTCTTGAACTATGGAATTTGTTTTCCTTTCTGCTGGCCTAGCAAAAAATAATTACGAAATTCAACCAAAAAAATTTTTGTGTAGAAAGTATAGGGGAAACTCATCCTAGTTATATTTTGAATAAATGTAAATTAAAAATTTTGTCTTTTAAAGCTGTTTAAACAAGTAACCTGAAGAGAAAGTTAAATTTTTTTGGATTAAAAGAATTTGATTTTACCTAGATGACTAGAAATATTCATTATAAATTGAATAGCAATATATTTAGGAATTCTCTATGCCTATATACTTTAGAAAAATGTCTTATAAAAGGCGTTTTGAAATTTTTCATCCCTTCTATGTTGAAAGCAATGTATTATTTTCGTTTTCAATTCTTCTAGAAAGCATTGGAAATTAAAATGAAAATGTTGAGTATTTGCTTCCTTACTCCAGAAAAAGCAAAAATAAATTCATTGTAATTAATGCAAAATAAATATTAATTTAGGTTTGTAGCGAATACATCTGTATATTTTCAACCGTATTTCAAAGTTAAAATAACGATTCCCTATTTCAATGGTTGGAAAATCGTGTCTCGTGAGACACGGATCAGATTGAGAACGTAATAAAAATTTTCTACTAAGTCAGCATAAGAGTATCCTGATTACGGGAATAACAACATATCTACTTATATAGTTTAAAGAATGTAGCTCTCAAAAGATATATCAATCAGTGAACTAATGAATTGGCTTTTTATACTAATGAGTTTGACAATCATTGCCCTGCTTTATTCTTATTTGAAAAAAAAAACTTTATTTACCATCTGGATGATGCAAATGTTAGAAGTGATAATGCCAAAGGAAGAAACCAATTGAACTTTAAAACTGAATTCATCTGTGTGATTTACAACATTAAATTATGCTGATATATAATTTAATCCCTCCATCTAAACTAAATCAGAAAATTAGCAAAAGTTTTCTCTAAAAATTTATTAATGGACACACCAATAAACTTACTTTCCATGAGAATTGGATCTCTTTATGAAAGGCCATTGGTGTAAAATTATCTACAAACCTCCCCCTCTCAAATACTTGATTGTTTAGGTTTTACAAAATAAGAAGTTTCAAATGGCCCGAATTTAATTATCGATATTTTTTTTGGATTAATGTAGATGATCTTGCAAAGCTAGACCATATACGATACAAGATGAAAATAATTGTTCAGAACTGTTTTGAAATCTTGAATTATTTTTAAATAAATCTCTTGTCAGTAAAATTTTAGCTTCAATTTATATATAATATCGAATCATTCCGATGCTGATATTGATGAAGTTTCTTTGATTTTTTGTTGTTGTTATGCATTTTGTACAGTTACGTTTAGGATGATTTGGTAGTAGTGACAACATTTTAAAGTGAAAGGAAACGCATTTAGAATATGTAATTGCATATATGCATTATTTAACTCGTATGCAATTTCTATTTTATTTTAAGTTGCTTATAACGACGCTAAATTTTGCCTTTTCTACCTTAATTTCTTTTCAGTTCTTGAAAATTTTTGGTATTAAAATTTCAAATGCATCTTTTTCATACTCACGTATTACTGTAACATAAAAATAATTGTGTAGTTACCTAACAATAATTAAAAATGTATTTAAAATTTAAAGTTCTTTGTAAAATAATGCAAAGTTATTTTATTTGCTCTATCTAATGAATTTAAAAAATTGAAAAATCCAAGTATATTGATGAAACTTTGTGTTATTTTGCAAAAATTTAAGTGGATAAGCATTTTATAAGAAATTTAAGAGATAAATGCATTGGCCTTGGCCTTGGCTTACTAAATAAGTTAACAATTATTTGAGAATAAATTTGCATTCTTTTCAATATTTCTTTCAAAAATCGTTATTTTAAAAGTTAACATTCAATTATACGTAATAAAACCATGATAAATATTTTTAATAAACTGTTTAACACAAAAGAAGATCTAAGAGATGATAAGAAAGATTAAAAGGAAATTTTTAAGAGGAAATATTTCGCTCCTGGCAAATAAAATATGTCAAAATCAGAAATTTATCGTTAAAATTCATGTTTTAAAATGATATTGTAAAAAAGTGATATCCAATGCAAAAAAAAAATTAAAAAAATGGAAAAGCAATTTTATAAGTAGAAAAAAGTTCGAAAATAAAAGCATTCCATTCGAAAAGGCATTAAATTCATGACAAACAATACATCATATTCGATGCTAATGCTATTGATAACATGATGAGTAATCATTCAGTGTCAACTGAGTGTCGTTCTGTTGACTTTAAAATGAAACGTAAAACAAGAATTGTTATGCTGGGAAAAATTTCAAAGAGTAAATATAGTAATATTTATTCTTCGTGAGATAGATGTTTCTGATGAAACCATGAATGATTCAGTTTACTTACATGAATGAAAAATCGATGCATCATCTTTATTAACATATTGACATATTCCCTCCGCTCCGGCCAAAAAAAATTGTTAAATTTTGTTTCCATTCATTGTTTGAAAAATCCTGATCACTTCAGCGGTTAAAACTTTAAAGGAAAAAAAATGCAGTGCCTTTCATTTTAAAGAAACAAATAATCAATTATGAAGTTTAATTTTTCCTGTGCACATAGATCTCAATTTTCTAAAATAAATTATAAGTTGTTTATCTCACTTTTAAAAACAAAGAAAGTTCTTGCAAAGAAATAATCTGCTCATCATAATAACGTATTTAAAGTGAAAATTGCTGATTACTTCCTTTTATAAATCATTAAAAAAAAGAGAATGTCCAGTTCTTGGTTAATTTAAATGTAAATAAGACTCTATAATATACAAAGTAGTATAATTATGTATAATACAAAGTAGTATGAATTATATATGACTAACTGGATTCAGTTTGAGTGATAATCTGATACTTGAGTAATACAAGGCAAATCAAAATGAATATAGCAATTACAAATAGCTACAAATTTTGTATACATATATCCTAAATGTTCTATGTGACTTCCGTTGGTCACACGAACAATATCTACGCGATAGTCCATTTTAAGCCATACATTTTGCAGCATGTCTGCAGTCGCCGATGCAAGTGCATTATAAAATCGTACTTTGAGTTCTTCAATTGTTTTGGGCATGGGTAACTTTGAAGTTCCGTCGGCATTATGTGTTAATCTTATCGATAAGTTATTTTTCCTTAAATAGTTATAGCCATTTGAAATCGCTATATTTATTTTGAATTACTCTGTTTTATTAATCAATCATATTAGATTTATTAATCAGAATCAATTTACAGTTGATTTAATTTAACCCTTTAAGGGGCCATTTTTTTCTAGTCATATTATGTTAAAATATTTTTAGGCTTGAAATTAGAATAAGAAAAAAGATTCATTTAGCTTATTAGAAAAATTAAATTAATTAATTTGGTAAATTAATAATTAAGTAACAAATCAAGACACATCATTTTGTGTAAGATAAAGAGCTAAATCATCTAAGTTTCTGTCTTACTAAAAAAAATTGTCAGAACTGATGCTAACCTACATAATTTCATACAAAGATTGATAAATTTGGTGGGAGGCATACTTCCCATGGCCCTAGAAAGGATTAAAATGCATTTCATTAAATGGGCCAGATTCATACGTCGCTTTAATTCTAGTTCTTTAATGCAAAAAAAAACTGATATTTTGCTTAAATCAAGTCAGAATTTTGAAATACTCGTACATTTGGAGTCGTTTCAAATTCGGCATTTACTCGTTAACTCTAAAAAGAAAAAAAATTCTTAGCCGTTAGTTGATAATCATTTGATTGTTCGAAACCGTACAAACCCTCATTATAAAATTATTTCAGTCATTAAGAAATGTGAATTAAAATGAATCATTACGAAACAAGAAAAGAATATCTAAGAATTTGCAGACGATTTGCAGAAATTTTACTTTAGACTATTTGAGCAAAGAATACTATTTTTATTTTTATTGACAATAAAAATATACACACTTAAATAAACTGCGTTTCCTTATTCTCCACTTATTTCATTTGCTTACATAATATCTACACGATTAAAATTAAATAAATACACTGTTTAATTAATTTTATTTCAATAAGATAGTAATTGATTTAGTGGTGTATAACTTAAAACGTGTGTGCAAACCGATATCTCAGAATTTATTTTAACGAATGAATTACACTAACTGCACATAAATAATAAGCACCACATTATTCGATGTTGCATATTTCATCCCTTTCATAAATAGTAAACTTTACACAAGATTGAACTTTAGTAGTAAATTGAATTCGAGTTTCTATAATTTATGATAACATATATCAAGAAGTATTTTAGCTCTTGCTTCATATCTCGATTGCACGGCATTCCAGGCAAGTTATGAATGCAACTTCAGAAATCTATAATTCTCGTAGCAAAAGCTCCTTAATTAAAATAGACGCACAATTATTTTATGCTCATTACATGCGTTGCTTCTTAATTAAACATGAAAATTCTTTAATATAGTTTGAGGAAACTCTCCATTCTTCAATGAGGATTAATTTCCTTGATGCTTAAGAATTAAATTGCTGTTACTCCAACGCAATTAATTAAGCACACCTTCTAATGCCGTTGCTTAAATTACACTGGGGAAATTGCATTTCCTATATATACACCAATATTCCTAAAAGTCTCACCCAAAATTTCTCAGTCTTCTCGAACTCTTGCAGGCGAAGACAACTATGGGCATGTTGTATAGTCTTTTCACAAACTCCGAAACTCTCTGCGTAATTTCGGCTTCACGGTGACTGAGGCGAATTATGGGGCTTTAGTATAATGAGGGGACGTCCATAAACGTGGTTTTAAATTAAATTGCCGCTTCCCGTGCGTAATTCCGAAACGATATTTCGCACTCTCTCCATCTCTGTATTAGGGCGTTAAGAGGTATTGTACAAGATTTACTACTGCATGTTGCGTTGTTGCCCAATCCATCTGCTGTATCCCGGTTCTAAACAGTTTAATGAGACGCAAAAAAAGATATTCAAGAGGATTGTGGCTGAAATAATTTGTTCCTAAATAAGGTGAATCTTTTCGTTTTTGTTAATGAAAGTAAACGCTAATTGGGTAATAGGGAAAACTTAATTTTTTTGACATTCATATTATTACTATCAAAAAGTAAGGGAGACTTTTCTTTTAGTTATTAATAAAAACTCTCTGGAACTTTATACTGCGAGTTGGTGGCCATTTCTTATAATTGTTACTAAAAAAATGTTGTTTGAAATTTTTTTTTCTCAATCGGGGAATCATTTCATTTTCACACACCAAACCATTACTATGTTCTACTAAAGGATTGTAGCTGAAATGATCTATTCCTAAATAATGCAAAACTTTTAGTATTGCATTATTTAGGAATGGATCATTTCAGCTGCTGATCAGCAATAATATTCGCTGATTGGGTAAGAGTGAACTGAATTTGGGGCATTCATATCATTACTATCAAAAAGTAGGGGCATTTTTTGGAGTTATTTACATACACTCTCTGGAACATTATACTGCTAATTTATGTCCATTTCTTATACGATCGCTCCCAAAGGAGATTCCAAGAAGTTCTGTTTGATTTTTTTTTTCTAAATAAGGGGAATGATTTTATTTTTGCAAATAAAACTACTAATTATGACATATTTAAAGTATTTTGTTAAAACAATTTGTTCCTAAATAAGGTAAACCGTTTCGTTTCTGTAAATGATAATATGCGCTAAATGAGATACTGAAAATATTCATATCATTACATTCAAAAATATCATTACAATAAAAAGTAGAAAAATTTTTTGGAGCGATTATAAACAAATTCTATACGACGAATTGATACTCATTTCTTTCACGATTGTTCCCAAAAAGTGTTATTTGATTATTTTTTTTTTCCTGATTCAGAGGAATCATTTCATTTTCGCAAGCAAAATAACTCCTAATTGTGTATTCCTACTAGAGGATTGTGGTCAAAATAATCTGTTTCTTAATAAGGTTTAAACCTTTTAGCTTTTATAAATAAAATAGGCACTAATTCGGTAATAGTGAAAACATTATTTTATTCCTATTTGGGCGTTATAAGGTATTGTGCAAGATTTATTACTGCATGTTGCGTTGTTGCCCTATCCATCTGTTGTATCCTAGTTCTAAACAGGTAATGAGACGCAAAAAAAGATATTCAAGAGGATTGTGGCCTAAATAATCTGTTTCAAAATAAGGTGAACCTTTCATTTTTTGTTAATGAAAGTAGGCGCTAATCGGGTAATAGTGAGAACTGGACTTCATATGATTATTATGAAAAAAGTAGAGGAACTTTTTCTTTGGGGTTATTAATGATAACTCTATACTGTGAGTGATGTCTATTTCTTATATAATTGTTCCCAAAAGAGATTCCCGAAAGTGTTGTTTGAATTTTTTTTCTGAATCGGGAATCTTTTCATCTTCACATGCAAACTAACTCCTAATTGTGTGCTCCTACTTGAGGATTGTGACCGAAATATTCCGCTCCTAAATATGATAAACCTTTTCGATTATGTAAATGTAAGTAGGCGCTAATTGGATTATAGTAAATAGGTGGAAATCTTTCGTTGGAGTTGCTTAACAAACTTTCTAAAACTTTTTACTGCAAGTTGATACCCGTTTCTTATAGGGAAATCTTATATTATAAACTTCTTATATTATATATCTCTGGGATCACTTTTTTGGAAAAGAGATCCTATGATGTATTATTTGAATTTTTTTCTGAATTAGTAAAATCACTTTATTCTCGCAAAAAAATAAATAAATAAATAAACTCCTAATTTCTTCAAAATTATGTTTCGAACTCCCATTTTAAAGCTATCGAAAAGACATTCTACTTTTTGAGTTTTTTTCATAGATCTCTGGATTATTATACTGCATTTCTGTATTATCTCAAAAAGCTCTAAGATATTAGTATGGTATCTACCGTATATTCTGCGGTAATAAAAATATCGAACAACAGTGTGAAGGTACCGTACAGTATCTTTCACTTATATGGATTTTTTGCCTACATTTTTAGACTCAACATTTCAAAATTGGATTCGGAATAAAAGAGGCTGCATTTATTTTTCCTTAATCAGACGAACAATTTAGTTTCCAGAAACTAAAATGAACACGGTAAGGAAGAGATTTTGGGTCCTATATTAATGTTACTAAATAGTAAGGAATTTTAGTCCCAATAAATTTGCAGAAACTATTGGAGTTATGCTACACCCACGCTCTAAACGAAGTTATATTGTTTTGTTAATATCCATCTGCTATGCCCATGCTCCCCTTCAGTGAATTTGGCTTCAAATAATCTCTTCCAGTGTGAATTTTTCACGTTTCTAGAAAATGAAATAAGCTCTAATTGAGAAAGTAAGGTGAAATTTATTCTTAACATCCCATATATTGTTCTAATGCTTGGCTGTTTATTTTTTTCCCTTCAATTTTGAAAGTCGAAATTAGAAGAATTGAAGAAACGTTGTCTTCAATTACATCAGTTAATTATTTTCACCAGTCAGTTACATGTTATTCAATATAATTAAGAATTTTTGAGGAATACGGACACTTGCCTTAGGAACAGAACTTTAAATTTCAATTCAAATGATGGTGAAATCATATATATATATTCTGTTCTTATTATGAAATTTACAGTTAACCTATTTCATCTTAGCCGTCGAAAGTTAGTTCTACCTCTTTCGTTTCTGGGCATTATAGTGTTATGAGGTATTCTGAAATATCCATTATTCAACCATACCCCTATCAGATAAAAAAATGATTGTACCTAAGAATTCAGGAGTTAAAGGGTTTCAAAAAATAAACATTAAAAGAAAACTGCTATAATTTCAAGTTATTTTTTTTAATTAACAAAACATTTTGTAAAAGAAAAAAATATTTAAAACTGATTTTATTTTAAATTGAATATTTATCGTTAGCAAATGCTATATTTATGAATATATGATTCGATATAATTTAAACACAATTATATTTTACAATATTATCAAATAAATAATATTTTACTAATAATTACTTAATTTTACAAATGAAAATCTTTTATTGCATTAATTTAAAACTATTTTTCTCTGTAAATAAATATGAGTACATTCTAATATATTGATAATAATATTTGCCCATTTGTTTGAAGAATTCTCAAATGCTCTTTTACTTTATGGAAAAGAAGTCATCTTCCATAATTTAAGAAAAAAATATTTCTATTCAAAATCATATCCTCTGAACTAAACTCCATATATTCTCTTAAAACATCTTTCTTGATATAAAGCACTCATATTTTTGAACTAAAGATAGAATAAGAAAAATATAATAACTACATCACTTTTTGTTGATACACAACAGCACTTAACTTTTCTCTAAACCGTCAAATTATTCCACTTTTCTTTGAAGAATATAATCTTCATAAAAATTTATGATTCTTACTAACTACATGGATCTCATATTAATGTACTTTTTTATCATAAAAAAATTATAAACCAGAAGCTTTAAAATTCTCTTACTTTGAAGAAACCGATAAGGAGGAAAAAAGGGGTGGGGGCAGCAAATAAACTGAGATAAATCGAACGCTTTTGAACCGATTAAAAACATTTATTCTCGGGAAACCTTCTATCAGAGAAGTGAGTGGTTGATTTTTCTACAGAAGTCAAGATTTCTTATCATTTTATAGAGCGGAAGAGGATACAGTCGAGTCAGAGTGAAGTGGGCAAGAATTCTCTGATACTTCAATACAGATAAAAGGCTTAGACGTAAGTCTATGTCGACAAATAGGCTTAAAGTTATTTCCCGCGTAAGACCTACTGACGGGTTCTTCAAGATCTAGAATGTGGGTTTGTGTGGATTTTTTTTCGTTTGTATTCTCGGAATCTTCAGCTCAATATGCAATGTTTCCAATACAGACAAAAAGTACAAGGATACAGCAGATGTAGGAAAAACCATATGAATGGCAAGAAGATTTTCGAGATATAGATAAAATCTTTAGAAATGGAGCTTTTAGTGGAATGTCTTTTTCAGTAGATTTACGAACATAGCGGGGTTTTTTTTATTGTGAAAATCGTAAATACATCTACAGAAAGAGCTTTTTTCTATCCAGTTTCTTTAGGCTTAAGGTTACTTCCATGTCTTATCTGCTTGTATGAAAAAGTTCATGCACTATATTGAATAAATAAAAATGGAAGAACATTTATGTAATGAAAAAAATCATTGCATGCTTGAAATAAAGTAATATATTTGAGAAAAGTATTTGCAAACTCTAAAGAAATATTTCTTCGAGGAATCCCTTATTTTGGTGTCCTTTTGCAAAAGCACCTAATAAAAGTTATACCAGTTATAAATTATGGAAAGAAACCAACTAATTCGAATATAAGAAATTGATTATTTTGACTTTTGACCAAATGGTCGCGATCTATTTCCCAAAATGATTTGGTACATGCATATAAGTAAAAAAGATGGTAATGTAAGCGGGAAATCTTGTTAGAGGACAATTCTAAGAAACGATCATTGCAAATTTTTATATTTTAAAATAAGGTGAAAATAGAACAATTTTGCATGTAAGACAACTTAAGCTGAGAAAATAAGCCCGTAAGCAATATTTTTATGATATATTGCACATTTTATCATAAAGAATGCATTGAAATTCCATGCATTCTACCAAATAATGTAACTACTATGTTTATTGATTTATTCTACAAAAATCACTTTAAAAATGCATAAGCTTTTCTTATTAATGCGATAAATTCATGCAACATAATTTTATGATGAAATGAGGCAAAATGTGAGGAATAATCAATTACTGATATATATTTAATAGAACCAACTTAAAAGAAACATGTAATATCCATAATTACTATTACTATAAACACTTCACAAAAATGGTTAAAAAATTAAATTTTTGCAAATTTTAATACATAATTTTAAATAAATACATGCATACAAAGTTTTTACATTAAAGATGATGAAATTTAAGAGTTTAAATTAAAACTGTTACATTTATAATATAGGAATACTGACAAAGAAACTAGGAAAAACTATTTAATAATGTCCACTATTTAAACTATTTAATAATAACTATTTGTTAATAATGAGGGAATGTACATAATAGTGTCCTTTTGTAATTATATATCCACTGTTGGTGAAGAACAAATTTTAACAGTGATATTGACAATAAATATCCGAGTTATAGAAGGTATATCCTAATTTAGTTGATACTGAGCAATTAAATAGTAAAATTACAGCTCCAATTAACTTAATGCTTAATTTTGGTCTTTTCAGTTCTCGTTTATTTTGAAAACACCTAATGAATTCATCTTGATCTATCCGAATAATAGTATTTTATATAATATCTGTTCATTTACGCATAATTCTTAAAATACAAATCTACGAATATCCTCATATTTTACTTAGGCATTGTTTATTTAGATACAGATATTTGGAGTAATATATATACTGAAAAATAATTGACTAATCCAATCGTATACCAGCTTCAGAATTAAATTATTCGTACTGTAGATAGATGCAATGAATTTTAAAAATATTTCATTCATTATTATTTAAAGGGTTATGCAAAAGTTTGAAAAATATTTTGATACTCTAAATAACGTTTCAACTTAGTATGACGAGCCTAGCAAGTATTAAATTATGAAATTATCATTTAATAGGATATCAGACTGACTTTCATCTTCTATTTCAAATCTCCCCCTCAACAACGCAATAATTCAGTTTACATCTTTTTATTTTAAAACGCTCTCATTTCTTTTTAAATTCTGCTTATTTGCATGTTTTCTCATGTTCAGTTTTTCATAAAATATGCTAATTCTTATTTGAAACAAATGGAATTAATACATTTTCCAAAATGTAATTATCGCCAAAAGTAACATACCAAATAATTTTAAAATACATTAAACAATTTTGGGTGTTAGATAGCATACGCAGTTATATTTGTATTGTGATTGTACAAACATGTTAATTCACTACATACAAAATCCATACCCCTCCTAGATAAAAACCAAAGGGATGGAGGGTGGATTGTTACAAAACAACGCATTCGGTAGCAAAGCACCATAGAATTCTCAGTCCTTCAAAGGACAAATGTGTACGACAGTTTGTTCGGCTGCCAAATAATAAAACAAAATACTACGAAATAAAATTACCAAGTAAGTTACATTAAATTCAAAGATTACTTCAAATCGACTAAAAAAACTACTATACATTGTTTGTATAAGCCGCAATAATGAAAGCCCTTGCATTAAGTTGATTAGCACTACAAAATCATTTATTCTTATTTTGGATGAATTATTTAATGAAGCTTCATGTAGATAGAAGCATAAAGTAAGCAATTTTGCTTTGAGAAATGATGAATTGCTATTTCTATTTAAAATTGTTATATGCTGTGGGCTAGATTTATTAATGAATGAAATTTGAAGCAAGTTAAACGACATCGTAAAAGTACAAAAGTTCATCTTTCCGAAACAGGTGAAAAATTCATTTTGAAACGTTTTTATCTGGATTGCCACAGTAATGGCCCAATGGCCATTGTTACGAATCGTAACCTCATATAAGCCCTGTGGTACCCCTATTAGCACTCAGACACATAAAAAGCCATACGAAAAGAAAAATAATGTGGTATAAAAAGAAAACAAGCCATAGCGTGAATCTTAGATTGATAAAACTCGGGATAGGCAAGACCACAGAGCGAAAATGAAAGCAAGCAGAGGAAACAAAAACTGCAAGGGATAACTACCAAAGTGTCTTCGTTCCTCCACGGCCAATAAACACAGGCAATATCATTCATTTGGTACCGAATGGCCCGAAAATAAAAAAAAATAAAAAAAAAAAAGAAACAGCAAATAATCGCAAGTTTCAGTTTCTTTCTGTGGCCTTTGAAAAGGATGGTTTTATTTAGTTACATCACACAGCGCAGAACATTAAGCAGTTTCGCAGCCGCATGATTGCACCTCAGCCATTAATAAAAGAGAAAATCATCTACTTTCTCCAACTACAAACATTTGTGAACTTTGCGAAAACAAAGGTCTTTTTTTTTTCATATGTCAGTTATGGGGTTTATAGAGATAGAATTTGGTCTGTAAGCATCAGATTGTGACCACTTAACTAAACTATTAGAGTCTTAACTAATATTACTTATCTCGCTTAAATGAATTGAGTACTTATTACGGATTTTGCATTGCCCTCTTTGATTGCTTTCTAGCTGTTATGTTTCTTTCTTATTCTAAGTTTTAGCGAATTTTAATTCTGTAAGAATGATAAAATTATTTATTAATATTAAATATTTTACTTATTATATATCATAATTTTGATTTATGTAACTTTTAAAATACTATATGAGTAATTCGGCAGATATTAACAAGATTATTTCCAAAGAAACAGATCTGGCGGGTTATTAGATATTTGTTAAAAATCGAAATTTAATTTTAAAAAGACATGTTTATTCCCCCAATATAGAATATTAAAAACATTAGAAAATTACAAATATTACAGAATTTAATTTAATTTAAAACCTGCACCGCATAAAGGTTATCAACATCCACATATTAAAATTGCTTTAATATTTAAAATTTCATATCCGTCATTATTTAAAATGTTAGTTTCAAATTGAGGATGTATTGGTGTAGTTTACTAAAAGACTAAATGCAGTATCTGAAGTACAATAAACTCAATGGAAAGAAGTATTTGATCTTAACATAGTTATATGTCTATTTATTTTAGTATCATACTTGAACAATCCTGTTAAGGAGTTAATGCTTACATTTCAATACTTGTCTAGTAATTCCCTACATAAAAGTAACTTTTAAGTATACTGCATAATCAAGTGAAATTAAATAAAAAATTTAAAAAATGACTACATTAATGCTTGTTATTAATAATTAAATTATTGAAATTACTTTTTGTTAAAAACCAATCTTTTATAAAAGAAGTACGATCGTATGATTGTATGTACTTCGCTTAAGAGATTTAATATTATTGAACATTTCTTTCATATTCTCTTTCTATCCTAGGATTTCAAAATTTAAAATTTTTAAAATTGTTTTTTCTCTCAGCAATGAACAATTTTCATAATGTTGAGTTTAAATAAAACACAATCTCGAATAAAAAGAGCAGAGTTTCCCTGATTTCTACGTAAACGCGAAGCGAAAATTTTAGCTTCCTCGCCAAATTTAGCTCGCCATGGTCGTTTAATATTTCGCTTGACACTATTAACATCTAGTTACAAAAGAAAGAATATTCTATTAGAATATTTTCTTATATCCAAAGCAAAGAGCTTATTAGTTCTCCAGATAATTAAATTATGAATTATGCAAGGTTAATTTCAAATTTAATATAGAATTTTTCATGTGTTTAGAATGTCACATGGAAAGAATTGGGTTCTAATTATTTTCGTTGATTAGCAGTGTTATTAACACCATTTGATGAACTCTAATTGGATTAATAATGTCATTTTCTTATTGTATAATTCAGTATTAGCCAATTATAACTTAATATCATATCGTAATAAAATGGTTTTAATATAAAAAAATATTATAATTAATATTTACGAATAACAATCTTTTGAATGGAAGATGCATTGTGATAAATTATTTACATTTGAAATAATAGGAGCGTAAATTCATTAGAAACTTTTTATAATTAACTTAATTAAAATCACATCAAACATAACATTTAAGATAAATTAATACTGAGTTATTATAAGTATAACTGCGATCTTTAAAGAAACTTACACTATTATATCATCTAAATTCTTTCATCGTAACTCCCGAGTGCTCTTTAATTGTGCCATGAGTAATTTATACAACATAATATCGCACCAGTTAAAGTATCTGAAAACGTTCTACGAAGAAGAATTTAAATAATTCTTAGTTGGCACTGAGCAAGTTAGTTTACAAATTAATGCTATTTTTTGCATTATCTTAAACATTATACAACACTGCTGCAAAAATTAGTTATGTGATTTATTAATATTTAAAAGAAAACTGTGTTTAAAATTATAATTTCTGAAGCACCTTTATTTTGATATGAAAATATATTTTTGCTTTTGTTTTAGCTTTGTCATTTCAACAGAAACTGTGTTGTGTGTTCTTGTAAATTCAAGTCATTATTCATGACTAAATAAGTTATCTGTTAATAAGTCATTCTAGAATTGTTTGCAAGTATTATAACAGCATCAAATCGTTAAAAAAACTGCAAGTCTGCCACTCGCTTGCCTTGTTGGAATACGAATTGATTTTCATAAAATTTTTACTCCCATTCGCGAATATTTCAATTAAGGAGAACCTCCATGTTGAAGCTTTTGTTCAAATTTAATACATATTCTGAAAGAGTATAACGTCTTGAAATTTTCTGTCATTGAGATACACAGAATTTGATAAACTTGCTCTTAATTTAAGAAGTTTACTATAAAATAACTAGAATACAGATACATTAAAATCACGGTCACTCACAAAATCACTCACTCATATAATTAAAAAAGCTTTTGAAGTTAAGTTTACGAGAAGGAATTTTAATTTTCAAAACACATATTTAAATCAATGTAACTAAATGAGTATTGTAATGTCCTGATCCAGACTGATCAAATAACGAAGCAGAATTTCCAGACAATTCTTTATTTTACAGCCCTATGTATACAAAGAATAATTTGTTATAATTTTGGTTAAATAAATAGTTATTTACACCTGTAGCAGGAGATACAATAGTCAAAGTCGAAGGTTTTTCTTGAAATTCAGTTCTCCATCACGTTAACACGACCACTCCAGGGGTAGTTTCTCAGACTCCGAACATAGTCCAACTGTCTCCTGCAATTCGTTTCTTCTCTCCTCTTAAAAAAATCTCCGTAATTTATTTCGGCGACAATATCCACCCCTTAATTTACATTGGTCATTTGAGCTCTGTTTCGGCCAATCGGGGGTTCAGTAATATGCTCTCTCAGCGATGCCAGTGAGTCGTGGGAAGGTCCTTTCACAAAGAGAAACATCTAGCATCCAGATGTTCGGACACCCCTTTCTCTTTGAAGGTACTATCAATACCTCTTGGACGAGGAATTCCACATGTGGCCTTTCATTGTAGTCGCTAATGAGCAGATACGAGACCACCCAGGTGAAAGGATCTACCATCTGGCTTTCTCGAGGCGTTTAGTAAGTAACAGCGATGACACAGCTGGCTGTAAATGTCTTATCAGTACTGGGAAACAGGGAATGTTACAGTATTCTTTAGGAGTCCGTCTCATTTACCTAATCGAAAATGTTTTAGAAAATACTCAATTTCTGAGAACTTACTCATTTAACTTCATATTTAAAGTCTGAAATTAGTTTTATTAGGAATACAAGTTTGAAAACTGCTTCAAATATTACTATAAGTCAAAACTGATTTAACATATATGAAACATAAATAAAAGCAACAAAAAAAGCTTTACAGTGACAAGAAAATTCAAAATTTAGTTTTTCTGATACTAGCAAAAAAAGAGAGAAAAAACATTTTAACAAATTATTTTAACACATTTTATCTTAGAAATTAATGAATTTAAAACAATAGATAAAAATTGAAATGTTAAGTGTTAGGGACGTAAATTATTTCACTGTATATTTAATTTTTTTTTACTCCTTAACGTATTTAAAAGAATTAAACAAATTTAAGGAATATACTTCGTTCTAGAAATTTTTCCAACGAACTTTATTCGAAATTAGATATTTAAAATTATCATTCAGAAATAACTTTAAAACTTAAATTTCTACACAAAACTTCTTAAGTTGCATTTATAATCAGTTCTATTCCATTTGAGTTCAAATTCATCCATTCATTTATGAATCAAAAGGCATAGAAATTCCAAAATAAAAGGACGATCAAAAGAAGTAACTGAAATATTTTGTGCTCGTCCTCCATAATTTATTTTACAGGAAGAAGAATCTTACAAATTCCCCTTTTACCGATGAAAAGTTGAAATTTTCGGATAAGGAGACAAATGTAATTAATTTCAGCTTCAAATTCCAAGAATTACGCTTGGCTTGCTAAGTACTAGTCCCTTTACAACTTCAACAGAGTATATTTTAATTAAGTTACTAATTAACTTATCATTGCTATCCTTGCATAATTCCTTTCAATTAAATGAGCATTCTTTCTCGTAGCTCAATGTCAAAATGCCCGTCGGTACGAGTAAGCCTCGGGATTCGGCATTTGCTTACATTATAAATGGCAAGAGGTGGATTATTTTATGCCGCAGGGAAACGAAGATTAATTATTTATTAATTGATCGGTTCAAGAAATATGCCTATCAGACTCAATAAATGATTGCAATTCATCAGGTAGGAGTTTGCGAGCCTATAGTTAAATTGTAAATTTTCATATTTAATAAGTAAATTTATTGAATGATTATTATTTGCAAAATCTTGAGAAAGAAAACCTTTAAATTACGGCAAGAAATAATCTTGAAAATCCTGCAGTCCTGAAGATCCGGTAGTAAGGGTTATATTTTAATACTGAAGATTTCCGAAATATGATCCCATCGAGTATTCGAATGCGGTTCACTATGTATGTGAACCCGAAGTACACATATTGTAATGTAAAAGTTTAAATGTCCTTTTTGTTGATGTGAAAATTTTGGATAAAAAAAATAAAGGTCCTGTTCTTGTAATCAGTAAATGCATATATTATTTCTAAAACAGCACTTGTTTTATTTAAGGCACCAGTTAAATGTATCGAAACTAAGCTTGCAAGACGATAAGTTTCGTCGAAAATCAGAAAACGCTTGATTTTTTTGCATGCATTTCACGATATGATAATTTAATTCCTTTTAAAGTATGTAGATTCAATATTTTTGCTTCTTTAGTTAGCAATAATTCGACCTATTAAACATAAAGTAATGTATTTATAATATACTAGTAGCATATAATGCATAGTAAAATGAAGTCTCTATATAAGATTTAAGAAGGAAAAAAGTTAAGTATTTGACATTTTTGATATTGTTGCGATTGAAAAAGATTTTGACACAGTACATGTATTATAAATACAGCGCAAATCAAAGGCTAAAGTAAAAATGAAGAAATCAGTTGCAGTAATAAAAAATGGACTATTTATCTTTGATAAGAAATTAATTATTTGCTAGTAGAATCCTTATTTTTCGATTATGATGATGTTTGATAATCCAGGATATTAATCACTTTCAAAATGAATTTTAATTATTAAGGTCTTTAAGGAATTTTAATATTTATGAATATTCACGATGGATTAATTTCTTTACCTAACTGTATTTTGTTTATCACAACTTTCTGAATATTACGAATTCGTGTAATCCCATTCATTTATTGCCCGAAATAGCCCTAGTGTTGCTTTACAACGGGACGTTAATATAACTAACCCATTCATTTATTGAAGCGCACTCAAGCCATCAATTCAAAGAAAATATTTTATTTGGAACACTGCAAGCAGTAAAACCTACATATGACCACATTCAACTCTATATCAAAAAAATAAAACATTTGTATGCACAATATTACTCAGGAGCTTTTACATTCTACCCATCAAAATTAATATTTATATTTTTTGTTCGAAAAATTCGTTACCATTTAATCCTTTCCAACAAATTTTGTTTCGATAAAACTCCGGTTTCATTTCGCTGATAAAAGTATATTTTCGAATTTTGGAAAACATTTAAAAACGGTTTGTTAAATAAATTTCATTTAATAACTATTTCTTCTATTTATTCTATTACAATTTATATTTCATTAATAAAAAAATATAATACCAACTATTTTCACAAATTCATAGCAAAAATTATATAAAATAATTTGTTTGCTAAGATTTATTGCTTAAGTTAAAATCCTTTGAAAACACAAAATTGCGTAAAATTTCAAATTCTTCTACTGCATTTTGCCTATAAAAATAGATTAGAGAATCTCATCTTTAAAAAAATTTATCAAAATTAAAACAATAAATTTAAAAAAACGTGTAAAAAGCAAAAAAAGTTGGAAGTAATTTATTTAATACAAGCATAAAACAAATTATTTGTAGATATTCTTCATATAATGTCTTTTATATTAAATTATTTTCAGAAATCTTTGATCTTTCAAATGTAAATCAAAATAATATATATTTAATAAGATAAAAATTAAAATTTCATATTTTTAAGATTTTGCTGTTTGTATAAAATATAATTTCAATGTATTTTTTTTCTAGAAAACGTAAAAAAAGATTTAAACTAAATAAATATTTTTAAAAAAGCAAACATCGGTTATGCATTTTTAATTTGATCTTTTCAATATATTTTTTAACTGCCTCATTCAAGATTTAATTTTTAAATTAAGGAATTTAAATGAATCTTAATTATTTTATTTATTATCCATATATAAGTGCATGAAAAAAAACCATAAGTACCAAATGAAAAACTGGTAAATTTATTTGAAAGATTTCTAGACTTGTTCACTGATGAATCCTTTAAGTTTTCGTTGAAGATCTTATTTATGATTATTTTTCAACATAAGTTTTTTTATAGTTTAATGTAAGCAACAGTGCAAACATTAATGATTTGCTCTGTTGAAGAAAAAAAATTATTTTAAATCAAATACTTAATTAAAATTATGGATCTAGCTTGAATTTTTTAATTTAAAGTTCATAACTAAAACCATTTTTATACTAATCAAAAATTTAACATATTAGGGGTTCGATAATTTAAAAAAATCTACTCAGAATTAAAATAAATTTTTAAAAATTGATAAAAAGTGCCTTATTTGTCTTTTAGAATTTTTTATTTAGAATCCTTCTTAGAAGCTTTATTATTTTAAGTATGTTCTTCTCTTATAAGAATAGCACGTCCTAATAAATTCCCCCCCCCTCCAAAAAAAACTATCTAGAATCATTTTGCAATATATGTCGCATTAATTTCTCATTGAAAAACCAATATAGCTCATTTAATTTTTTTAAAAGTTTAAATGCTGAATTCTTCGGATATTATGGAGACCAAAATTGATAAATTTAGCTGAAAGAGTGAGTTAAGACATTATAAATTCACGTACAAAAAGTGTATGCAAACATTTAGAAATTATAAGAAGCAGCGTTATTTTATTACATCTTTTGTACAGAATTTGTTAGATGCGTTTGAAATAAAAAAAATTGCAATGGAATGTTAATAAGCATTGTTTTAAAGTACTTTATGCATTTAAACTCAAGCTATTAATCTAATAATTTCGGATTTGAAATGATTTATTGAGCTAAGAATTTTTCCAGTAATTTCATCTGTGCAAAATGTTATGTCTTGTTTAAATTGAAGTTGTGTTTTAAATTCACTATATTGTATAAGCAAGCAAAAGTGATTCTTAAAATTGTGCCAAATTATCTTTAAATGTTTCATCAAAAAATTACGTTTTTAGAAATTTTCCATTAATAATCAGCTTATTTCTTATAAATAACTTCGTAATTGTCAAACAATATATAAGGGTGAAGGATTCATGGTAGTTGAATCTAGATTTATGTTCGTTAGAACCTTGTTCGAGATCATTGAAAAGTTACCTATGATGTGCAATAGCTGCCTCCTTATGGATGACACAGATGTTCTGACAGATACCATTAAACTATTTGATTTATAATCACCCTATGAGCATTTCTACTCTTCTGTTAGATGTATGGTAAATGGATTTAAAGTCAGAGAATGATAAGAATTTGAATAGTTAAAAAAATATTTTAACTCTATATTTGGGAACAAAGATAACAGATTAAATTCATATCAGATTTTTTCCCCTTTAAAAGCATAAGAGAGAATCGTATGAAAGAAAAAAAAACTCAATTCCCATTTTAAAATATTTAGGAAACTGTCTTGCCGTTATTTAAAAGTTTAATAATTCGCTACGTACAAAGCGACCTTGAGATGATATTGAAACATATAACCAAACCCCCATCGCTGATTCCTGAGATAACATTTTCCTTTGGATGACTTGTGGCTGGATTCGAAGAGCGAAAAATTCTCAATGTTCACCTTTGAAGATATAATTTGTTAATTCTTAATACCTTCGTAGTAAATTGATTTTTTTACACGAATAAAAAGACCCGGTAATAGTATTAAAATCTGATACTATTGCAGGGTGATTCACTATTTGATAACAATTTAAAATTTTGTAGTATAATTTTTTCCATCAAATAGAGAGAGTATCCTATCCTCGTAATCTTCTACAGTATAATGTATAATGTAGAGGACTTATACAGTACAGAGTCTGTACGAAAATTGGATAAATGGGTGTTCAAGCAGTTGGAAATGTATACGTAATTTCTGAATAGTTTTTAAGAATTAAGAATTGTCTTGAAACATGGATATTCACCAAAAGCCCATGATAAATTCATAATAGTTAAAACTGATTTATATGCTGTTATATATTTTTATAAACTTTGTGAGAAAAAACATCAATAAAAAGTTTTATTTTATGAACCTCAAAACTATTTATATAATTCGCATAAAAAGATAAAATTTACGAAATGATTAAATGCGAGTTTTCTTGAAAATATACTGTTCTAAGGGAAAACATGGAAAAAAGCAATAAGAAAATATGGAAGATAGTCTTTTATAATCGATCAAAATCATATAAACGCCTCTACTGCTACAATCTGTCCATTCTTGCGCATACTTCCAAAAATAGATGCAGCATATAACTTAGTCTGCAAAACACGCAAATATATTCCGAAGCGGAAACTGAATTCCCTAACATGCAGGTATGTCATGAATGTCGCAAACTATTTTCCTTGCGATTCGATTTTGAGTCGACATAAGCTTTTGACAAGAACAATGGCCATCACTGATGGAAGAGGAAAAAAAGTAACATGACAACGGAGACTCCATCTTGGATTTCACCTGCACGTGGCATGGGAAGATGGGGCGTTGGCACAAACGTCACTCAAGCTGCTGGGCAGGAGGCCGCAGATATGAATGCTTCAGTAAGCCGCCCGAATAACAAAAGAAGGGCTGGCTCAGATGAGTTCCTGTACTGTTTTTCTTTGAATCAGAATGGGTGGGATTTTCTTGGATACACGGGGAAATGTTCTTTATAAGACAGGGATCTCATAAAATTACTTTTGGGAAAGGGTCCAGAAAAATGTAGGCCATACTAAATTGTTTCTAGATTTGATGTGATAGGTGTATTCTGTTCATAGGAAGATGGTGCTTAGAAGAATATGTAACGTGGTTTAACAACTGATATTTAGATAATTTAAACAGTATAAAAATATATTTAGGTAGCGTTTGTATATTGTAAACAGAATCCTGTGAATAATTTTTAATACAACTTCACGGATTCATAAAAAAAGTTTTATGAAATAAGATTTGCAAGCAATTATTTATAAGGAAATTCTATGAAATATTCTATTGAATCTCTTATGAATTTTATGACTTCAAATTTCTCATTCATGTGATATTTATTTGGTATGCAAAATTCTTGCTAATATCTGCTCTGCTGTTATTAGGCCAAAAAGACCCACAAAAGCGCTGTTGCACGTCAGGGCCAAATGTCCTCCAGTTGGTGTGATGTCCTCGTCATCTGACCGCGTTCAAAATTACGAGGTCTGTCCCAAAATAGCCCTATTGTTGTTTTAAACGGGACGTTAATATAACTAAACTAAACTAAACTAAAGCCACCAACTTCAGTAATGTAATATGCATTTCAAGCTATCGCTTAATTGTACGATGATTTTTAAAAATACGTCATAAACACCCTTAAATAAAGAACCGAAACAGGGGAACGCAAAAAAATCCTTAGTTCTATGAATAATAGTTCATACTTTATATCCATTCTATTTTCGGAAGTTATTATCTTCATTCACATATAATTGATTATGCTTAAATAATTATTCATGATAATAATTTAACAGAAAAAAAAGAAAGACGCCTAGTTGCTTGAATAATGATTCAATATTTTGTGTGTCCTTAATTTTATGATTCATTAAGTGTCGTTGTTACTCTTACTATGGAACTATAACATTTGAATTAGTATTCATTCTTATTGCTGCCTAAGTTTTACGTCATTCCAATTGAAATTAGAAATATAACCATTATTTTGATAGTTAAAAATTATCATTAGAGTTCTACTTATATAATCTTTTCATAAATATTTCAATCATGAAAAATGAAATCACACAAATTATATTTTTTTAGACTAAGCTTTATCTTTTGAATCCAATTGATTGAGAGAAATATCATGCGACATTAGGGCAAGATAAATTATTTCAATAAGGATCTGAAAGATTTAAAGCTTTTGTTGGATCTTCGAAAGCGTGAAAATTATTGAAAAAATATCTAGGTTGAAAGTGCAAAAAAACGTTAAATAATGATATTAATTTATTTTAGGAAAGAAAAGAAATGA
The DNA here is from genome assembly GCA_026543865.1 of Argiope aurantia. Classification (NCBI taxonomy): domain Eukaryota; kingdom Metazoa; phylum Arthropoda; class Arachnida; order Araneae; family Araneidae; genus Argiope; species Argiope aurantia. Next base: position 61,544 of record JAPMOR010093229.1, read on the forward strand.
TTAAGAAAAGTTATTATTGAGTGCACCATCTTATACTTCTTGAGCAAATTAAATATTAATTAGATGACATTATTTTAGGAATAAAGTAGATTGAAAAACAAGTAATACGATTTCAATTTACAAAGCGTAGATTGGGAAAATTATATAGTCTTTAATTTTTTTTTCGCCATGATGAAGTAGTGATGGAAATAATGGCAATTCTAATTATTTTTGCTTGAATTACCTAGATGAAAACAATATTTTACTTTTTCTTCAACTTCATTTCGGAACAGACATAATTAAAAATGTGTACTACACCAATGAGCTTACATACTTCATTTATTCGATCATTCATACTTCTAAAATGAAACGATTTTTTCTTAGCAATGTAACTTGGTTAATTTAAAAAGACGGATCTACAAACAAAATTGGAATTTTAAAATATTGAGTCCAAAAGTAAATTCCACAGATGAAAATAATATATTTTAAACTAAAAGTGACAGTAACGAGGATTTTTCATAATTTAACAATTTTAATAAGATGTGTATAGTTAATAAAAAAAACTTGGCTATTTTAATAACTGAAATAAGGAGAACTATAAAAATTAACTATTATAAAACAAAAATTGTAATAATTATAATAAAACTTGCAAGATTAAATAAATACTTTTAATAAGTAACTAGCCGCCTTTGAAGATCACCTTGCTCGTCAAGATTGATTATTTTAGGTTATTAAATGATTAATATGGAATGATTTTTTTTTAATTTCATTTTATTTCATACGACTTAAAAACAGGACTTGAACTGGATAATTTTACTACAAATTATTGTGGACACAAACTAAAAGCATATATATTATAAAATATGAACGGAAGTGAAAATCCTATTTCGGAATTAATGATAAATAATTTAATTTTATTATCTTAATTTTAACATGAGCTGAAGCAAAAAACTGAATATTTTTATCAATGAGTTTGCATTTATTAACATTTAAAAAGCTGCTGAATTGAGCATTACTCTTAAAAAGCTTTTTTTCAAATCAAATCTAAAGCCTCATAACATAGTAAATTAAATAGTAAATTTCTTTATTTAAAATAAAGAAAAAGAACAATACAAAAATAAAATCAATATCATTAAAGATATATTTTTTTAGTTTTAATATAAGGCAAAAACCCTTTTGAAAAGGAATAGTTTTCAGTAGGTCAGTCATAGCGAATACCCGTACTGATGGTTACTTTAATTTCATTCTCGCTTATTGAACTTTCCGATTAAAGTTCATTTCTTAATTTCTTTTACATCTTCTGATTGAATGAGATGTTTGACAACGCGTGCAGCATTTATAATATAATAATTTTATTTAATTAATGAAGCGTTGAATTAAGTGCAGTTGCAAAAACGCTGAATAAAGCAGTCTGTTGAAACTTTCGTGCATCGATATATTTACATTTCATTCCAACCATTCCGTAATATGTAGTAAGAACGATTTCTATGCCACGTATGTTAACGTTTCATATATACAGATACCCTTAAGCAATAAGTTATTGATAGCGATAAGGCTGAAAATGGATTTTTCGGGACACGGGTATATATATAACTTCGGGAATCTTTAATAATAATATTAATAATAATTCAGACTAGTGATCGAATCGAATTTTCACACTAGTATTATTCTGTAAGTAAAAGGTAAAGTGAGGATACTCCAAATTTTCTTCTTTCTTTCTATGTGGCTTCCAATCATACTATCAAGTCCATAACATATATTTGCATCATCCCTTTCTAAGGCAGTCATAGTACGCGAGTATAGAGATACTTAAAATATGAAATAAGTGTAGCAAAAATAATAAATTTCCCGAATTTTCATGCAATTTCTTATAATGCTATTATTTTATTATCTTTATTTTAGTGCCAAAATGAATTAGTAATACTCTTCTCATTTTGTATATATTTATTCGGGGATTTATGAAGCATTCAGGAGTAAAATTAAATAGTCCGAATTAAAATAATTTTAATTGTATATCACTTATTTAAATAATATTCATAAATCACGGGATGTTAAACCTTGTTAAATTTTTATTAAAAGTCTTTCTATATTAAAAATCATTGAGCTGAAAATATATAAAAATAAACCAAAAGTGGAAAAATATATTTTAGAAATACCAACTAAATTTATTCATCTTTTTACGATATGAGATTATGTAATTATTGAGATATCAATGTAATTCTTTCAATGAAATTGATTTTAATAAAGTATCAATCGAATTAAAATAATTAACTATTACTAGTTTATCAGCATTCTTAAACAAAACTAGCGCTGAGAGCACAATCCATAATATCTTATTTAAAAAGAAAATTAAAAAATGCTTTTTTGTGACATTAATCATTATTTATTATTTTCAAACATGTTTATTACTTTGTGACATTAATCATTATTTTCAAGTATTGTTTATTATATTGTAACAATCATTAATTATTATTTTCATTGTTTATTATTTTGTGACATTAATCATTAATTATTATTTTTAAATAAGATATAACAGTATTTCACAACAGAATCATTATTTCCCATTATTTTCCAAAGCAGCCAGAATAGAAATTATTAACGAAACTCCCACTCTATATCGCAACGGTCATATTCGTCTCCAAAGCGCTGAAAGTGAATAAACTTCCAAGACATCAAGCAAGCACAAATTCTTCATATCTCGCGAGTAGAGGTATTGGGGAACTATTGTCCGAACAATGCGGGCGCGTGTTGTCAGATAAGTTGGCTCCTGTCCAAGATGGGCAGATTGCCTGGATTGATGGCAAGTGATGAGTGTAAGAAGCTCATCCAAATGACCTGTTTTGACTTTTCCCCTATAATCCATCATCGATGCAAAACCTATTCAATGACCTGCCTTTCTTCCGGGCCATGCAAGCCTTATATCTATTAAGAAATCTTTTCATTTTTGGTGAATGTATCTTTATTAAGGCTTTGTAACATTTTTGTGAAACGGAAGCATTATTGTGCTTCCGCGATGAAAGAAAGAGGTTATTTTTTTCTTAATTTTGTGACATTGTCACTAGATGATGTACTGCTTCATATATTATGCGTGTTTATTGGGACGCAATTAATTCTCATATTTATTACGCATTTTATCGTTTCTTGAAAGCAAGCTTAGATACTAATAAATACTCTTTGAAATAACACCCTTTTTTTTATTGAAAAATGGCATGTTGTTAATTTTGCTTTTGGATACTTTTAAGCATATTTTATATTTCTGATTAATCTCTTTCAAGTTTTTGTTGCATTTTTTTTATGTAAGCAAGAAGTTAAGTGGGTTGACATTTTTGTACAGTGACAAACTATTTCAAATGTCAAATATGGGGCTTATTAGGACAAAATTAAATTGACATTTTGATTGGATTGATGGCAAGTGATGAGTCATCATTTTTTAAGTTTAATCCATCACTGTTGCATAATGTATTTAATGGTTCTGATGCATGTATGTCATTTAGTAAGATTTTTTTTTTTTTACTTTAGATATACATGATTTTTTAAGATTCCGTTACATTTTTACGATATGGTAGTTATTGTATTTTTGTTATAAAAGCAAGTGATTATATATAGGGTTTTGATAATGTCATTAGATGTTATAGTGCCTCGTTATTAGGACATGATTAGTTCTCATATTTATTGCCCATTTTATCATTTCATAAGACTGTTTAAATGCCAATAAATATTTTTAATTAACCTCCTTTATTTCATAAAATTCAATTTTAAAGAAAAGGAATTTTATTTTTAAGGGTTATTATTTTTAAGGATAATTCAAAATGTTTCATCATTATTAAGAGTTAGTTTCTTTTTTGCGGCTACAAAAAATTGTATAAATTACAATACACTTACTTAATAATGAATTTTATAAAATGGTCAAATATTCATCCAGTATGATGCTTGCTAAGGCATAATTATTTTAGATATTCACTGATTATTTTATCATTTCCTTACAAAACACTTCAATACCGTCTTTGCACTTACCTTTTTTTATTTTATACTAAATAAGGTTAGTTAGTAGATATCTAACGTTAACATAATTGGGATATGAAATGCACTAAGGCATTTCATATCCCAATTACTTTACATTCAGGTTTTAAGTTTTACTGATTACCACGAAAGAATAAGTTATAATATAAAATGGTCGAAGTGTTCAATAAGAGAAACGAATATGTTAGAAAATTTATAAGGAAATACTTATACTTATAATACTTATTGCTCGTTTTGCAATTTATTTAAAATATACTTAAAAGTGAATGTACACATTTTGAAATGTAATATATATATTTTTTTTTTAATTTTAGAGAAATCATCAAATTATTTACTTAAAATGGCTTAGATATATCATTTAGGATTAAAGCTTTCATCAGGAAAGTCCCAAAAGATAATAAATGGCGCATTTTTATTACATTTTGTTATACTTTTTAAGACTGAAGACAACATTTTTATATTTTGTTAGAAAATAAGAATTAATAGATGATTAATTCTTTCTAATAATAAATTTAAAAAAATGTGAGGTTATACTTATTTTAAGATCAAGTTTTGTATGTGTAATATTCGTTTTATCATTTCTGAAAATCTTCTTAAAAAATAATCTAAAAATAGATACACCCACTTACTTCTAAGAAGTAACTGTCGTCAGTTTCACTATATACCAAATTAAACTCGTATTTTATGTTAGTCATAAAGGATACATCAGATAAATATCTTTTTTTTTTAAAAGATTCAGTTAATTTTTGCGAAGCCGAAATTTTTGTCTTGTTCTGCTTCAAACAACGCGTTTCACCATGACAAATTGCTTACTGAAAAATGTGACATTTATCTGATTATAACTTATGAAAATAAAGTCTGGATTTAAATATAGCTATTTTTCCAGAAATAATTTTTAATTTGAACGTTTATTTGGAAAAAACTGAGAATAAATGTCATATGTTTGTGGAAGTTTTATTGTGAAAATATATGCTTTCAAAAAGTTCAATTTTTCCATGCTTTCTGCTATAATTTAAATTATAGTTGCTTGGATACAAAATAATAGTTTAAATTAATAATATCTTAAAATTCATCTCTAACTTTCCTGAAAAGAATACATTGTTTTTAATACAAAATTATTAGTTAAGGACCAGTATTTATAAATGAATAATATTTTCAGATATGAGTATCATTTTATTCATCTTTAAGCAATATGTCAATAAAAAAGATATATACATGCTAAACTGTTTTAAAATTTGTAAAGAATTGTTGTTTTGAATCATGTGCAGAGATTATATTTTCCTGTCACAATAACTAAAATTTATTTAAGTCGTTTGATTTATTTTGTCACTTAATTTTTTGCTAGTAAATATTTCGTTACAGAGAGTAGGATATATTTTACGATGGAGATGTATTAAAATCTACTCGCTGATTTCTTTGCCTTTTTTTTAACTATCACAAGATTTACTTATTTAAATGATAACTATTTATCGAAAACTTATCATTATTATTTCCAAAATTTGCAACATAGTTTGCTAAATATCAATATGTTTTACTCTTTTTGAAATTAGAATATCACCGAAAAAATAAAATCAAAGTAATAAATAATATGAAGTTTTAATATTTACAAAAAATGAGGTTCATAAAAAAATCGAAGTCAAAACTAAAATTTCAAATACATTTAGTTTTTCTATAAATCTATTATTTACACATTTTATATAATCTTAAATCAAGGTAAAAATATTCAATTGTCCGGTAACTAATTGCATTGTTAATATTCTACATAGTTTTTGTTGACATCTAACTTCAAAAAGAATTCATAATCCATTTTTGTTACAGAAATATCTGTCAATACATAACAAGTTCATCTATATTCTAGTAAAAACTTGAGACAAAAATAATAAAACTAGTGGAAACAAAAAGGAAGAAAACTACTAAATCAGTTTCAAATGGTTTAAATCGAAAATGGTAAAAACATAGGTACATTCTTTTATTCTCAAATAATTATTTGTCAACTAGAAACGAAAACAATTTCTAATTCACCAAAAATTTGAATCAAAACCTCATGAAATAAATTTAGAATATTGTCGATACAGAATATGTTTAAAATTCAGATCTAAAATTGTCTTCATGGGAAATAAATAAAAAAAAGCTATTATGTTCTAGTCATTAACTAATGACTTGCTCTTCTAATTCTCTGATTTTATTAATATTTGAATAAAAATTTCTTAAAAAATAAATCTAGAATGCAGAAATAAATAAATGTTTAATAGTGCAAAAATCCCATGTAATAAAGCATTATTTAAAAACGATAAAACAAAAACATTCTAATCAGATATGTAACAAAAAAAAAGCACTAGATAACTATGCTAATATATAATATTATGTGTAAAAACATATTTTAGCAGTTGCGTGGCCAAATAGAAGACACTTTTGAAATTTTATACTTTGATTTATTTCACCACGGGGGGCATAATTTACGTACAAAAAATAGTTGGTAAAAAAAATTCATTAGTCTACATCGCGACATAAGAGAAAAAGTGATCCAAATTTTTCCCTTTGGTAATTTTACTATGCGATTATGATAGGGATTTCTTTGACACTTGTAGTCTTCTTAAAAGGGAAATTTAGGTATCTTCAATAGAATGTTGGGAGAATTGAAGACTTTCATGCCTTCATTCGGAGTGTGAGAAAATGCTGAAGTGAGCAGTTTTATTAGAGCGCATGTTTAATTAAATAAAAAAGTGGGAATTGGATCAGGAAGTATGAGACCATTTTAGAATTAAGTTAATATGGGTAAAATTATGAAGAAAATTTGGAAATTAATTAAAATTTATATTAAATTATCATTACATATATAAATTATTGTTCTTAGAATTAAGCAATGAACTATAAAACAACCCCATTTTATCCAGTGAACATTTGCATCATGAATATACTAAAAATTAGTTACAGAATGAATAGGAAATTTTGATTCTGAGGCTCATTGCAATAAGTATCAAAATTTCCCACTCATTTTTCAGTTCATTTCTGACTATTGTCTCTTTTACAAGCATAATAAATCATTCAAAATAAATATAACAATGTATAAACACGTCTGAATCAATGCCTGATTGAGGTGAAAATTCAGGAATGATTTTTTTTAAAAATTGAGAACAAAAGATTTGAAAAAAAAAGTTTAAGAATACAATGCCAAACACCACGGCAATGGAGATCTTTTCTAAAGAATTAGAACTTTTGGAGGTAGACAAATAAGTTTCTATTCAAGGAAAGGACAAAGAACAAAGACGTCATCTGGGTTTGTTCGAAGTGTTCTTGTTTCTTTTTGCCCCAGAGCCTGCAAAGCAGTTGCGATTCGCCAGCAGTAAATCTTCTTTTAAAGACAAAGCTAATAAAATGCATTGCTAGGTAGGACAAGCATAGGATCGATCGTTTTAACCATCCTAGTCTAGGATTGTATTTAATGCATAAATTTGTTGTAAGTACATCTGAAGCATTTCTATCGGATTTGCTCTTCAACGATAGTAAATGTATTCCTTTGTACAACAAGATTCTTGGCTGTTATTTTCCAAGAGATTTTTCGAAAGCTCTCTTTAGCTTGGATGTTTATAGTTTCACGCTTGATTATTTGAAGAAAATGGTATGAACACTAATTTCGAAAGCAAATGTAGAACACATTTTTTTTTCAGTTCTTGTTATACGTGCAAAGGAATAAAAATAATTGAAAAATGAGTTTTTACTGAATTCTTTGCTTTTTATGCTATTTTGACATATTACATAACTTTTTGTGGTACAAAAGAAAAACTACAGTTTTTTTTAAAAAAATCAGTGAATTCTGTAACGACTTGTAATCTTCCAACTCCATTTGAATCTGGTAATTTCTTCCTGTTATACCCTTAATTTTACAATATTCGATCTTGATTAAAAGGACTTGATGCAAGTATTATGTAGCATTCTCCTATAAGATAGCTTACCATATCCACGGCAAGCAAGTAGAAAATTAAATTCTAACATAGTAGCGATTACAATAGCCTTGAATCATTTGCATATATTAATATAAGGGATTGTCTTGTTTTCTATTCCATACATTAAATGATATGTATTGATATATTTTTGAGTCTATTAAAGTTGGAAATCCAAATGTAAAATACTGTGTTATTTTCCTACGCATTTCAATTTTTTTGAGAGTGCGAATTTCGATAGTTTCGATTGACTGCTAAATAATTCAATCTCTTGTTATTTTTTTAATTGAAAAAATGCTCCATTGTGTTTGTATTATAAGACAGATTTTATTACATATATTTACCGTTTGATAAATTCTTGGCAATCTGAAGTAATAATAAAGGTGTGTGTACGCGCGCACACTCTACAGGTTCGAATATCAGACCTAGAGCAACCAAATTTGGCGCAGATAGTCTTTTGGAGAATGTGCAGTTTGGATGAAAAGTTCTGGAATGTTCACTAATTAAAAATTAAATGAATTTTTTAAATGTTCCTCTGTAAATTCCAAAAATATTGTAACATAAAAATGTTTTCTTTTTTATCATCTTCCGAACTTTATCTTTTCAATGAGAATTTTTTATTTTTTTTTCTCTAAATTTCAACAATTTTGAAAAATTTCAAGAGGAAATTACTCATAAGAATACATTCCATTGTTGTAAGAATTTTTGAATTCCCTTTCATTATAGCTAAAAATGTCTTTCTGAATTTTTCTTTCCGAATTTTACTTTGAAATATTTGAAGTTCTATTCTAACTTAAAAATCAAATTTTAGATGAAATGATAGAAAATTAAACATAATGCCTTTTCTCTTCTTTAGAGCAGTGAACGATGTAAGTTTTTAATAGTGTGAGATTTATTTTTTTGGAAATTTGAAATTCGAAAATGTTTTACCGAGGAAGCCAGTAAGACCAAATTATACAAATCATTTAATTGAATATTTTAGCAAACATTAATAACTGCGAACCAGTCGGTTACCAGAAGCAAAAAATAATAAGAAAAGTAGTGATAATATTTTTAGAGTTAAACACTGGACACCAGATATAAAACTATAACTATTATAGCTTCCAAAACTTGCTAGAATACTCAAGTTTCTTTTAATTTGATCTCGAAATTATAATAAGATTTTATCGGTTTATCAATACTTCTATTTTCGAAGTTTCAATAAATTCAAATTAAGATCAATAATTAGAAAAGAAGCAGGAAAAAAACATAGCTCTCTAGGAAAGTAAAAACACTTTTCTAACTGACGTTTCTTAATATTCTTTTTTTTCTTTCAATAATTTAGATTTTGAATAATCATCCTCAGATATATGAAACTTTTTCACTGGTAATAATTTTAGTCAACATTACCTGACGTAATTGGCTGTTTATTTTTCGATATGTCTCAGTTATTATAACAACGAATCTATTGTTAATCGTACCATATTTATCAGTTCAATAACTTTCCTTATTTAAAAATAAGCGTTTTCATAGAAAAAGAGTATAATTCAGCTAAAATAAAAAAGTTAAAATTTCATAAAGTCAATAAAGAATAGAAAATCAGTTTATTCTTTCTATTTTCCAGAGAAAAATTAATTAAATGGCACACATTTCCATTATCTGTTCATTTTTTTCTGCGATGTCCTATTTCCAAAATTTTGCGCTTTCTAGTCTATCAATATTGTATATGAAATCATTCATCTAAAATAAGTTTTCATGCTTTGTCATTCACAAACGGCCTATTGAAAATTTATTTTTATTGTTTTTTCTTCAATAAAACATAAACTTCCTATGCTATTCAGGAAACTTAGACTATGCATAATTAAAACAAAATAAAACGAATGCATTAAAGTAGTGACACTTTAAAAATAGTGGAAATATTTTAAAAGTTAAAATTTTTGTTATAAGAAAGTTAATAATAATTATTTCTTTGAGTTCTAAAATACTATAGTTGTTAGTTTAGAAAAAAGTATTTAGACTGTTTTCTGTATTCTAACTTTATCTGTATCCAGATACAAGAAGTTTTTGTATGTATGCTTTAGTAAATGTTGGATATTGAGACATAATCTTCTTGAAAAATGTTATTATTATCTTTCCAGCATTCTTTCGTTGTAAAGAGAGTGTTTGCATGGTAAATATTTTGAAATAACTCAATTGACTTTAAGACATGAATGCAAGCACGAATTCATAAGAATGCATAAATGATAAATTATAAGCCATAAGATAAGAATAATCTTAAAAGTAAATATCCACAGATTTTTCCCTAGGCTATAACATTTCTTTTGCCATTTATTGCAATCATACTTGTATTCATTTTTAATTCTTTAAATAAAGAGTTTTTTTAATATTGGCCAATATTTCAAAATTTCCTGTTTCTACTCATGATATAGAGAAATGCATGCTTTTGTAAGATTTTCATTCAATTCTTCAGGTTTTGTTCAATGTTAATTAAATTTGTCACATTTGCATTTCAAGTTAAGGCAGAGATCACTCTCAATCTATTTCTAACCACGGGTGTTAATTAAAGTATGTTAATTAAAACTTTATCACCAATATCTTCCTAAAATATTTTCTTATAAACTTACTTTTTATAAAATCTTAAAACTCAAAAAAAGTATTTCTTCAATTATACCAATTTAATTTCTGTGACACATTTCACTCATTTAATTTTTTTTAGATTAATAAAAAATATAGTCACAAAATGTAATAATATTTCTTATTGTTGTGTTTAATTCAAACTAATTTCAATGCTTTATTAAACCATTCATTTTTTCCAAATTTTCAAATAAAAAAAAATCTTTATAAATTAGCTTCGAAGTAGGATTTTTACTTCTGTTATTATTTCATATGATATGCACTTTTTAATTTGCTCGCACAATAATTGATAAGTTTGATGAATTAAATTCATATTTTTTCAGTCTTATGAACAACGAGGTGAAATATTTAGTAAATTCTTTTCTTATCAATTGTGTAATAATAAGGAAAGTTATTATTTTGGGTATACAAGCTAGTCGCCAATGACATCTAGTATTTAGATATAAATATTAGTCCATTTTTAATTATATTCATAAATTAAATTTCTTTGTATTTTTGAAATTTTCAAATAAAACCATTTTTAAACTTTTATTCAATTATATTTTTTTTAATGATTAAAAAATGAATGCGAGTTTTATACATAAGCCATTATGTAATTTCTTTAGTGTATATAATATATTGAAAATAAAATTAAACATTATAAAATGAATAGATATTTAAGCCAGATATTTACGTTATATATTTCACTAAACAAAAATCTTAAAAAATGAAAGAATTGTGAAAGTTTTATTCTTACATAATATCTTAACTTTCATCCAATTTCTCTTTTCTGCATGTCATAAGTCAGATTAAAGTGTCATCGGTTTCCAAAATCCGAATTACTCCACTTACAGCAATCCCGGTAGCGAAAATATTTTAAAAAGCAATTAGAAAATCATTAATTCATGCTGCTGCACTTCGTGCATTTCGAAGCACTTAAAGACTACTCCAAGCACAACAGCAGAAACAAAACATAAATAAAAAAATCTACCTCCCTCCCGTAATAGCTATGCTGAAAGAGAATAGATATACTCCGATCAGACTCAAAAGTTAAACCTTGGATCAAGAAAAGAATGTAATTGGAGTTCTCCGCAACAAACAGCAAACAAAAAAGGCAACACAAAGCTCTTGGGCCCTTCATTATAAATTGACGATCTCTTCAGCATTAAGGAAGCACCCCGAGTAAAGTAGAATTTAAAGCACTAGTCTGCCTCCTTTAAATTCTTGATGAAACTTCACATCCATGCGAAAGCCCGTCCCACACGCGGGGGTCTTCGGACTTTTCTAAAGTCACACAGGGATTATGAGCGTCTTTGTGACAAATGACGCTCTTAATAGTGTTTTCAGAACGGGGTTATTGACTACGTGTCCTTTTGTGCTGAAAGATTTTTACTTGATGGTGGGGGATTGAAAAGTGGGAGGGGAGGAGACCCGTCAGCAGAAACTTTGCAAGGATCTTGAGCAGAAACGAACAAAATGAGCTATTCGTCGGTGCTGTGAAAGGGGGACCCATGGTACTTAGTAACACGGAAGGCTTAACCCGTCATGACGGTGGAAAGAATGGATAAGATGTGTAAGGGTCGGTGCGGTCTCTTGGAATCTTAAGAAAAGAAGTTATTAAACTAGCGAGATCCGAGTTTTTAACGGGACACAAGCTTTAAGAGATGATTCAGGGCGTATTTGTGTGGATGAGCAACAATGAGGGAGCTCCGTGATAATGCAAGGTGTCTCGAGGTTCTTAACGACTGCTCTTGGAGAAGGCAGATTGGAATTTGTGTGGTTCTTTTCGGTGTTGTGAGAGTTGTTACGCTGTAGCCATAAATTTATTACGATGGTAAAGCAGTATTAAGAGGTTGTTTTCTGAGCTGGATATTAACGCCGAGAGTTTCGGCGAAACGAATATTCGAACAATGAATTGCTCCAGTGGCGGCGTGTTCGCGAGAGAAATTTCCGAAATAACTGGGTTCTTGTTTACTTTCGAAGATGTAATGGAATTGTTGTTCGGTTGCTTCATAAAAAAGGATTTGTGAAACTAAACAAAAATATTATGAGAGCGAAAATAAGGAATTATTCTGAGTATAATGTTGGTATGTTCAAAAACATTTATTTAGTCATAAGATCTTGAATAAAGAAATGTTTTGATCTTTAATAATTTAACTTAAATTTTAAAATTTATTTATTTAAAATAAAGTTTATTTCAGTTATTTCCTTTCAATAACATTTGAATTACCTAATCATGATTTGTTGAAAAAGTTTTCGCATGGGTTGCGAAAAACATTATATGTATTATCTATATTTATTTTAACTAAAACATAATTCATTTTCAGCACATTTTAGAGGCTTTTATGTTGTTTTCAGATGATGATTCTGAAATGTAATTGCTTTTTTATTTAAATCTGAAAACTAATTTTAGATAAACTGGAGAGGATTTGATCATATTTCTGTCCAATATTGATATTTTCATATTTAACACATTGATAAATTTAAATTAAACAATGTATAAAATTTTCTTCTACTCACGGTTTTATTAACTTACTAAGCTTTATTATAAAAAGTATTTTTAAATTTACGTTTCTTTTGTTACCGGGAAAATAAGAGGTTTTTTGTTATCTAGGAAGAATCGAGAATTGAAACATATTTGCTTTAGTCATTAGATAAACGAAAACTTAATGCGCAAAATCTATTTAACCCTCTGAAGGGTGCGTTTTCAATTCATATAAAACCAAAAAGGCATTTTTTATAAAATACCGAAACCATAAAAATATTATCAAATCTACTTTCTATCTTCCGACCTGGTTCAAATATGCAAATTTGTGTTGTTTATCTTAGATCCCTATACATCAAAAGCAGAAAGACTAAACAAAATAATTTTGGTATATCTTTGTCAAAGTAATAAATTTTTAAATAATTTTTAATGAATGAATACACAAATATATATATAATATAATATGATAAATGGATTTCTGTCAAGAGTTCCATCAAGAATATCGTCTTTTTATTTGTACTCACATGAAAGCAAGAATCAAAAATGAAGCGTATTATAATTTTAAAATTATGTATACATATTAGATTAGCATTATATTTTAGAACAAATTTCTCATAATGTTTGTTCTCATTCGATATGTGTGTAGACTGAGTGAATGTGCTAAATCAAAATCGCAAGAAATTACAATCAATTTTAGAATGCGATTTTTTTTATCCAAAATTGTGTCAAATTTTGGACAAAATAGTTCACACAGTATACTTTCTTTAAGCTGTATGTTCATATATATTCACATATTTGATCTGTATATCCATATCATACATTCATATTGATCTGTGTATTCATATATATTTTAAGGTGCTAGATAAAAAAAAACCAAAAATAGTTATAATATGAATTTTGATTTAAAAGATTGCAGCTTAAATTGCAAATTTCAATACGTCAAATGTGGAACTATTGTTTTAAGCATATCATTTCTTCTTCAATACTTTACAAATTTAAGCACTAAATACTTCATGTTGTAGAAATATTTTTTTCCATTTGTTCCTTCTGACGATATCAGAGATTTAAAGATTATTTTGTATCGTTTATCTATACAAATGTTAAGAAAGTAATTTTAAATTACATATTTGTAAATAGTAAAATTGATTTTCTAAAATTTGGGCAGTCCTCAGTATTTATTTAAAATAGGATTTAAAAATCTATCTTAAAAGCTAATTCGAAAGCGGATTATCTCAGACATTACTTATAATAATATTTACTTTTACGAAGACGTTTAAAATGTGTTAAATCCTCAGCAAATCTTAAAAATTTTACGAAACTCTTATATTTGACACATTTTTCAGTTTTATTTATCTGATTATTTACTTAAACATTTCTCATATCCTACTAATTCACTTACCAAACACTCACAAAAGCGTTAGCACACACAATTGCAAAATTGCAGTCATAACAAATGCAAAAGAATACCATGACAAAGCAAAATATCAACCATTTTAAAACATAGTTTAAAGAGATTCAGCCCCCACTTTGTCAAGTAAAAATATTACATAAATCCCCCTTTCAGTTTCAAAATTCCTCCAAACATTTTCTACCGTAAAACCTAATTAAAAGCGGTTAAATTTGACAAAGATAAACGGACTGTAATCCTAATGCAGCGTGCCAGGTTAAACTGTTTATTTACTTAAGACACTCTCTTTCTTTGCATAGCCAAGAATCTTGTCGAATTAATGAGTCTGAAAACTCAGTAGTTGGGGCTCAGACTCCACAGCAGGGCTTCACCTTACATCTCTCCTCCTCCAGCAATAATTAACCCTAATTTTTATACCATTCTGAACCATCTGACATGGATGGGAAGGAAGGGGGTGGCATGACTCGAATAACAACCCGGTCGTTTTCCTCGCGCATCGTTTTTTTTTTTTTCTGCCCGTTAAATATTTTCTTAAATAATTCTGGCGTCAAGTTTCATTGGAATTCCATAGTTATTAGATATCACTGTCATGAAGCTTTAAATGTACGAAGTGTAATGTAGAAGTTCATCAATAATAATACTTTTCCAGGGCAGAAAGGTGGAGGTTTTCCTTCTTGCTCCTGAAGATTCTCTCTTCTGACTAATGACAATAAATGGGCGGCAGGTTTCTTATCTGTGGGCTATTAATCAATACAGAGCTTGCACCTTGTGGTTTTGTTCTCAGAGCGAAGCGATATACTAAAAGGATATTGAGGAAAAACATTGACGATCTTATAGGAGATGAAAAGAGTTTTCAGTGAGGTTTTAGGGAATAAGGCTCGAATGTGAGATCGTTAAAAGAGGATTATGTGTGGCTTAAGAGGGTATGTTCTAAGGTTCTTATACTTTGATGTTACTTCTCTCATCTAATGTTATAAGAATAAGTTCTTGTATTCTAAGACAGACTTTCTGAAAAAGAAAAAAATAAATAGCACTGGTAACTTGCAGATTATGTGATTTATCCCACATATCAGTTCAACTTAAAGAAAGTTATGAAGGATAGATTATTAAAGATTAAGTCTTAATCATATGAAAGCAGCATAAAGATAACTATATTCATATGGGGATTTGTCAGAAATTTTCATTGATTCTTTCGGATATTTATTTATATATACAAAAACATTCCTTAAATACATCATTTCATTTTTGTTAATTTATAGATAGTATCCAGCTAATGTTAAAAATTATTGCACTGCATGCAGTATTAAGTAAATTATTATACATTTACGTGGAAAAAATTAAAAAATAAGGAATATTATAAACTGTTATTTCTGTAAAAGTATTGCAATGATGCAGTGATAAATTATTTTTACAAATATATTTTTTTTAATTTTATATTTTACTTATATTGTTTAAGTTTTACTTATAACAATATTCTGAAATATTTTAAATTTTATCATTATTGTCCGAAACTATGTAATATTAATACTCAAAATCATATATGCAATTACATTAAAAGGATAAGCGTACCCTCATATTACACGATTGAAATAAGTAATTTATCATATGCTTGTGCAAAATCCGGTAGAAAGTCTCTCTCGTTAGAACGACATTAGATAATAGTTCCATAAATGTTATACAAAACGTTGACTGTAATTGCATATCTACATCTATACTTATATAAAGCTCAGTGTGTGTGTGTATGTACACTCTACAAGCCAGACCATTCAAACTACAGCTACCAAATTTGGCACGTGTATACCTTGGAGGCCGGGAATGTGCAGCTGGGGGTTATTTTTGGAATTTTAATTAGAATTTTATTTATTTAAAAATTAAGCGAAATTTTGGCGTGTTTCTGCTTTAACTTCTGAAAATAATACCGCACAAAAAAGATTTTTACATCAAGTTAAAGATCAAAAATTTATCTTTTAAATGATACTAATGTTTTAACCTTAGAATTAAACTTTTAGTTTTAATGAATTTTTAAATAAATATTTTAACTATATTTTTAAACAATTTTTTCGTACAAAATAAAAATAAAATTTAAGCTGCACGAGCACGTTTCGCATTCATGGGAAAAAATTAGCTTTTTTCAAAGTGTTGCCATCACATTGATTAAAACTTCAATTAAAAATAAATTAAATCTTTTTGGAAATGAGATCTGCAAAAATATAATTTTCGGCACGGGTTTGTAGGAAATGAAACAAATATGAAATATTATTTTTTCTAAAAGATAAATTCAAGAAAAATTATTTTATGATGTTTTACATTCTCTATATTATTAATCCAATAAATCAGTTTTATTTTAAAGCAAGTTTTGTTTAATATGAACAGGATATCCATTCAAATCAGAGCCACATAGCTAATTTGTAAACCTTTAGTAAGACACAGATCTGCTAAAATGGTCTAAATGGAAAATTATTATATTTTATGTAACTTCATTCAATAAATGCTCTAATAAATAACGAATTTTTGATTTTACATAAAGCTTCTGCTGTGGAAATCACGATTAACAAAATGTTCTTGAAACACTAATATTTTAAATAAAAAGAGTTAATTTCCAATCAACTAAATCAATCACTTAAACTGACTGATTTATGAAAATTTGAATATTACTATTCAACAAAAAAAGGATAATTTTAGATTTTCCATCTATCGTTTCAAAGAAAATGCGCCATTCAGCGCGCAGGTTACTCAAGATTAATTGGCCTATGATTATGAAAATGTTGAGTTTTTTAAAATTTTTAACATTTAAAACTTCATAAATAAATCTTAGTTGATAGTGGAAAATAGAAACAATCATTCATTTATTTAAAATTTGGTGTGTCTAGAATATTTCTCAGAATGTGATAGCTTACTGCATTAAATTTAGACTTTATAATTTTTGAAATATATTTATAGGCCGGAATAAAATATTATTGATTTCATTTCAATCCTTTTGAAAGCAAAACTCAAAACTGAATTTTATGCTGAATCTGAGAAATTTTTGTTTAATTATTGTTTGAGATATTACATAAATTATGAAAAATATTTTGTAGTCCAAATAAGACTTAAATACCGAGCGATTCTGTTTGCAATACTCATATTCAATAATAATAATAATAAATAAATAACAATAATGATGATAAATAAAATAAAACGCTTGGTTTTATTAAAAAATATCTTTATATTAATTGCAATTTCATCATTTTCACTTTAAATTAAAGTTGAAGTTTTACCGGAAATGACAAGAAATTAGCAAAATTTATATAGTAAATTGAACGAAACAATCTAAACAACAGTATTAGTTTGGTATGACTATCAAAATTTGAAGATTAAAAATGTTTTGTTTGCTATTAAGAGACCATTTACTTAAAATATTTAATTGAAAATTGTATCGAGCGATAATACTGGCGAACCAGCTGGTCGCCAAAGGCGGCTAGTATAGAATAAAATAAAACGCTATGAATAAAAAAAACTATGATTGATTAATTATCTTTTAATGAGTAGTGAATATACTGCATCTTGCTTATTCCAAATGATATGGCAAATTTTGATTTTTAATAAATTGTATTTGCATTATTTTATTTTTCGCTTATATAGGGTGCCCTTAAAAATATTAATAAATATTTATATTCTCAACTATGTCAATTAGACATATAATTCCGATGGCAAAGTTTTATCAACTAAAGTACTTTTTGGTTTCAGTAAAAGCAGATAGTAAAAATTAAATATATCAAATGGTACCAATGTTTATTAAAATCTCAATGAGTAAAATCATTTATAAAGATACAAACTATTATGATTCTATCTATGAAACTTGCTAAAGTATTAAAAGGCATATTTATCTATTTGGACCATTTTTTATATCTTTGACAGGCGTTGGAACGAGGTATTCGTAGTAATTTTTAGAGATACCTATATTATCTCGGAAGTGAATCAAAAGATATGAATCAGAAAATAATAATGCATTTATTATTTTCATTAAACTCTAAAAATTATGAGATAAAACATTAATTGAAAATTTGAAAAATCTTTTCATAATAAATGCAGTAGAGAAAACTATACTAATTGCATTCTTTTAGCACTACTCGCGCATATATGATCGGATTCATTATCTGCAATTTAAAAACAAGTTTTATTGAAATCAGCAGCAAAAATCGAGAATATTTAGACATAAAGTCAATCAAGACAAAGAGAATTTATGAGTCAATATTCTTAATATTATTGTACAATATAGCATGAATCAAATCGCACGAATACATATAAATACTACTAATATATGTCGTTGAAAACTAAATTTGAAATTATTCGCAGACTTGTATTTAACAGTCAAATGTAGCTTGTTCAATATTTAATGTACCTTAAAAAATAAACGATTTTATCTTTTTCAAAATTTATTAGCATTTTATAAATAGAAAAAGTAACATTCTTGTTATACATAATAGTATAAAAGAAAGTATTAAAAAAAATTTTCGATCATAAGATAAAGTGTCTTAAATCTTATTTAAATTGTTTTATAATATATCCCAAATACTGATACTTATTCACAAAAGTTTTGTGTGGTTCTAAGTTTTTTAAGTGGCCCTTATATAATTAATTTTACCGTATAACATCTCTTGCAAAAAAAATCAAGTAGTCTCTATTTTAGAAATTTATCTTCTGAAAAATATATTGAAGTTACTGAAAAAATGTATTCTGTTAAAATAAATACTCCAGACTAAAGAGTAGAGAAAAAAAGAATACATCACCGTATGATTTAAGTAAGCAATTTTTATTTTAAAAATTGTAGAAAAACTATGAAGATAAATGCAAAAATTACGAAATAAGTTTAAAACTTATAACTTCTTGGCCTTGAATATTTAAGATACTTCTTGGAATAATATTTCTCAAAACAGCCACAAATGGCAAAAAGTTTCAATCAAATTATGATATAAAATACGACTTCGATTTTTTTTTTTTTTTTTTTTTTTTTTTTTTTTTTTTTTTTTTTTTTTTGCAGCAGAGAAGTTTTCAAAATTTTGTAATTAAATCATATATTCAAATTAGCAAAAGAGTTCTCAAAATGAAAATGATTTCTTCTTCTATATTTAATCTAATGTATTTTATTTCTTCAATGATTAAATACAAGCTGAACTGAAATGTCCTATGCAATTACATATAATTTCACATAAACTATCAGTTTTTCATTGCTTTTAAATAGAAATAAAAACTATAATTTTTGTAATTCTGGAAAATGTAAAATAACATTCATTATCGGAATTTAGATTCTTTTAACCGAATAGAAAAGTAATAAAGTAATTTAAAAAATTGTCCTACAAGATATGATTATTATTCAATTTCCTTAGATATTTTTTTACATTTAATTCTGAATTTAAATAGAGAAAATATTGCGTATATCTCAAGTGATCTAATAAAAATTCTGAGTTGTAACTGAGTTGTAAAAATATAAATTATCTTCTATAAAATTTCATGAAAAATATTTACTACTTAAAAATTCCATGCAGATATTCTGAAATAGGTGAAATGAATGTTTATTTTTGTAGATAAATTCTAAATAAAATATATTTAAAATTGTATTTATTATGTTATCTAAAGATTCGATTTAAAGCAATTTATTTATTATATGATTTAAATATTCTATTTAAAAATTTAGTATTTATTATTCAAATTACAGATACAAAAGTCATGAAACAACAAAAGAAAAATGAAACTTTTAAAGATAGTACAGCTAATATTTCTGCAAATTTAAAACAACAATCTATTAAATAGCATACATTTTCTAATCAATTTTGATTTTAAAAAATGCAGTTTAAAAATTTTTTTAGGATACCAATGGGTATACCAAAAGTTTTATTTAAATGCAGCGAAAGTATATTCTCTGTGGGAAAGATTTCTCTTTCCTTTACTGAAATCAGAATATTTTATTTCCTTTAATATATCGAAATGTAGGCAGTTCTAAAAATATTCCACATATATACATGAGGTATCTCGTAAAAATTCCACGCTTTCTGAATTCTTAAAAAGAGGAAATAAAATTATAATATTCTGTACGAACGGAAGAAAGATAAAAATAAATCTTAACTGTCAGGTATTTGTTATTTTTCTTAAGTCATTGCTGCACTTTTACTTTCTAGTTAAGGAATATTTTAATCGTTCTATTTTATCATTGTTCAAATTATTTGACATTTAATTATTGTTGGATGTGCAATTATTTTAAATCTTTCAAGAAAATTGTTTTTAATATCATTCATTAATAATATATTTAGAAACAATTTGATTTTTAGTTTGTCATATACGAAAGAAACAAATTAAAATTTGTAATAAACAAAAAAGCAGATTTTAATTATACTTCATTTTATAAAATTCTCTGCATGAATTTTTTTAATGCATTTTGAACACAGAAAATCAAAAAGGAAATAGTCTAGCCAGATTAATTTTTTTTTTTGCATTTCTGAATCCAATTTTGATTTTATTCTATTAAAAAATGTTCACATTTAATTCCATTATTATTTTATTTTATTTGCTTCACTTTTATTTTACCAGTTTTTGTCAAAAAGCAACAAAATACTAGCGTTCAAACCCAGCTAAATAAGAATAAAAAGTAAAATTGCGTTCAAAATCTCAAATATTTTGTTAATATTTTCAATAAGCAACCGAATCGAACACAACCAAGGGGACCCAGTAAGGACAATTCTAAGATGTAGAGCAACGTGGATTTGAATTTGGATGCGGAGGGCTGTTTTTTGTTCATATTTCCATCAGAATATAAATTGTATTTTCTTCCAAATTTCCTATCTTAAATTATTAAGGTATCTCCTAGCAAGTTTGAATATCTTCAGCTTGTATTTGCATTATGCACATTGATATTAATGCAATATAAATGATTCTAAGGGGCATTCTCTTTTTCAGTACAAAAGGGAAGATGAAGTTTTCATTTGCTTACATCTTGCTATTGGCATGATAAAGGCATCAATGATAACATGATGTAAGACATTAAGAGTTCGAAGAATTTTTATATTTCATTTAATTTCCTTATTCTTTTTATCAATTATGCTTGAAATACATATTTAAGGGGACTGGCTATGCAACAATTTTTTTTCACAATTTTCAACATATTTTTTCAAATGTTGTGATGGATAGATAAAAACTGTGCATAACCTTTAATTTCTAAAAAAAAATCAATTTCAAAAGTTACAAATTTAAATATTTTTTAAATGTTTTTTAAATTAACCCTTTTCTAAAAAAATACATTTCTTGAACAATTGCCAGTATTTTTAATCAAATTTCTTAAAGGGACCTCACAATGTGTTGAAAAGAATTAGGGATCGGATTTTTGAAACTTGTATTAGTTTCTGAAAAAAAAAAATTGATCAAAGTTTTGTTTTTAAAAAATGAGATTTTTTAATTTTGAACATTTTTAGAAAAAAATTCTAAGCAATATTTTTTTCATATTAATCGCTAATTCTATTAATGATGCATTTGGGAGTGAGAAGAAAAAAATTCATCCAGTGACAATAAAATGTGATTGACTTTTAACATTTTGTAGCAAACAGAATTTTGGAAAAAAAGCAGACTAAGATAACAGCTTTCAACTTTTCAACACAGTAAAATTGTTATTAAAACAGCCCATATGAAGCTGAATTTTTTTTCTCAGAACAATGTGACATTTGAAAGTCCTAAGATATCAATCTTATTAATATATATTATTATAATATTTATTAATGGCCATTATCATATATAGGGATTATTAGAAAAAAAATTTCACTTTTCTTTTTGTTCGAAAATTTTTTTCGTCAAAATATTTATTAAATGATCTATCTCTGTTTATCAAATAACAATGAATACACTGCAAAAATTCTAGATCATTTGATTGAAATTCAAATAAAATTAGTAATTTTGAAGATGATGATATCCAGTAAGAAAGAAAAGCGAAAGCAGTCAACTATAAGCAAATATAGATTTAATCGTCACAGTACTAAATAATTGTCATTTTTATTTAATTTAAAAAAAATAAAGCGCCTTGGCTACTTGCAAATCAAATATGTTAGATGTAAGCACTGAATTTGGGAATGGTGCCTGATATCGTGTTAGATAAAATAATTCCGTATTTCACAAAATACTTGTCCGATTGTTTTGAAATTTTCAGATTACTAAGTCAAAGATTCAAGGACCATTTTTCGCTCAAAATTTTAATATCGATTATTCATAGATTTTCCGAAATTCCAAAATTAGTAATTTTCGAGTTCCCTTAACTTTGTGTCCTAAGATGATTCGAATTTAAACACCTCACAATACTGATGCTCCTGAATCTCTCTTTAAGATCTATATATATATAAAAATCCTTCTGCCTCAGTTAATACAATGACAGAACATGCTCTTAAAGTGTTGATAAACAAACTAACTACTACCTACATTAACTGGGTTAGAATTTTTTAATGAATAAAAAACGAAAAAAAATAGATTTTTAAATAAAAAAAATAAGTACTTAAAAGGTTAAGCCCAAATAAATCTCACTGCTTAAAAAATGAATACTAAAACTAAAATCTGAAATTTTTTTCATTACTTCCATTGTGACCTCAATTCCTCTTTTATTTTTCTGCAGCGTAGAAAGAGCTGCCATTTAATCTTAGCTTATCTCTAACAAAAACGCATCATTCTTTTTAATAAAATTCTTTGAAACATAAAGATAAAGCGTGGTAGAGGGTGGAGAGTAACTGTATGCCTGTTTAAATTGTGGCCGAGTAATCCTCCGGCGGAGTGATGTACCACGTCACATGTTCTGAAAGCCATTCCAGGCCAGTTGATGGATTGAACCATCGGATTGAATTCTTGTCAGAACAAGCTATAAAGCACTGCCTCATCCTCAAGAGTTCAACCGTAAGTCTATCTAATACATAAAATATTCCGCCGCAAAGAATTAAACCTCACTTGTTGAGTCTCGTATAAAACGGTGAAGGCTCCTGCATTTTATCGCGGACCCAAGAAATTTGAACAGAAGATGGATAGGATGCTCTGACACCCCAACAACATGAATAGGCTTTATAAGTTTATATCCTGGGGATTTGGGAATAAAGTCTATCAATTTTCATGAAACAACTAAAAGTTGTTTTCCGAAATTTTGTTTGGTGTCCACAATAAGTGATGATTCTTCTAATATATTGTTTTTATTCTTGACCAGCATAGTATTTATTTATTCTATAATTTTTGAGATGAAAATTCATACTCAAAAGTTGAATGTTCTATGCAGTAATAGGTCCCAACTGATAGCTTTTGTTTTGATAAAATTCTGTATAAGGTCCTTAACTTGTTTTAAGTTTCTTCAAATGCACTTCCGATATTCATTCACTAAACATTTAAGTTTAAGCATTTTTTTTAATTTTTTTATTTTATTAAACTATGAATAACACAATATTTCAAATACAAAAATTCTTTTAATATTCAAAGTTTAACCATTTATCATCACAATCGTATTTCATTAAAATAAAAATTAGGAAGGATTTTAAAGTATAATCCGAATAAAATTTGTTGTCTGATGATTAACTTCGTGTCCACAAATTTAGTTTCACATCATTAAGCAAATTTTGATTTTTTTTAAATTTCTTTTTTTTTTCCTTTTTATAATTTCCGAAAAGGTAAAATAATGAAAAATTACATGTTCCAGGCTGTGGAAAATTGTATCTTTATTGTTTCGAAATACAATTGTCAAGTTCGGGGAATCCTTTATTTAATTTAAACCTCTTTCTTAAAAACACAGTTAATTTAAGAAAAATTTACTTAATTTTTAATTTCTAATCTTATTAGAAGATATAATCTTCTAAACTCGTTAATGCTCCAAACCTCAAAGGAATTTTATTAGAAAGTTAAGTTTAAACATCTGCTTTAAAATCTATAATAAAAATATTTTATTAGAACAAAATATGCATTTTAAAAAATGTCGAAATTTGGCATTTCACATATTTGAAGAGTAAATAATTTTAATTTCCATTGATAGAGATTATTTATTTATTCTTAGATTTAATTGTGTTACTTTTAGGCAATTCTTAATTAAAATTTAAAATTACAATGTAATAAAATATTAGCCATATTTTTGAGATTTCAATCTATCGGAGTCCTAAATAGTTATTCTGGAAATAAGTAAAATTATCTGTCTACTGAATAAACACCATTGAAAAATAATATGAAACATTTCCTGTTTTTTATTGAATAAATACTAATGCATTGGAAATACTATAATTTTGTTAGTAAATAGAAAATGTATAAATAAAAAAAACCAAAATAAAAAGTAAATTAAATTTTTTGTATGAAAAATTGGCAACATATATCTAAAAAAAAAAGAAATTCAAATTTCATAAATTCTGTACTGTTTATTTTTTGCTTTTTACTTTTATGAAATGGAATATTAAATTACTGTGTCCACGAATTGAGAGCGTAAATAGAAACTTAGCTTCAGGCCAGTTTTCAAGGATTAAATAAATAATTCATGTATACCACAGTAACACATGAGTTTAGAAAAAGGGAGACACCAAGTTTTTAAAATTGAAGAAATCATGGAGATTATTTTTTATTTCACTAAAACTATAAAAAAATAAAGCGATGAAACTTTTAAATTATTAAAATAATTTTAATTCATTAAAATATAACTGATCCAAACTATTTGTAAATTTTAAATTTCAAATCTATAAATTTAAGAATTTTTTTTGAAAAATCATTTTAAATTTTACATTTGTTATAAACCTATACAATTCATTTGTTATAAACCTATGCAATCATAGCAATTTCGCTCATAGATATATTATCATAACGTTCTGGCCAATTGCTTATGAAAATGTATACTTTCAATGTCATGTATTTTATTAATATATTTAAGCCTTTGATTAATGCATCTAACTAGCTGGATTAATTTACTAAAATAAGTAAAAAAAAAGTATAAACATTATCTTCTATTAACAGAATGGCTTTAGGCATTCATCAATTCATTGCTATTACTGCATCAAAACAGATTTCAATAGAAACTGTTTGCGCATAACAATATTGAAAATGCCTTCATTGTCAAAATTAATGCATTTTTTGAAAAAAAATCCAAATTGGTAAAGAATTTACCTTTAAGTGCCAAATAAAATGCTGAAAAAAGGAAATTTATTGCGACCAACAAACTCAAAAGTCATTACAATCTACTTTCAGAATGAATATTCTTTTATTTTTTTTTCTTCATGTTCATAAGTTTTCAATCGTTATTCAAGCTTCTATCCGAATTCTAACGAATTTATTTTTATTCTCTTTCTGTAAATCTGCTTTTCTGAAAAGTGCCTGGAAACTTCGTAAGAGAACTTTGAAGTACGCATCCCTTTCCGAAAAAGTATTTGTTAAATAGAATATTTGATTAATTTAATTTACTCTCTTCGAAAGGGGAAAAAAAGGAAATGGAATATTTTCATTGGATAGCATTTAATTAAGCGTGAACCGGATTTCCATATTTCAAAAGCAAGCTCTTTCCACATAACAGAGGAATGAAATAAGAAAACTAAAAAGAAAAGAAAAGGAAAGCTGAAATGGAAAGTGCTTTTGAATTTAAATTCGTTGATTATTTTCTCTATAAAGTAAACTGTTTTGAAAGTTTATTTACAGTATGACAAATTAATGTTTGTATAAAAGTATTGGTTTATCATATTTTGCTTTGAATTCAATAGAAACTCAAAAGTGTTAAGAAAATATCTATACTCATCAAGTTCACTCTGCTTGCAGCAATTTGAGCATCGCTTGCAGTGAAGTGAGTTAAATCAGCAAAAAAGTTCTAAATTTAAAAATTTTTAAAAAAATACATAGTACATTTTTTTTTATTTCATGTTTCATCTTCTATAATTATTTTTTTTCTCTACTTTGAAATTAATGGTAATGATAAAAATTATTTTTAGAAATAGATTTTTTCTAAGAATTATTTGTAGAAAAATTTTATACATTATTTAGCATCTTTTTAAAATTCTTTAATACTTATTCAAGCAGTTTCACTTCGTTTATATATACATTTTTTGGGACACGAAACAATTATATTCTTCTTTGAAAAATTATTCCTTCTTTCAGTTATTACCAAATATAAAGAAATCTATATTAGACATTAATTGAAATAAGGTAATAAAAAATTTCGGCGAATTTTCTATAAATCGAAAAACATTTGCTGATTATCCTAGTTATTTTCTCAACGTCCTCCCACTGGTGTAGTGTGGTGTGGTGTGGTGTGGAGAGGAGGATGGCAGCTCAGGTGTCGTCCTCGTCATCTGACCGTGGTTCAAAATTATGAGGTCCGTCCCAAAATAGCCCTAGTTTTGCTTTACAACGGGACGTTAATATAATTAAACTAAACTAAACCTAGTTGTTTTCTTTTAAAGATTTTGAAATCTCTTGGGAATATAATTTTATCTGTAACTCTTGTAACGAAATATTTTTCACTACTTTGAAATTAATGGTAATAATAAAGTCAGCGTTTAGAACATAATTTAATCTAGAAGTTTTTTTATATTACTTAGCATTTTAGTGAAATGCTTATAATACTTACTCAAGAACATTCCATTTTGTTTATGTATACAATTTTTTAGGGGAACTACAAATTGTTTAGAAAAGTTATTTCTTCTTTCAGTTTTTTTTTTTAAATATAAAGAAATGTATGTTAGGCATTCATCTAATATTAAAACTTAATGTATTAAAAAAATTAAAACATTTTTTTATATATATAAATTGAAAAACATTCATCGATTATCATAGTTATTTGCTTTCGAAGATTTTAAAATTTGATGGGGGATATAATTTTATTTCTAGTTCTTATTAACTCTTAATTTACTTTTATAAAATTATATTTTGGGGGGATTTTTTCCATATATTAAATTTTTATATTTTAATTTTGTTTTCAGAAGTATTTATTAATAAAAGCCTAAACTAGTTCAAATCTTCGTCATAGATATTGAAAAAAATTGCAGTTGCCAAAGGATGAAATTTGAATTAAATATTAAACAATATTATTAATTCATCGTAGGAATTATTTGAAAAAAAAAAAGATGCAATGATTTTATGAAATTGAAAAAGTCATCTACATTTTTCCTCTTCTTTAGTCTGTATATTTTATTAAATAAAAACTTTTAATCTGAGAATTACATAATAGTTTTTGTTTATGAATATGAATGAAACATATATTTTTCTATTAAAATGGGTTAATTTCAAATTAATTCAATTCCCAATTAAGGAATTTCATTTGAAATTCAGATTTATATTTCTTTAATAATGAAAGCGAATGTGTGACGTTTGATTTTTTTTTATGGGGGGGGGGGGAGAGGGATTCAATGGGCCGCATCTTTGGACATGGAACTAAAGTAATTGATACAAATATACTTTTAAGTGGAAGAAAAATTAATTTTAAAATGTTAATTTATAAATAATTAAACGATTTTTTTAAAAAAATTTGTTTACTACATTAATCTAGTTACGTTGCAATAATTTTCAATATTAAAAAAAATGTACATTTTACAACAAAATTGCATTCTAGATAATATTCATGTCATTTCCATTGATTCTTTAAATATGTAATTTCAGAAAACTTCTTCCATGATAACCTTGATGAAAAGAACATGACTTACTTTTTTATTACATTTCTTTTTAAACCATTTTTTTAAATATAGGTTATTTCTCTAAACGATTAATTTCAAAAATAAATGATAATTTTAAAAATGCGTTATAGAGTAAAAAATTTAGTTTAGGCATTTTTCTTAAGACTTTGAATCAATTAGGCACTAAAGACAGTTAGATATAAAGTGAATTGTGATAAAAATAAATCATTAATATCGTTTCAGACATAACATTGTTGCATTACATTTTTTGTATTGTTTCTAGAGTCCTATTACTATAATATTTATTATTTTCTAAAAAAATAAATTTTGCAATTAGTATTTATTAATCATGTCTATACAAAGTCTGGAAATTAAATCATTTTACAGAATTTTTTATTCATATTTTTAGGGAAAAAAGCAACACATTGTAATATTCCGTAAAATGCAAATTAAAGAATGTGTTGAAATATAAAATTTTCTTCACCTGTCGAATAAATGGAAAGTTTAATTCTAACAAATTATTTTTAGAAGGAAATCAATTTAAATTCCAAAAATTTAAGCTGACTATGCATCAAATAATTATTTAGAGGAAATAGTTTTTGACAGTTGCAAATTGAATTTCTTACTTGAGAATAACTTCACGCTTAAAATATTTCTGTAATGCAATTTACAACTGACACAATTACTTCGCTATCAGGTGAATAAATTGTATTATTGTTGATTTCTCTTGTGTGTACTTGTTCTGCATTGAATAACACCGCAAAATTGAATTTGATACAATTCAAAACATTGAATTTAACACAATCCAATACAGATATTTTCTTTCCTCAATTTTGCTTTCAGATTCATACGGAAATCTTTCACGCGTAAAAAGAAATGATTTCCAACTTCTTTTGAAATGTATGCAACTATAAAATAAATTATTCTAAAGATGACACAAAGGACAAATCAAAATATGTCGCATTTGAAAGATTTATTAGCAATGGGAAATAAAATATCAAGAATTGTTCAAGAAGAAGAGTCCCTTTGTAATTTAATTTCCACTGCTCGGAAATTTTATTTAGTTTTCTAACTAGTGGATCTCGTCTTCATTGTAAAAGACCTGAAAGTTATTTTTGATAAAGAATTATTGGCATATATATAATTTTTTCTTGCAATATTCAAATACAAAATAATCAATATACAAAAAAAATGAAAGAAATGACATAATTTGACTAATAATAATATTGAATGTGTGTATATCTGTCTATTTGTGCTCCGTAAAAGTGTCCGATCGATCTGAAACCATATATTTTAGCAGAAATTCATTCTGGAGGGTAGAAATTCGAAACTTGGCGACATATATTTTAAAATTGAAATCAAAAATTGAACTGAATGAAATGTAAGCACAATTTATGCACGTGTTTGTGACTTTAACATTCGATTGTATTGTCAGACACGATTGAATTAATGAAATCTTCACACAATTTTTTTTAATATTTTATTATTGTAAAACCAAAATAATAAAACATTACTTGCTTAATTTCAATTAATAAATAAAAAATGCAATCAAAATTTCATGTCTTGAAAAAATAGTGCGATGATTTAATCGGAACCTCTCATCCCTATTAAAATTTTATTTAAATCTGTAGATAAGGCAAAATATTACAATTGTAAGTAAAAATGGAAAAATGATCCATATACGTCTAAATTAAAGAAATGGATGTAAAAGCGTGATATCTATTTACATTTAAATAAATCAAATTAAATTCAAGCTAATTTTGGAAATTTCGAAGGCATATAAATACAACTAAAATATAGAATTTTATATGCATTACCCAGGTGGGCAATAAATTGTTAATGGAAAAAAGTATGTAGAAACTAGTAGATTGAAAAATAGTATATGGTGTAGTCAATACTGCACATTTTTTTTTGTGCTAAAATAAAAAAATTCGTAGAAAATTTCCGCTAGGGGTTACTGATATATTAAAATGGGTACCAAATCCAATAATTATAAGGCGTTTATTACTATCCAAACTGTTTAACATTTCCTCCAAAATAAGACAAATAGCAATAATAAGACACATAACATACATAAGACAAATTTATTGCAGATTATTCAGCCTGCATGCCAAGAAAAGCAGTATGCGGATACATAAGCAGAAACTCTCGGTTAACTTCATCCTTTAATTTCAACAAAATTAATTGATTTTTCGAAGAATTTAATATATTCCTATAGCAAAATTCTCACAGTAAACAAATTTGATAATCGAAAGGAGATAAATTAATTTTCAATAATTATCATTTGATATTTTCTTCCTTAAAAATTTCTATCTGTAAAGACAAACCTAGTATATCTTCAGAAAAATTGGTTGTTTCATCTTCCATTATTATAGGGAAAACACATTTTGCCCTGGAAAACGGGACCACATATTCGAGCAGTTAGTGGCACTTTGTAGTTGTAAAGGAAATTGTTCAAGCCTTTCCGGGGAAATTCATTAAAACAGGTTCTAAATTAAAATAACCAATGCATTCTCATCACATTTTCACTTTGAAAGAATGATAAACTTGCTCTGTGCAATCGGAGATAGAAGATGTTGCTCGGATGACTAGATATCCTATCTGCATGGAGCATAAATTCAGCTTCATACGTTTACAAGATTATAAGGTACTCTTTTCGGATCTTATGTGATTTCGGACAATTTCAGTAATGCAAAAAGCTTTTCTATAAGGACTATCAATTAGCAAAAGATTATGAAAGAGCTGCAATTTGAATAGATACAAATTTTGTTTTCTATAAAGATAATGCATCGTCATGAGCACCAGTAAGCCAGTTACAACTTCAAACACTTATTGTTCCCTGTTTATTTATCAGATAAAACAGAATCCATTTCGACCACCAAAATATTGACGATATTCACCTAAGTTTTAGATCATGAGCATTCCGGAAGGCTATTTTCTCATCAATTTCTACAAATCTTTAACTCATGATAATGTAAAAAGTTTCATTGACAAAGATTTTTCTAATGTATTTAATATTTTCACAATCTCTCGAAGGAGAAATTCCCAATGAGAAATTATGATTCAATTGTTGGGATTATAAAGATTCTTAAATAATAATCTAAACGAAATATTTCCAACTAAATATTTTTATAGCAGCCGCCATAGAGGCACGATATTGCTTTGTATTCGGAAAGTTCAAAATCTGTTTCCACTAAATATCCGCCGCATATGCAGGTCTAGAGAAAATTAAATTTTCTAGTAGCGAGTAAAATATCTTCTCTTGATGTGGAGTGAGAAACTGGGCAGAGTGTACCAGCTCAGCCGTCATCCTCGTCATTTAGCTAGGGTATAAAACTACAATTTCCTCCAAAACGGGTTAATGGCTACTTCCAAAAAAGGAACTTTGCAACTGGGACGTTAATAAGACTAAGGAAGTTATTTGTAACAATATCTAGGGGTAATAATGTGTACTTGTTTCTTCATGCCTCCCTCGAAGGATAAAAGGAAAGCAATGTAAGATTAAAATGTTTACCCAAACAAATTGTCTTGTAATTCAATTATTTATTGGATGTGATTTTCAAGTAATATTATCAAATCCATAGAATTCAGTATTTATTATTTTTTGAAAAGCAAAACTCATACCTCTGTTGTCGCAAAATATCGCATACGTATACTTAATTTCCGAGGATCTCTTCAAAAGGAATTCTAAAACTGATAAATTATTTTTGAAATGTCATCCATCTTGCCAAAGACTATTAAAATCATTTTCTACTTTCACCTGCTTCATCAACGACTGCGGAAAATTATTTTAAACAAAGAACCATAAAAACAAACCAAATATTAAAAATATCGTTTCATCTTCCCATGGTGACGATGATCTATTAATGCGCTACCTCTTGGCAATAAATCAGCTGTTATTTGAAAGTTGACAGGTAATGTAGTATAAAAATACGTATAATTAGTCAACATGCGCTAATCCAAAATCTTAATAAGTAACTAGGGTATTTTTAAGGTAATTTAGCTTAAAAAAGGGGCGTGAAGATCGGTAAGTTTTTCTAAAAGAAGATCGATGTTTATCATTTCCTTAAAATGTGTCCTAAATATTTCTGAGAAAATTTAATGGATTGGAAATCAATGGCAACAACAAGCCAATTATATTTGATAGACCAGCAATAATAAATAGAAAATATCAAAGATATCCACATTGTATGTTGAAAATCGCCTTTCAGGACCAACTTTGCTTCCAAATTAAAAAATATATATAAAGGAAAGTCCAAATGAAAATTTTTCTTAAAAAATTCCTTATCTATATGAAATAAAATTAGTTTACATAACATCATAGCCAAACGACAAATGTTACTTAAATACTGTATAATACAATAATGTTTGATACTCCCAATAATAAAAATGTATTGCACAATATCGAATAATACAAATGTACGATATTGTACAATATTGGGCATATATAATATTATATATTTTAGTAGCAGTTTATAATATTTCATAATATTATATAATATTAAGCAGTGTTATATAATATTTAACAATTTGGCTTGAGCATTGATCAGTATTGTAGAACATGTTGTAGTATCAGGCCTGTGTATGCAGTTTTGATAAGATGTGCAACAGAACACATCAGTTTTTTTTCTGAATAATTTCAACATCAAAGAGGTGCATTTAACGTGTTTCGAGTATGTGTTGACGCCATTGGTATGTTCTCATTCAGGTCAATGCTCAACTACTCCTGCTAGCGGTTTCTAAAGCTTCGATGACAATCGTGACAGTAAGAACGGGCCAGCCCACAATTTTCACTTAACTGAGCTCATTAATTTCGTATCAGATATTGAATAAGGTTTTTAAATCCCTTTACCGAATCTGATTATAAAAAATAGCATATTTTCCATTTCAGTATGAAGCTTAGCTTAGTGGATTGTCATGGTAATATGGGTTGATCCATTCCAGTTTTCGGCTCTTCATATATCATAGGAATTCCTGGAATGAGAGATGATTGAGTCATATATATTCCTTGTCGTGAGATGATTTATAAGCGAGATTTGACCCCTACCATCATCTGCCATCAAATCGATATGCTTATCTAACACATTAAATTCGAAAATATCAATTCGATTTCCCTCATTAAAATTTGCATTAACATAGTTCTTTTGGCGACAGAAGTTGATCTTATAAATTCTTCATTTCTCTCGTGAATTACCCTCATTACCCATTCTTAGATATGCTCAGGTAGAAACAGATTGCATTGCGGACGGATTGTGCCATTTTCCGGTCATGTGATGTCTAGACATACCCCAATCATCATATAAATTACCTCTCATATCAAAGATTAGTTCGCTGCAGAATATATCACGGTACTCAATGATTACATTCATGTGAATAATTAAATTTAGAGATTTTATCTAAAAACTGTATATTTTATCTATTGTACGGTTGAGAAAATGTGTGTGTAGTTCTGGTATTTCATTAATTTGCAAATGATAGACTCTCGAAATGAAAGAACTTGAGAATAGCGGGTGTTTTTGAAGATCGCATTATCATCTTTGTAATTTTTTTTATAATGCATTATCTATATGCATCTATCTATTATGCGTTTTCGCATTATGTTAAGAGAAGGAAGAACACCTGCGAAATTCTAAGACATTATTCTCCAAAAAATTTTAGTAAAGCTTATCTAAGTAAAGCTTATATTTAGTAAAGCTAACAATGTCAATTTTAAACGAACTTTTAGATATTGTGCTGCCATAAGAAATTAAATTAATAAATAAAAATATTATATTAAATAAAGAATTAAATTATTATATTAAATATGAATTCTAAATCTTCTTATTAACGTAAATATCATACATGCAAACTCTGGGAATTTTAAAGCTCATTCAAATTAGATTATAAAAAAAAAACATTATTTTTTAAATACAGTTTAATTTCCGAAATTTTATTGTATTCAAACAATAACAGTAAAGATGAATCTACATTTAGATACAAATTTTAAGTAAAATGGTTAAACAAGTTTTAAACATAATCGACCTTAAATATATACAAAATATCTAGCACAAAGAGTAAAAGTTTTGATACTTTGATATAAATTTTAATTTCAAGTGTAAGCCATAAATCTAAGCCTAGGTTATATTAAGGACATCAGGTTAAAAGAATAGTTTCATTCCATGATTGCAAAATAAAAAATATATATATAAATAATAATAAATTTTTTTAAAATTTATTCAAATACCTTAAATGTCTCAAATATCTGTAATTTTTCTAAATATATTTCTTAATGCATCTTAAAGAATCTGAAACAAGCAGGTTCTATTAATATACATATATCTAGTTCAGAGAATTGGTTTAATATCAGTTTTAATTTCACGCTTAAATCATAAATCTAAACCTAGATTATATCAAGGGCATAGGGTTAAAAGAATTGTTTTATTCCGTGATTACAAAATTAAAAAAATGTATAGAAATAATAATTTTTTAAAAAAACTTATACCTTAAGTATCTCAAATATCTCTTTTTTCTAAATATATTTCTTAATACATTTTAAAGAATTTGAAACAAGAAGGTTCCATCGGAGGTTTCGCAATCCATTTTAGGATATTGCAAACAATTTTAGAAGTCCCGGGATAAAGATTTAATTTCTCGATTTGATCCTTACTGAAAATTTAGTATCGTACTTAATAACTTGATTCGTCATTAACTAAACTCAAACCATCTAAGTTTAAATCATTTGAATCTATTAGAATAATCAACCGAATCTTAAATTAATTTCTGAAATTTCTAAATTCAAATTAACTATGCTATTTTAAAATAAAAAAAAAACTTCACGTTTATTGAATATCCATTCAATTTCATTGCAAATCTAAATCTGGGAAGCTTTTCCAAAATCGCCAGTCAAAATTATTTACTACAAATCATTTTTCCAAAATTAAATGTCGAAAAATCGTTACCCTAAAACCATGTCCTAGACAGATAAAACTAGAGACACTCACCAAGAATGCAGCCAAGAAGCACGTATCCAACAGTAGCTCCTTACCCATTCTGCTTGAATAAATAGCCAAGGGGGAATCGTGGTCCAAAGAGCACTCCGCCCTCGAATCCAAATTGGCGGACGTAATTGAATCTGAGAACATAATAGAACCAATGTTTCTGCAATACGATTGAATGACTGCTTGGCTGTGAATAGCGATTAAGATTCTCTGCCTTAAAGCCTTCAGAATCGGCACATAACATTTGGAGTTAATTTATTTCGATAAAATATCATTTCACAGAGCAATGTTTTTCAATTTGGAATTACATGCTTGAATTTTAGCTTAGAATGAATTATATTTCGCGCACCAGTGGATTCTTAACTAGTTGAAACATCAATATTTATTCTTGTAAGAGTTCTGAACTGATTTTGGGGATTTTGAAACTTTATTGAGGGCACTGATTGTAAGGATATAGTTCTATGCTAAGAAATATACCTGAAGGTAATTTGAATTTCTTAAGCTCAATAGGACATGAAATTGTATAAGACATTAAAATTATTTTTTTTTCATTCCGCATCGAATATGATTCTCGGTCATTATAGAAATATAGTAAATGCCCTGTGTACGGACACATTATTCGTACCTAATACGATATTGCATATCTGTCATTTTACGGAATATTGATACTTCATATTTAAGAAAGTATCAGTAACAGATCCTTGTGACTCTTATTCTCTAATACTGTGATATTAATATTGATGCACTTCCAATATATATTTCAGTCAATTTAATGAGAAAAAAATCAAATGACATCAAATCAATGTTGTACCATTAAATTATTTTGCGAGTACCTACCTCGCTCGTTCCTTCTCATGCACGCTCAGTCATTTATATTTTAATTAGCTCAAAGATAGTGTTACTCTTTAACATTATCTCACGTTTTGCTAATAAAGCAAAACGAAGTACTTCTTCCTGAGACTCAACGTAGTTTTGAGTCTTAAACATAAAGTCGCAAAAGCGCATTTTTCGAGTTATGTCTATCAATGAATACAATAACTCAAACATGTTTTGAAATCGACACTTAAAATTTAATGTATAAACTTAACATTAGATTATCATATATCTGTGAAATTTTGGAAGAAATTCATTGGGAGGAAATCTTTCAGTCCGATTGTCGAAGTATAATTGAACATAAATTCAAAACATGAAGAGCTAGATAAATAAAATTTGGTGTACAGATTTAGCATTTAAAATATAGTTTCTTATCAAATTTTGAAATAAATTTGTCAAAGGGATTATCGCCTGTGCTCTCGATTGAGTGGATACTTAATAACTGAAAAAAACGGTGATTTAAATAAATGAAATTTGTATGTGACCCTATAATTACAATTATGATTTCTTTGTCGAATTTGAGTTTTAATTAACCTGAAAAAGGCAACCAAATCATTTCTGGTGCTTGAGTAATAACTGCATTTCAGCGGTTAATCACCAAAAAAAATCATAAACAGAATATTAATAGTAAAAAAAAAATAAAAAAAAAACTATATTCACACCAAAATACTATATATAATAGCCATTGTTCGCCAATGCTATGCAAGGAATAGTAAACTTAACGAAGATCCATATTTTTATGCATGAGCAGAGAGATATAACACTTTTATTAGGCAATATGTTTCTAATATATTAGACAAAATTGTATCCCCCCACCATACCCACTCCCTTTGAGCTAGATAGGTCCTTTATGAACTCGTCCGAGATTTTTACATTTCTAATAACATATTCCAATCCAATTAAAATCCAAATAAAATTACTCTGGTTATCTGGTTTACAAGAAAACATGACCAAAGCGTTACACTCGTACACACACATATACATATATTTAATATATAAATTTAGAATGAGGGATGGTTTAGGGTTCTAGGGACCATGATCGGTAAAGAATTGAAAAAATATTGTCATGAAAACCCTTGCAATAGGTAGTCTCCCCATAGGAATCTACCTAAAATTTTGCTGAGTCGAATGAAGATCTTAAAGAACACAGATAATAAAAAAATGTTACAAGCCATCGTTGTTCTGAGAAATCTTTATTCGGAAAAAAGGTTGAAACTTCTGTAAAAATTTCGCGCCCCGTTTTTTTTTTTTTTTTTTTTTTTTATCAGATAGTTGAGGCAAACGAGTAAGAGAGAAAGACAAGTAAAAAAACGAAAATAAATAAACCTCAGCCCAACCAAGAACTAGAAGCGATCAATACCTTTTCGGAAACGGGTCCAAACTTTTAAGCAAACGAGCTTACGGTGGAAGGGTGCAGCGAATATCGACAAGAGGAAAATTTTAACTGAAACGCAGCTTCGTTTCCCCATTTGGGTCGTAAAAGACTCATCGCTGCCATTATATTAGCCCCCTTTAGTGCAATTTCCGAAATGGCAGAAACTTCGCTTAAATATCGCCCCCGAGAAAGTTGGGAGTTAAAGTGAGTATTCGCAATTTCAACAGATCAGCTGCATTCTTTAAATTCTGAATGCTCAGGATCATTCTAATTGAACTACTTTGGGGTCCAGCAGGGTGTAGTAGACTGAGATAAAAGAATGCTTTTTAAAAAATCGAAGAATTCTATTTTATTCTCCATTAGCTCAAGTTACTCTCCTCATGTTGCATTTAGCAGAAATTTGAGGATTTTAAAAATTAAATCTTGATAAGAATGGTCCATGAATAAAAAGATTTTTTTGATCTTGTCATAAGGTATTTCGTATTGTTAAATATAATATGAATAAGAAAATGAACTAAACTTAAAAATATTTTCTGATTGTTTCTAAGATGTCCATGTTAATTTATTATTAGCTGTTCGACTCAAAGGAAATTTATTAATTTAAAGTTTTTATTTATCATGTTATAATACGCTCAGGGTATTCTTTTTTTTTTACAAACATTTTAAAATGTCATTTGAAACGCTTTCATTATATTATTGATCTATGGCAAAAAAAAAACAATCGTAATTTTAGGATCTTGATTTATAATTCATTTTTATATATAATATGGACTCTAGGAATCACTTTTTTGATATTGGTGACAAAAGCAAGATAATAGTGATAGATTAATTAAAAATAATTACTAGCGAATGAAAAGAGTGCTAAATGTAGTCATAATCATAAAAAATAATTAGTAGTTGCAAAAATTCTTTCAAGTATACTTTTATTAGTATACAAAAAATGTGCCTTTATTTTATTTTTAAATTTTAATATTTTATTTATTGTTATAACTATTGTACCATTTAGATTTCAATTCTGATATTATAGCCACAGTTAGTTGAATTACTGATATGGGGACAAAATTTAATTAAATCAATTGATCAACTGATAGCCATATATAAAAGTAATAAAATAGTTATCGTGATGAAGAAATGGTTGAGTATTCAAAATCTGAAAACTGTTGCACATGAGGAATTGATTTTAAAATGTTTATAAAATTCGATTTTTAAAAATAAAACAAGTTGAATAATAGGGCGTAATATGTAAATTAAGACTTGAATGTAAAATTTCAACAACAAAAAAATATGAAATATGAATATGCATAGGCATTTCAGTATATCCATATTTTAAAAATAATTTTTTTACAATCTTTGGAGCTCAAACTTCACTTGAATTTCTCTGACATATGAGCTTTTAATTTACTACAATGAATCTAATAAATACTGAAACCAAAAATATTTTCACTCAAAAATTTTAAAGCTGTATAAGTTCAAAAGATTTTTCCCATGGTCTCACAATCTTGCTTGAATTCACTGCATTGCCTAGTTAATGAATCTTTCTCTCAGCTTCATATTATCCTAACAACGACCCTCATGCGTTTCAAAATTTAAAAAAAAAGTATCTTTTAACTGAATTGCTGTCTAAATTTTCATCATTTTTCAAACAAAAAATTCATTGTTTTTCCTAAATTTTTGAAAGTTTGTTTTTAATGGGCCAAATAAGAAGGAAAAAGAAAGAAAGAAAGTGTTTGGCCTAACGTTGACCTCGCCTGTTTCTTTTTACTACATCACTACAGCCATTTGTAAAATGATAAATTTTTCTTCTAATTTATTTAAAATATGTCTCATAAAAAATCTGCAAGCATTGTCTGTACATGCACGAAAAGAAAAAAAATACTGTTAAATTATGAAGAAGAATGTTATATTAAATGAAATGTTATGGCATTTTATTAATGTTATAACGGTAAGATTGACAAAATGCCGTTTACCAGTAGTGTCAAACATAATTTTGTGATCTTTTCTTAACATTTGAAATTATTTTATTCGATACATTGATTTTAAAAGGAATATTTTTGAAATCTTTTGTTTAAAAAAAATATTAGATTTGAAAAACTGAAATAGCGTTATTTTGTTTTGAAGAAAATTTTGCTGACCTTAAAATGAATGAAATATTTTGAATTTCAAAATATTTAGCTTTTAAAAAAATTATATGTAATATTATTTTTATGTTTTAAGATCACTTTAAATTTGGTATTATTATTAAAATGTGCTTTTATTAAAAATATTTTTAAACTGCAAATAAATCAATTTCAAGCTGATATACTTTTAATAATTATTGTTTCGAAAATATCTATAAGTAAATTATTGGTATGATTATTGAGAAATACTGCTTATTTGAATCTGCCTCTAAAAAAGAGATTTACAAAATTAGTTCCAAAAAATATTGTTATCCTAAAAAAAATATTTTCTCAAAATAAAAATAGTTTTCTTTTCAAGATTTCATCCTAAAACTATGTAAATTCAAAAGATATTCCCATAATTTCATTTTTTCAACCTTTCAGCATTCCTATTCTGTTCTCGCTGTTGTTGGACCAAAATAGAACTCCTTAAGTAACATCATAAAGAATAATAATTAATTTTATATATACGAATTGTGAATATTTATTAAAAAAAGAAATAGAACATAAATTAACGTGGCAAACTGCCTATTAATTTGCATATAAAAAAAACCAAATCAACTCGGATTACAAAAGGAATTTTAGCAATGCTTTGCTAAAAGATTTGAAGTGAAGACCATATCATTTTATTTAATTGTCTTACACTATCTGCAGAAAATGTTATAATTCTTTTTCCAGTTTGCATTGATTTAATTCCCAGACTAGCAAATTAATGTTTTCCTTGCCAAGTTTATTTACGTTATATTTCCTCTTAATATTGATTTACCCTAGTCCACTTAATTGCATTATTTTGCAGATTGGTTTCGTATGTATTTTATATTTCGTGCACCTTTTTTTTTTTTCATATGTTTTTAAGCACTTTTCTTCTTTATTCCCTTTTACCTTGGATTTTAATTTCGTTTATTATTTGTGTCATGGGTTTATATATTTATAACATAGTTATAGATAAAGGCAGAAAAGAAGCTAAATCTAGAATTAACTTCAATTTATATTTCCACGTGAGGGAAGGACTTGTAAACGGAGAGGACCAACGAAACGCGTCTGCTTACATCGAGAGACAAGGAAAAAAAAAGCGTGAGAAGTTTTTCCCTTAGTGGTTTTATTAAGAAATTCTTATAGCGGTTTCTTTGACACTTGTTAATTCAGGAAAACGAAACATAGGTATAATTAGATGTTATGCCGTGGGAGTTAAGGATTTTTATGTCTTTGCTTGTAACTTGAGGATTACAAACTCAGCAATTTTATTATACTATTTTGTCTCTGTCTGTCTCTTTCTTTATATATATATAATATCTGCTACACTCGCAGGGAAAAGAAAATTTGTAGTTGAATATCCAAAATCTGCCCTCTATTGGTATTAAAACCAGTCTTAGCTTTCAGCATTCTGTTACCTTGACCATAATTAGCTTTCTGCATTTTCACAGCTTTAGTCACCATTCACTGTTAATTTACGAAATACGCAAGAATTACGAAAACATTTTATTTCTGAAGAAGCTTTAAAACTCACTACTCATGATAAAATTTCGGCAATAAATAAATTATTTAAACTTTAATGTGAAATGAGAAAATATTTATTTTTAGATGCAAAATTTCATTAACATATATTGTTTTATAACGTAATGCTTGCTTCTTACAATTCAAAAGGAAGGAATAACGTTTAACTAGAAGATTTGTTTCCCATATAGGGAAGCAATAAGGAAGTGATTTCAGTCAGAAGATTTTAAATTAAAAAAGAAAAAAACTTTAACAAATATTTCTCAGACATATATTTGTCTAGTTAAACTTGGCATATATTTACTATCCATGAAATGTATTAGTTAACATTTATTTAAAATCTCTCAATTGCTTGAATGGTATTGAATTCCGTTGAATAATATATATGAATGTTCTTGCGTCGTATATTTAAACGCCCACCTTCAAAGAATATTTATTTTTAATCTAATGCAAAATAAGAATTATTTTAAGATAAAATATTTCGTATATTTACATTTCATAATACAATGATAAAAATTGCTATTTAAATCTTTGCTCTCATTAAGTAGCAATTCAAGTCTTCTGTAATCGAAAGGAAATTTAAAAATTTAGAATTTAAAACTCTTTTTAAAATTAGGAACTTTAACTTAATTTTAATCGATTTCTTAGGAATCACAGATTAATTATGTGTGAAGGTTAAAATTGACTTATTTCTACATTTCTACTAGAATAAAATTTTCTACTTTGCGTTGGCATGCTTTATTCGACTAATTTAAAATTAAAGTATTTAACATTATTTTTCCTTTAGAAATTATCCTAAAAACAATTAGAAAATATGATTTCATAGCAGACTATTATAAACTGGAAAAGAAAACTATTCGAAGAAATATTACTTCAAAAAAATTATATAGCCACATTTTGATATATCTTTTTATCCGCCAAATATCATAACTGGCATTTGTAAAACTTTCTTAGCTATTGGAATGATGTATTTTTTATTTTTAATAATATATGGACTGTACTATTTTGATTATTAAGATTGGCGTGTTTCTCAGAATTTTGTTGGTGTTAGCGGCAAAAAAATACTTCAGTTTTATATATCAACCGGAATATCTATTATTTAATTTGAAATTAAAGCATGAATTAGCTATATTTTTGCTAATGATAAGACAATTAAGAAACATGATTTCATATCAAACTATTTTAAATTTTAAAAGAAAATTATTCAAAGTAATATTACTTTAAAAAATTATATAGCTACATTTTGATATATATTGTTATCTACTAAGCCTCATACTTAGCTTTTGGATAAACTTTCTTAGTTATTCGAATGGTATGAAATATTTTTAATAATCTATGAATTGTTCTATTTTGATTATTAAGATTGGCATGTTTTTAAGAATTTATTTTGGGGGGGGGGGGGGGGGGAGGAGAATAAAATACTTCATTTTTATACATCAACAGGAATATTTATTATTCAATTTGAAATTAAAGCATGAATTAGCAATATTTTTCCTAATGGAAAGACAATTAAGAAACATGATTTTATATCAGACGATTTTAAATTGACAAAAAAAGTATTCTAGGAAATATTACTTTAAAAAATTATATAGTGACAGTATAATATACATTTTTATACACGTAACGTCATAGTTGGCACTTGACGAAACTTTCTTACAGTTGGAATAATTTAATTTTTAAAAAATAATATATGGACTGTACTAGTTTGATTATTAAGATGAAGCATTTCTCAGAATTTTGTTGGCGAAAAAAGTACTTCAGTTTTATATATAAACCAAAATATTCATTTTCATAAAAACAAAGCACTGTCGAAAATATACAATAGAAAAAAGTCAGATTTTGAAACAGTGAAGATTATTTTAAGCGCCTATCAAACATTTTTAGTGCTTAAAAACATAATTCTTGCTTAGAAGAGACTTTACAAAAGTCGATTTCAGTAGAAAGAAAGTCCTCGATAATAGCTTCTTCTGCAATTCAAAAAAGCATGAAATTTTCTGGGAAGGGACTTATTCTTCGTGAACTTCGGGGAATACCAAGCTGAAAAATAATATTTAATCTTCTTAAAATATTTTGAAATCGTCTGGAACGGAATAGACAATATCAAGATGGCGTTCTGGAAGAGGAACTCTGGAACTCAGGCCTACGGAATATTAGAGAGATAGCTAGGAAAATGAAGTGATTTAAGTGTCAAGCCCAGGATCTTGCATAATATATGTTGAACGAGAGTTCTCGATAAAATTTAATGGAAGTGATATTTTCAGGTGACAATGCTCCTTTAGTCGTTGTTTTCGCTGGAAAACGATTTCGATGCCCGATAACCTATAAAATGAGGGTGAAATCTTTTCAGAATCGATATAAGCTATAAAATTTTACTGTTATACTTTTTTACATTGTCTTTATGGTTACTTTACGTCGTAAAATGATACAAAAAGCGTCATAATGGATGTCGTTTTTTGATATATAATAAAAATGCTGTTTTTGTTTATATATTATTTTTTCCCTGCATGGTAAATAAAAATGTTATGATGTATAGTTCGTTGCCACCGTTATTCATCACATTTTCTTCTGGTTTTTGAAAGTTCTTGAAAAATGGTTTATTGAATGACAAGTTGAGCATAGCAAAGCTTTTTAAAAATATTGA
The DNA here is from genome assembly GCA_026543865.1 of Argiope aurantia. Lineage (NCBI taxonomy): Eukaryota > Metazoa > Arthropoda > Arachnida > Araneae > Araneidae > Argiope > Argiope aurantia. The sequence goes on from JAPMOR010093229.1 coordinate 105,098, forward strand.
ATATCAATATTTAAAAATACTTAAATCAATGTAATATTAATATTTTTATTGAATCAGGTATATCGCAGCACATGTGCCTTATACTCCTTATTTAGGAAAGGGTTTCCTTAAATTGACTGAAGCCTAGATATGGCCTTTATCTTAATGTATTATTCAATTAAATGTATAGATCATAAAATAGGAAATTAAATAATTAAAAACTATAAGCCATAAAATAGGAAACTAAATAATTAAAAACTATAAGCCATAAAATAGGAAACTAAATAACTAAAAACTATAGACCATAAAATAAGGTTCCAATGACGTAAATGGGATTTGCTGATTTTTTTTATAAGAAAGTGACTGCAATTAAATTTCAACTCTTTTCTTTTAGACATTATTAGTTATTAAAAATCCTTTAGGGTTATTAACAGCATTTAAACCATTTTATAATAAATAACAAGCTACAGTAAATATATTTTTACATGTCTTTCAAGGGATTGTAAATTGACGATAAATGAATAATTGTGTATAAATGAAATTTTCATGAAGGATTTTGATTATTAATAATTGCATTCCTTTATGCCAAATTCATTTAAAGACAAGTTTCAAATTTCTTTTAATATAGTAGTAAAATATTATAAGACTATGAATGAATAATTTTTTATTATTATTATTTCATTTTAATGCTTAATTTTGAATTCGCAAATAATTCTTTGAAATTCCTTAAAAACTATTGAAAATCACCATTTTTTTAAAACATTTTTACTTTGTGTTAGAATCTACATAAATAAAAGATAATTTTCTAAAAAGATATCAATGAAATTAAAAAATTCAATCTATTAATATATCTCTCCGCCTTAGAAAAAAGCTAGGGAAACTAATCAACTCTGAAAAAAATTACCAATCAATTCTGAAGTATGGGCAAACGTTTCTTGGACAACCTTCTATTAACTCTGTAATTCATCCAAGTTCCTGCAGTTGTTTATAAAAGATTTGAAAATAATCGGCCAACCAGATTTCAAGAAGGGTTGGTGTACTTATTATTATCCAATCTCAAGACTGATTGGAAGGAGATAACAAGTAATTCAACTACGAGTGGTCAAACCAGATTTAAAGAGCAATGGGCGTTCAAATAATTACATGAATGGCTAAAAGGTGTTGATTATATGATACTTATCCTGGCTACTCAGACTCCAGGTTTGAGAAAGCCGTTATCGCGACGGCTCTGGACCAAAAAGCTCTAAAAATCTTAAAGGGTTTCAGTAACAAAAGCTGAGTTTCGATAGAATAATGACTCTCGAAATTCTTCATAATTTGAAAAAAAATATATTAATATAATTTATATCTTTTTATTATAAAAATTTTGTAATAGGATTATGTATTTTTTACTAAGGCATTCAGATTTCTTTTTAAATATTATTTTATTTCCATTTGGTTTTAAAATGGACTTCACACATATTGATGAACAACAGCAGGTAATGAACTAATACTTTGCTGTAGAGTGTTTGTTTATAAAAATTATTTATTGAGATTGTTACCTTTTTAAAATAAAAAATATTGTTAATGATTATTATAATTTAAATTACTTACTTTTTAGTTATTAAATTTTTAAAATATTGAAAGAAAATTTTCCCGCTAATTTTAGTTTCAAAACTATCGTGTTTACATCCTATTCATGTTTAATATTAGTTTTTCTTATGTGAGATTTCTGATTAAATTAAGAATTTTGTTACACTATTATTAGTTGAATTAGATAATTATGAAAAGAAAACGAAATAATGATGATAAATGTCAATTAGAATATTATAATTAAATCAATAAAATATTTAAAGAATATCATACAGAATTTTTCAATCATTAATAAAAAAGAAAATGCACATATTGACAATAATTGAAATTACAGTAATTTCAAGTAAATCTCGGATGTTAAAGCGCATTTGTTTTCATAGCGATTATAAAATATCTATAAAAAACAGATTTTTGTACTCTGTTTATCTATTCTACTCATGTAATAATCTATTCTTCTCATATAATATAATAAATTTTATTCTCTTTTAATATGCAATTAAACTATAATTAAAATATGGACTAGAACACTCAGAAAATATAATTCATATAAGATATGATTCATTTTTAGCTCAAATCTTCTTTGAGAATACATTTGGAATATAATAAATACATACGTAAAAAATTATGTATGGTATTTTTTCACAAAGACAATTTAATGCGTAACGAATTGGTTATCTTGAGATAAAGAATTATGAATGTGAAAGGTTTTATTTTTTATGGTTTAATATAGTAAGATTTTCCGCTTCCAGATTTTGATAACTCACATATTACCATTTTTTTAATGTTCTTGATATTCCATATTTGAATCTCATGCATCCCTGCATGGCATGGATATAAGAATTGATTTTATTCCAGAAAACTTGAATTGATTTTATATTTTTCTTATATTAAGTGAGGAATAAGGATAGAATTTCTAGCTAAATAAAGTGACTGAAAGAAAATTGGAGAAAGTAGAATTATTGGAACGGTATCGACGAATTCTTCGGTTGTTTGCTTCATATTCTAATTATTTCTTTTCATAATTAATTAGAAAAGGTGAATTTGGAAAAGGTGAAAAGGTGAATTTAGAATTTATCACAGATGAATTTATCATTAGGAGAAAGATTCATCTTTTGAAGCTTTTAAAAGTTCTTTCTTAAATCATAACCACAAATCACACCACCGATGTCAAAGACTAAAATCAGACTGAGAGAAAATGGCCGAAGTTTATGTGAATTCGAAAAAGGGATTTTATCAAAATATAGTTAAACAAATATTTGCTCGAGATACACGATTTTAAGGCATAATGCAGCTTAACATCGAACTGCTAGATACAAAAAGTAAAACTTAAGAAGCATGTCAAGCCAGATATCTACACAATTCAGAAATTAAAGTGATTTTTTAGGTACTAATTTAAGTAAGTTTAGTAACATAAATAATTAATTTCCTTTTTATAATCAATTTTTTATTTATATTTATTATATAAATATGCACTTTATCTCATAAAAAGTTGCCTGTTCGGCTTTAAGAGCAAAAGCTCACTATCTCAAGACCAAATTTCAGTAAATACCTGCTTTATATACCGTCCTGCCGGATATGTATATATTTGCAAATCTGGAGTAATGAGTGGATATTAAAATATTGTCTTCGTAATCTGATTACAATGCAGAAGAGCAAGGTCCGATCCTAAATTGCAGTGTAATTTCAGAATTACACTAGAATTTTGTTTTCCAAATAGAAAAATATTTTGAAAGGGAAAATTTTATAATTTAGAAGTTCAATTATAATCGTTAGAATGCGGTAATTTTTAATTTTAAAACGAACTCTCAATTTGATCCAATGTTTTGATGGGATAGTATAGTTTTGGCGACCATCTTTTTTTTTATAGTGAACGTTTTCAAAATAATAATAATAATAATAATAACTACACAACATCATTATATTTGAAGATGTATCACAAAATTAATGAGATACATATAGAAATGCATATGCACAAAGAATGCAACTTTAATTGTCCAAATTAACACGGTTTTATTTCAACAAAAAGGACTTTCTAAATTTCATCTTCAACAAAAAGAGAACATTCACATAAAGTCGTTTCGTCCAGAGATTTTTACTCAAGTGACTATGTCACTGATTGTCTGTCAAAATCGGTCCACCCACTTTCTGTAGACTCTACCCACTTTCTGTTGACCTAGCACGGGTTACTTTCACAAGTATTTTTCATGAGATAATATACTTCCACTTCTGAACACCTCATAAGCATTCTCCATAAGGTATCCACTTCTGACAACCGATACCACTTCTGATTTTAGACAATATCGTCGAGTAGATAAAACGTGTGTTAACTAAAATTAAAGATAACGCTTGCTAATCTCAGTTCGAGACTTTATTCAAGAAACTAAACCTTACATCAGTTTTTATCCACAAGACGAAATGATTCTAATCTTCCTCTTATAAGAATGTTCTAGAACAAACGAGAAATAGCACGATACGAAATTGCGAAATGTCGCTTTCAGTTCATAGTATCCAATCATTGAGCCATTCAGTCTGTCCAAATTAGAGCAAGTTTCGTTACTATATTTTCATATATTGATCAATTTGAACTTTCAATATTTCACTATTAATATTATCCTTGGTTAAAATATTAACAGTTCAGATAATGTTTTATTTGTTCTTTCTTTGCTCAGATACAAATACTCAACTTTATCCATGAAATTTATCACAGAAAGGATCTGGTAGCATGAATAGGAAATTCCCTATTTCTATCTTATATAAAAAAATATATTTAGTCGTCAATATTTCATAATGTACTATGTCAACTTCAATCTTCACTAGAAACAATACATCATCAGATAAATTATTTCGAATACAAAGAGGTCACGTTAAAACCAGATCCGAAATATGTGATAAGAAATTGTAGCAAATTCCTATTTCCGCCTGTTATTTGATAATTCATTCCATATCATACATTCCTGTCATATTGACACGCTGTTTTCATGGGAGTCGAATGCATAAAATAGATTTATTCATTAAAACAAAAGCTGCTCTTGTATAAATGAGGTTTATTTTCAGTTGAATGTGTAACATAACAATGTTTCGTATGTCTCATTCGAGAATTAATATACATAACAGGGAATTGTCTAATTCTATTCATCCGTTGCAAAATTCATAAAGCCTTGTATCCCTCTGTACAATAGTGAATGTCTGTTTCTCTTTAATCGTCGGCTACAATGTCAGAGTTCCTTTTAATCATTTCTGCGTTTATTCTCGCCATTTCAGCAAAAGGAAGCTGTACTTTTGCGGCTGAGCATTCTGAAACTTAATTTAACGGCACCATCAGAACAATTGGATCCTTTCCCTCAAAGGCTTCATGCTTGAGATAGATCCAGTCTCTTCAGGGATTTGCATCACATAAGCTGTCACGACTCCAAATCCACTGAAATATTTCATTGTCTTTATGACAGAATGCATTTGCAGATTAATTACAGGGGACGGAAATCGCAGATCGGTAGAGGATCCTACTAATGAAAACTCATAAATTATGTACGCTCTCTTTATTTTAAAACTATTTGTCCTTATCAAAACTTAAAAGAGGCGGTACGGTTGGGATGTTGGGGGAAGAGATGAGAATGGAGATGTCCGTTGGTGTGCTTAGTTTCCAACTTAATTATGACATTTGGAGAGTGGTTATTTGCATTTAGGTTATAAGCTATTGCTTTTTTTTATGGTTTCGTGGATACGATTTTATTAAGTAGGTCCAAATACCGTTGATATTCATTATTTATTAATCCCTTCTGCAGTTTTCCCGTTTTCAGCCGATTACGCGTTGATCCCTGGTTTAAAACGTCTCTTAAGAATTTTTGTTGCATTAACAAGAAAAGCTTACGTTGTGGGAGAGGATGCATTTAAGAAAATACTTCTTTTCTGAAGTATTTTAAATATATTAAATAATGTACTATACAATTATCAGTACTATACTTCATAATAATATTGTTCTGCAACTTACTAATACCTCAATATACTGTAAAGCAATATAATTATGTAATGTTATATACTAATACTATACTGATACTGAACCAAATTATATAAATATACTGTACTGTATACTGTTAAATATACTAAATATTATATATAATATAATATTACTGCTTTTGCGTGAATGTTTCTTATTCAAAAAAAATTATATAAAGACCAAATTATTATCCTGCTTATGGATGGAATCATTTTAACATTAAAAGTTTAAAATTAATTTGGACTTAAGCTTCGACGTTAAAAAAATTAAGTTTTTAAAATAAATTAAAAAATTTATTTATATTTCACTATACCGGTAAAATCCTCATAATACTTTATTAATAGTAAAGAAAATATAGACATAAACACGAAATATCTATTTTCAAATTAAATGAAAATAAAATCCAAAAAATCAGTTTCCATCACTCAGAAGTATAAAATAATCCAGATATAGAATTTTGCAAATTTTAGTTTATTACGTATATATTGGTAAAAATGGGTGTAATTTTTATTGAGTATTTACTGATTGAATTGACTACCTAAATTCTTTTTAAATAATACAGTCTTTATTTCGGTGATTTTAAATCCTTTTGAATTTTCTCTTGTTTCTTAGATTCTTAAAATGTTATTGTGTAATTTGATTAATTTTCATTATATTGCGTCTATTAATAATTCATTTCTTACATTTTTGTTTTGATCTGTTTTTCTTTTGAGACACTAAGACCGGATAAAACTGGGCAACTGTCAGGGAATACTTATTGGATTTAGATTTATTACTCCAAACGGTGTCCAAGTGTATAATATCTCAATTAACTGCAATGAATAAAATAACAGATCACCTAAAATTTTCGAAATAATTTTGGGAGAGGCAGACATTACAGTTCTCTCTGTAAAATAGTTATCCATAAAATTGTTGTTTAGTAAATAGTTTACAAGCTCATTACTCCATCAGATAATTATTTTATACAGAATCTGAATTTATATTATACTAATGTATTGAATACATGCTTTCTGAAGCATCTTACTACCTTCCTTTTAATAATTTACGTGTCTAATACACGTCTATTCTAAATAAGTATTTGTGTAAAAACATATTAGACTGATAATCTTTGAGATAAATTAAATCAGCCCTGTTTGATGGAGCTTCTATGGTGACACTCATGCACATAGATTTGTAACTCTCTATATAGCTCTTAAGTTTTCTGAAATAAAGGAACTGTTTCTAAACTTTCAGAAGTATTGTCACTTTTGTAATGGTATATAGAGAGTTGAAACATAATTTTGTTTAAACTTTTAATAGATATTTTTCAATTTCTTGATTATGTCATGAATTACATGACAAGAATTTGTATGTTATTTACATATATATCAATTTTTTTACTCATTTACTGATGTATTCGAAATCTAAAATTTTAATGCAGTTGCAATTTTTAGCATGATTATACCAGAATTTAAATATTTTGGAAACTTTTAATATCAATTAATTGACTTATTTTAATTGACTATTTTAATCAAATACTGATTTTAAATGATAAGCGTTTTTTGGTCGCGATTTTGGGGAATAATGAATACGAATTTTAGATAAAAATTATAATAATGAATTCTGAATTTGTAAATTTTTATTGAAAAGAAAATAATTACTAGAAGAATTAATAATTACAAAAAAATGCACTTTTATCAGTGATTCCTAAAGTTGGAAATAATCTATAATATATATTTATTAAAAAGCTGTAAGTAAAAATTAAATTCGACAAAGTGTGAGATATTAATATATCAGGGGCACAAAAATCAAATCACAATATAAAGAATATCAGGATAAGGCGTAACACTTATTTCAAATTATAAATGTTATGATACAAGTAATATTATTGAAAAGAGAAATGTATGGCTTATTAGTGCTGACTATCTTCTTAAAATTTATAAGGGATTTTGATTTTTCACTTATTTATTTTTCTTTCCACATTTAAAATTCACAAAACAAATTTTTATGTGATAGAATTGGCGAAAAACATTTTCCATTCCCTTATATTTTTTTTTCAACTGATTGGATGAATATATTTTCGAAGAATTTCAATGAAACAGATAAATGTTAAAAATACCAAGCATGATTTATTTTTTTGAAAAGTGTCTATATTCAAACTACAATGTGGACCATAAATTCGCGCAAACATTGAAAATTTATAATAGATGAAGTAATGTTTGGTAAAATTTTAGTTTCAGAGAATTAGAACAGAGGGACATTGGATTAATAACCAGGATCTTAAATATTTTTTTAAAATCTCATATTACATATGAATATTAAAATTATTATATATACTATTAAATAGTACATAATATTTCTTCGACTAAATATTTATATGAATCTAGCGGTCTTATTTCCTGAAACTTTGTTCTACACACTAATGAGAATGTATTTCTGTATTACCAATTGCGAATAATAATTATACAAGAGCCTGTTAATGCATAATCTTTAATTTTTTTTCTGGCGATTAATCGTTTTGATGTGGTTATTATAAAAGCGCCAGATTATCGAAGAACCCTGGAGCCTTTTTCCAAACGATTGAAAAAAAATTTGACATACTACTGCAAATATATTCACAAAATTCGCATACTCAGTTTAATATATTTTAGTAATTGCATTTTTGGATTATTGCGTTTTCATGCTTGCTTTAATTAAGACCTACAGAAGTGAAACATTTTACAGATTTAGTTTCAAATTGAAAGGCATATACTAATTATATGTTAATTCTGTGTACTGTAAATTTGCAAAATTTTTATGCATGTAAATTTGCATCTGTAAATTTTATGCTTAAGTTTACTTAGTTTGGGTATTGCCAAATAAGTAATATTGTATTCGGATAGTATGGCAGTCAGATTTTCTCTCAATGGATTTTGTTCAAAATGTGATAGAGATCTCCATATTTGGTTTGAAGGTCATATACCAAATTTAATCAGTCTAGCTCAAAGTGTCTAGTAAGTTATCGCGTTCATAGTCGGATATAAAAAAAGAGACACAATTTCAAAAACGCGCTTTCCGGATTCAGAGGGGTCTTAAATGTGGAGGTTCGCCAAAATCTGAAGTTCGAAATTTTTGACGTGTGTGAAGTACATGTCAAAACTTCGTATGCGTCATATTCTCTCATATAAGTTCATATATGAAAAAGTAAAAAAGAGGCAACCTTTTAAAATCATATAAAGGAAAACCACACGAAAATCTATCAAATGCAGATATCTTAACTTACAAAAAGAAAAAATATTGAAATAATTCAGCTCCTCTTATTACTGTTGAATTTTCTTAGCTTTCATTTCAAGATGACAGAATTTCTAAACATTTAACAAAAACTGAAACCATTATTCAACGATATCGTATGCATTGGTTGTATTATATTTCAATACCTTAAATCATAAAAAGGTAAAAACATCTCGACATTAAAATTCGAATTTATTTAGAACATTTCTTACCAAGATTTCATGCTTTTACTATATCCAGATTTGCAGAAAAATGTTTCAATTAAAAAAAAATATTTTTCCTTTTTAGTCCATTGTTAATTGAGTATCGTTTTTTTTTGTGTGTGTTTTATTTAAAGTTATAAAAGAATAAACGATGGTTTTATCTGTTTGTATCCTAAATCTCATTGTGAGTCTATGTACATAAAAAACAAAGCAGACATTTATTTTTTACGGATTTAAACTTTATATGCATTGGACGACATTTCTAAAAACTGCATTCTTAATGTTAAAATAAATATCCCAGAAGCTCATAGATTTGTTTGAACGTTATATTATATTAATAAAATCATATGTATTCACCATAACGAAGAATCAAAAGGTGAAATGCATATAAATACTTTTAAATTATGAATTATTTTTCAAAAATCTCATTATGAGAAACTTGGATAAACATATGGTTTCAAAAAGATATTTTTTTTAAATATTTGAATTTAAAATAAAATGGGAATGGGAAATTTTAATTAAATATTTCTTTCCTCGTACTTGATTACCTTATCAGGAAATATTATTATTCATGAGCGAATGGTAGACATTCAGTTCATTAAAAAAATGTTTGTATTTATATATTCTTTAATTATATGAACACATATAAATCTTTAATATTTATATTAATACGGAAGCATTTTTTTAAAAACTCCTTTAAGAAAATCATAAGCAAACAAGCATAAGATCTTTCCGAAAATTCTGAAATCAATTTCAGAATCCAAGAAAGTTTATGCAATTGTCTGCGTTATTATTTTAAATAATTATTTTAATTATAAAAAAATGATTGCATTCTTAGTAATGAATTCAAGAAGTCGAAATATATTATAGAAGACTTATGCTTATTTTAAAACAATAAGTTGTTTTCGTTTTTAATCCAACAACATAAATATATTTAAGAGTAACTCATCTGTTTTTAAAGAGTTTTGATTGTGAATATTTAATAATGATTGCGAATCTTTAGTTTGAATTCAAATGTAAGAATTGAAGATTTATTTTTTATTTTAGAAAGAAAAATATTGCTTTTGAGATAAAATAATTTTTAAGACACCTTTTGATTGAAAAGCGAATGAATCTTTCATAATTTTCATATTACTGATCCTGTAATGACGATTCGTCTAGCAAAAAGAATTTGCATGATTTCCGTTTCATGACAGCAGTATAAAATTAAAAAATACCCACTATGATAAGTATGGGCACATGGCCTTTTGGTGCTCTTATAAAAATATAAATAATTAGTAATTAATCCGTTGATTGAAATAAGAAAATTCCAAAAATATTTCACTAATCAATAATTATTAAATGAAATAAACAATTACTACATTTAATCAAGTGAACAAAAAAAATGATTCTTAAAATCTGTTTAAAATAGTTGAAAAGGCAATTAATTATGATATAAAAATGGCAATAATTACATTATAAATTTGTTTTAATTTAATGTTGTAATTGACGTAACATATAGTCTGAACAAGCAATATTATCTGCTACAATTTTCAAAATTTTTCAAAAGGGACAGAGAGTAAATTCTTCATAATTAATGAAAAAAATTGTTTTTTAATATTGATATAACATGCGCTTCTGGGACTCATTCTAAATGCTAAAAAGGCTTTGCCATATTTATGATTACTTATGAAAACTTCCATTTTTTTCTTTCTCTAGTAAAATTATAGATATCTATTAGATGACGATATAATAGGATGATCAATATTTCTTTTCCGATATTTTTTTTTTCCTTTGAGAATGGTATAAATTTTTGACAGTAGAACTGTCCTGTCTCTAAGTATGGACGCATACGTAGATACAGAGTAATCAATTTTATACTGGCACAGATATTGAAAAGCATTTCCTTAAAGGCATTAAAGATACCGCAGAAGTCAAATATTCTTCCTCTTGATGAGGGTGGAAATAGACGCTAACTCCTACACTAAAGACATCTCAGTGTGTGTAGTAGATGATTGATGTCTTAAGCGCAGTACTAATTCTGCCAGAAAATCTTAAAACATTGAAAGATATGATGCTGAAAATTATCAGTTCTTTGCCAAATATTTAAAAGTTAAAAAATTTACGAATTTCTTTTATTGTGGATGCAAATTTGGAAGAATATAGATAATTTTGAGGAGATTTTTCTGAAAATGGTGGGTTGGCTGCTTTTCGTAAAACAGGACATGTAAAAGAGGAGGAAGAACAGAGATTGACCGGTTTGCTGTTGATGGCCATCCGTCCCAAAGAAGACGACAGTTCAGACATTCGCCAGTGACATTGCATATCAGTCATGTTAAAGGCAGCAATAGGCCACAAAAAATTCTGTCGTTACAGTTTCATTCAGGTGGCTGTGCGGTCAGCTGCAAGCAAGAAGTGGAGTATACATGAAATAGTTTTTTCCACTATAAAGTGTTGATATAGTTAGTAGCAGAAGAATTTACTTTGCAAAAGAGCTATTGCGTATATTATATTGCTAAATCACTAGCATTAAACTTCTCATTATCTACAAGATCTGGTGAAGGTATTGAAATATCAATCTATTTTCATAAATGTATTACACATACTGCAGAAATAGAATCTTCCTCTTCTTTGTAATAGTTGATGTAAATTGTTTAATGTTTCGTTATTTATTCACGTGCACTATAGATGCAGTTGAATTTTCGTTTTTAAATAAAAATTAAGCAACGTTCTTCGTTTGTAAATACCACAAAAGAAGAATATATATAAATATAGACCATGATAAAAATGAAATGATATAGATACTGCATCGGGTTTTTTTCAATGTCATGTGGATGATGTAGAAGTAGATATATGAATTGTATTTTATGCCAAAAAGAACTTTGTTATTTTGTCTTTTTATCACTTAGCAAGTTAAATACTTAAATGCTGCGGCAGGATGATGTTATTTTTTTTTACAAGTGAGAAGATCTGGAATTACTAATACTGGTATAGGAAAAAAAACTTGGATCCCATATCTCATGTTATTAAACGAGCAAAACCACTTTCTTGTTTTTTTTTCCGACTACTTGCAGTTATCACTGAAAATTTATATAATTCCGTTGTCTGGATCCTTCCTTTGATAACCATCTGAAATTTTCCTTTTAGAATAGAAAACAGATAATTCGGTCAAGGCGGTATGGTTTTTGTTATTGATACTGTAATTCTTGTAAAAGCATGAAAAGGAAAAGATGACTGTTTTGACATTTTGGTAAATAGCAGATGCATTTAATGAATTATTATTCTGAATATTCATGCAAAAATTCAGAAAATATAAAAATGCAATTTTTGATCATTTTATCTATATTTGTTTTTTGTCTGGTTTTCAAATACAAATGTCTCACTGTGCCTTATTAGTGTCATAAGGCTTAATGCGTTCAATGGAAAAATAATGCATTTATTTGACTTAAAGTGAAAGGGTAATAATATCAAAAGAGAAACATAAAACTTCTTTCCATACAATTTGAATTTCAAATAATACAAGGATGAATGATTTCTCAAATATATAACTCATAAGGAATAAATTGTATTCAATATAACGAACAATTATGCTTAGAAAATTCAAGCGTGAAATTTCTTTCCCTAATTTTATTTAATGATGCGGATAAGAGCGACAACCGAGATTCGAAAGTAATCATGCGAAAAAATATCAAAAATACTTTTTGATTCCGACTCGTCACTTATCAGTTGTTTTTTGTGTCTTTGTATATGTGATTCATTTTTTTTCTTCATTTTTTTTGTATCGCAACGACTTTTCTGTCAACTTTTTTTGAAACTTCAGCATTTGAGTACTGTCGAGATGAAAGAAAAAAAAATTTAAAAGAAAGAGGGGGAAAAAAGAGAGAGACAGACTTGGTTTAAAATTAACTTATAAAAAAAATGAAAGAAAAGATATTTCTTTTTTCTTTTTGTTTTGTTTTCCTGCGTTTGTTTCGAAAAGTTATTTTAACGATTGTAATTCACTTTTGAGACAATTTTTGATTTCTCATACAACAATATTTTTCATTTCTTTGAGTCGTACATCGATAAAGTACATTTATGACCACATCTTTTCTTATTTTCGAGACAGAAGAAAAGAATTATAAAATATTTCTTTGCTGAAAAGAATATAAAGGGAGGAAGAAATGAATGATACAACTTTTTATATTACTTCGCATTTTTTGAGTTTGATGAGTTTCTCCGGGTTTTTTTTTTTTTTTCAATCTAATGCATTAAAAAAATGTGCTTCATTTAAAATGTGAGTTGTACATTGGTGTAAGACTTAGAAGCATAGTTCGCGAAAGTAAAGAAGAATTTGGTATTGTTTCTTTTCAGGTATTTTTTTCCCCTTGAAGATGTTTCAAATAAAAGAATTCAATTATATAAAAAATAAAATTTTAACTCATTTCTTTTTATTACTTTCTCGTGTAGGAAATAAAGATTGTAATTTCGTCCTTCGTCAAAAAAAATTCGAATTCACGATTTTAACGGATATCTACGTTTTGTATTTTCCTGAGTTCAAAAAACTTATTTTCGCCTTATAACTGTTTCTTCCTGAGCTAGATACCACAAAAACAATTTGAGCTAGATGAATGAAATTTGGTATATAAACATAAGACTAAACTTGACGAATTGTATCAAAATTTGGAGGAAATTCTTTCACAGGAAGCTTATCTTACTATTATAGTACAACTCGATGCCAATTAAATATCTAGAAAATGGAAAGAACTAGAAAGATAAAATTTAACACATATTTGGCATCTAAACAGTAGAAACTTATCACATTTTGAAAAAAAATCTGTCAAATGTTTGGTCAGTGCTTTTACATGCTTGTAAAGACAATAGTATAAATTATAAACTAGGTATGTGATTTTATAAGTACAACTATAGTTATTTGTTAAATTTTGATTTCAGTTGCTTGAAAAATGAGTCCACAATATATATTTTCATGATAGATTCAGCAAAAATAATAGATTCACACCTAAGATCTATATATCGTAGCTATTATGATGCTAATGCAATCTGGGCATTCGTGACATTTTTCAAGGTTTACAATTTTATGTAGGGAAAAGAGGATAAGCCATTAATTAGAGGGTATGCGAGAAAATTCCGGAGAAACCCTTTTCGCTGAATATTTCTATAATAATAAAAAAATTTCGTTTGAAAAATGAACTAGGTAATAAACAAAAGCATGACGCTAATTAATAGGTTTATTTGGTTTTATTATTTTAGCAAATATAATTTCCTGTATATATTTTAAAGTTTTTAAAAAAGTCATTTTGTAAAATTTTATCGCTGAAAATATGTAATAATTTTTGGGAATAAAATTGCAATGTCATGTTTGAAATTTATTTAACCCTAAAAGTGTTTACATAAGATGATAATATATATTCATTATCCTCATAATTCCAAGATTTTTAAAGTGCATATCTAAACAAATAGGAATTAAGTAATTCGTATATAAGCTTATTCAATTTAAATCAAGAATAGAGTCCATATACTGTGCTGAAACGTGTCAAGTTCATTAATTATCTTTACAATTAACCCCTGGTGTTCGCTTGCTTACTTGTAGTAGATTTGGGGATTTTAGCCAAATTCATTGTTATTTTCTCGTATTAGAGAAAATATTATGATCGTCAAAAAAATTCGAACTCGAAATATTGATGAATCTCCATTATTCAGACCTCTTTCAGTCCTCTAAAAAAATACTTTTATAGCTGGTCAAGTGAATGGAATTTGGTATATGGAATTACTATCAAATTTGCTGATATTTAACAAATGTAACTGTATGAAATCAATTCACAATCTGTCAGTTCTATTTGGCTGCACGAGTACAAGTGAATTCGATAATACAAAACTTCGAAAAGTAGGTAAATAAAATTTGGTACTCAGGTATAGAATCTAAAATATAAGTGCTTATTAAATTTTAAGCCAAACCCGTCAAAAGTTCAACATCTGTCGAACTGTATTTTCGCATGTTTGTAAATATAATAACTCATTTATGGAACGCCTTACCCTTAACTGGGAAAGTGCGGTCTGCCAGACCGCTAAAGATGGGCTTTCGGTCACCACCCCATTCTATTTTTAGCTCAATCGAAGGAATTGACTCTGTAGATCCTGTTTCGTGACTTTCACTAAACGTGCACTTTTTTAACCGGTTTCAGCGGATGTTTTTTTAATATTTCAGCTATTTTTTAGAGCGACATCTGTGAGACCGCACCTTCCATTTAGTGCTGCAGTTTTATACAAGGATTAGCAGAAGGCTCTAAAACTTAGTGCCCGAAATATTATCTAACTTAGTGATCCTTGTTATAAAGCAAAGCTCCAGAGACTTTTTTAATGAAGGAGAAAGTGATTTTAGTGATGAGGATAATTATACAGAAAAATTTATCTATGAAAATTTTATCTATGAAAGTTATCCTTCGGGCAAAATATATGTTCGGGTGATATGTATGTTCAATTATAGTCAATTTTTCTAGAGATAATGTATTTTGAAAAATTTACAAAAAATATACCAAGCGAAATATCTACAAAATTTATTGGCTGATTTTTTAACTTACACTTAACCTGCATGTTTAAAATGCCTTCTAAAACCGATGATGCCAATAAAAAAAGGGTCAAATTTACCCATTGTCATTTTTTTATTTTCATATAATTGTTTAATTTTCCATTATATTGTTTTCTATATATCTTTGTATATTGGAAACATAAATATGATATAAAAATAATAAATAATATTTTTTTCAAGAATATTATTTGTTGTTACATGTAATTTGGGAAGAAAATGTATGCTCCAACGCAATTACTTTTTAAAATGATAATATATTTTGAAAAATTTCTAAAACACATTTATATATCAAGAAACATATCTGCAGAATATATTGAGATATTTTATTACTAATACTTTTATTAGAAAGTTTAATTTGAGTATAAAGAAAGTGTGGCCTCCTAGACCGCACCTCCCCAGTTAAGAGTTCAATTAACCAGCTATTTTGTGATTATAGATGTAGTTTTGTATCAAGTTTTAATGTCAGTCGCTCGGCAAACCGACATCCAAAGTATATATTCTAGCGATAGATTCAGTAACAATTCTAGATTCAAGTCAAATATCTATATTTCTGAACTATCATTCACCAATGCCATGAAATATATTCGTGACCTCATCCAAAGTCCCATCTTTTATATGGAGATTATTCCTCCAATTTTATGCAGGGTTAAAATATTTACTGGAGAATATGCGAGGAAGTTTCGTGTAGACCACTACCTCTGACTGAAACTTGGATATATGATTTTATTATTAATCTATGTTTTACCCATTACTGACTTTATAGTATTAGGAATTGAAAAAGATATGATACAACTGTTTCAACAATTCCTAGACTCCAAGTTAGCATTCGACTCTTCCCGGAACTTTGAGACATGCACGAGAAAATCATGTTCTATATTTGTGTATTAACCTAAGGCCAGCGTTTAAACATAATTAAACCTGCCAAAGACAGCATGCTTATTGCAGCCAACAATTAATCGACAAATGGTGAACTTGTTTATTGCTATCAGTGTTTAACCACCAAAGACAACTTGTTTATTGCATTCAATGATTAATTGTTAAAGATGCCGTGTTTGACATATCTACGATCTGATTAAGTTCGCCAACGACATTAGTTTACAATTAAAGATCTCTAATGGCGTCCAATTAAGACAAATTGCATGCGGTTAATATACAAATACATCGTTTTCTATGCTATAAAGAGAGCATCACTTTTCTCTTCGGCACCTTGAATTCCTTAATTTAGAATAATAATTTCAATCAAGACCAACATTTTTACATGATACGCATCTTTCTCTAAAATTTTTAATTACTACTCGTGTAATTTTCTTGCGAACCAATGGGATTTTTGCAAAATTAATTGGGATCTCTCAACTTTTAAACATCAGAAATGAACTGTGATGTATTTCACAATAATGATATGCTACATTTAGCGTTAAATTATAGAAGGAAAGCTACTAACGTACTATAAGAAATCATATTTTACTGTTTATAAATACTCTGTCTCCCTATTTCAGGGAAATAATGATTTTTCGAATGAAATATTACAGTTGCTAAAAAAAGAATGCGATTATAATTAACCTTCATGTACTTTCTTAGTTATCTGTCAACCTTAAAATCCATTTTCAGCTAGAATCTAGTTTAGAAACATCGGGCACATCAGTTATCATTGATCCCTCTCATAATCAGTTTCAAAATAGTAATTTGTAAATTACAATTAAAAATGATATGTTCAAGTGAGAAACGTTTTTTTTTCCTTCTAAAATCTGTTCCTGGTTTAACAAATTGTCTCAGAAGATTATAAAAAATTTAAATGAGAATTTGGCGATTATATAAAGACTAATGTAGGCTACATTGTCTTCCTAAGGTAGACACTAACAAAACAGAAGTTATTATTGCAACAATAAATAGGTATTCTGAGAGGAAAATTAAAAAAGAAAAAAACCTTCGAAAATTTATCTTAACTTGCTTAGTGCTTATGACGACGGATGTTTTATTTGATCGCTATTTATGACTCAGTAAAATAAGGTAGCAGTTCTTGATCAATACAATATATTAAATACCAAAGCAATCCAGGCCTGGATTCTCTTAGAAAATAAATAAAGGAATAATGAAAACAATTAACAAGGGCACCTTTTATAGATAGAAGTATACTGAAAGCACTTTGAACAAGATGACAAATCACAGAATTTATGTTCGTAGATATAACTGTAATATAGATATAACTAAGCATTTCGTATATATGAATATTTCCCTTATTGGAGAATACATGGGAAGTCATAGAAGTATAAATAAATAGCTGAAAAAATAATTATTCAATATGGAATAGAATATGCATAGTAATAATTTTGAACTTGTCCTTTAATAATGTTATGCCGTAGTAAATGTACTTCAAAATAACATTGCTATGGAAATTAAAAATATACTGGGATTATATCTAGTTATCAAGAGTAAATATATTTATCAAATTTTTATTCATGATTTTTTTTCTGTAATATTTAATTTTCAGTATATTTCGGTAGGGCAAAAAAAAAAAAAAAAAAATAGCAAGAAAGTTGAAAAAAATTACTTTTTGGGGGATGAATCGATCTTCTTAGCTTTTCTGCAAAAAAGGAAGGAACTATCTACAAAAAAGGAAGCATTTTCTCTTCCTGAAGAAAATAACTCATACCTGTATTTTCTTCTGGAAACCTGAATATCAAATTTGGCTATATATGAGTTAGCTTGGATCATCGGAGTAAAATGGAACTAGCTAAGAAAAAATATAATGCTATTCCGTTGCCCGAATTTCGTTGCGTCTGCTTTGGAATTGCCCTCATTTATTTATCTTTTTCTCTCTAGTAAGATTCAGTTGTTATAAAGATATCACGTGAAAGATGTTTCCAATGTTTTATAGTTTCGGCGAAGCTATTTAAAGAAAGTCTTCAAAATCTTTGCACAAAGAAAGAGTATTATGATCTTTAAAAACTTTCAAATTCAGGATTATACTAAAAAAATTTATTTCTGAGATAGAATAACCCTTTTTAGAATTAAGTCCGACTGTCTTCTTGTAGACAGATATCATGCCTATTAGGTGCAGGTACATGAAATAGAATTCCGTATATGAACAGGGCATCCATTTTCATTCAAAATTAATAACCCAATTTTGGAATTAAGTTTGTCTATCTTCCTGTATACAAAAGTCGTAACTATTTGATACAAATGCATGAAGTGGCATTCTGTACAAAAACAGAGTATTCTGTATTCATCCATAGCATCTTAGCAAAGAAAATGGGAAATCCTAGACATAATGCGAATTTTTCAAATTTAGTCATAATCACTGTTCTTGCGAATGGATACCCATTTCCGCAAGATTTACCCAAACAGGGTGTAAACTCAGTAATGTCAGAACGAGAAAGTGAAGTAACAATAGAAAGCCTCTACCCCGTCTTTAAACATCAAAGCCAGTGAAGCAGCCCCCAGTGAGCATGACCGATGTGATTACCCAAGGGCGACTCAGACCCGAATTATCCATAATTTTGAGGGTGCGAAGGAAATGCAAATTCATAGGACAGAAGCTGTGTTTCAAATTCTTCGCTCTCTCATCATAATTTTAAAAAAAGTAATGTAAAAATACTAATATTTTGTATCCCTGAAGCACCTGATAATCGTTTGGAGAATTTAAACCTCTTTTCCCTCGTCATTATGCCACGGCCAATCTAACTGAACTGATGATCTTGGAGATTATAAATGGCTGAGACATGGAGCAGGATTCTATCTATGATCACCCATTTTAAAATCGCAAAAAAATATAATTCAGTTTGGTAAATGAAATTTGATATGGGCATATATGAACTAAAATTGTAAATATATAAAATTTTTTTGTCCAAGCCCAACCGAAGAAATTGTGTCTGCTTGCCATTCATTTAATCGGTATTCACAAAAACGTTACGGATTAAGCAGCGCTCACACGAGGGCAAATATTGCGTGCAATGGAAGGCCACGTCTACTTCAGGAAGATGACCACAACGGAACAATGGCAAACGGTTGTCTCGTCGGGACAACTGTTTGCCATTGTCCTATTGCGGTCACATAACCTTCCTGAAGTATGTGGGGCCTGCCATCGCGCGCAATAGTTGGCCTCGTGTGAACGCTGCTTTAGACAGACTGACACTAGCGCATCCTTATCACAAAATTTGTAATACTTTGTTGACTTTGTGTTTGTTACATTAAATATTTTTAGATTTATTTACCATGTGTATATGAACGAAATGGCCTGATAAATGCTGTTAATTACATAAATCAATTTAAATATTTGATCATTATACTAATTTTAGATCTTTAACTTTTCAATTTAATCAGTCATATCACAAAGACCATTTTTCTTTTTCTATACTGAAAAGCAATATGCGAGAGAATTCACATTATGCTGGATTATAAAAATGTATAGCTCCTAATCCTCACAGATAAATATATCAAAAGATGAAATGAAAGTTAAATGTTGCAACATATTTACACTGATTTTATAACAAATGAATATGCATTAAAATTATCAATTTGGCAATTAAATTTAATTCGAGAAATATAAAGAAAGCCTTTTTCTATTGGAATATTGATATATTGTTGGTTACAAATACGAAGATATCGGTATTTGGTGGTAAATATAAAAAAATACCGATGCTTTTTGAAAGTTTGTACTATGTAAATAGAATTGCATTTTATTACAAATTTTTATTCAATTGTCTCGTTTGCTTTGACTAAAATATTTATAAATAATTTCCGTATTAAATGTTACAGTTATGGTTTGAATATTATCACCTTCATGTTCATATAAATTACAAGAATTTCAACGTTCTAGTAATTCATGGCGGAATGAGAACGTGTGTTATCATGGCTATCTTGTGAGTCATCAAATGTAGATTTTGTTTGATTAATAAACTAGGACTACAAAACCGATGCCGCGATTGACGTTGTGAGGCATGTTTTGATTCATGAGAAAGAAAATCCCCTTTATATTATATTATATACTACATTGCTGTTAAATGACATTATAAAGTTTTCAGTCTTTGAGAAACCCTTTAAGAAACGACGTTGCATATTATATATTAAAAGCGCTGTCGCATGTGCCTTTAAAAATTGGTCTTGTTTGATTAATAAATCCTAACTACATTGTAAAAACTGTTTTTTTAAAGAAATTTTGACATATATGTGTTTCATCAGTATATCTTTGCTGTGTAACTTTATCTTATCCTTTTGCTGTGTCTAATTCATATTCTCTACATCCTAAATATTTCATTTTTGTTTTTTAGCAGATGAATACAAACTATTTGTGCTTTTTTTTCTACAAAGAGTGTTAATAAACACAATTGAATAAAATTACTATACAAAGCTTCTAAATATCTAAAACTATTCTAAATATCTAAACCGAGAGTTAGTTCCATCTAACTCTCGGTTAAGGCTTCAAAGCAGACTTGGGTATACATGGAATGGATTATACCTTGATTACACATGGAATAATGAATTTTCCAAAATCTGTATCTGTAATTACAACAACTGTTTTGATTTCAGTCTGATTGTTGAAAATATTTCAATTATTATAAATTTACTATTAAACAATTACATGTTTACATTTATTCAGTTTCTAGAGAGATAATTACGTTCTATCTCATAAAGGGAAATAATTGCTGCCATATGCCTTTTTTGTACATGCAAAAAAATTAAAAAGCAAATTATTAAATTAAATTAACTTGTTAATTCATTGTTGATATATAAATTGGAAGGGTAGTTTTCGTTTGATAAATATTAAAAGATGGAAAATAAAATAAAATTCTTTGTTTTCCTTTTAACTCTTCAAATAAAAAAAATTAAAAAAGATTGTGAATCGTACATACAGCGTACACTTTACAGAAAAATTTTAATAGTACCATTTTCATAAAGATCTCAATGAATTCTTTTATTGCTCAGTTGAAGCTTTTTAATAATCAAATAATCAAATCAAAATGATTATCAATGAAGAATACAACATGTAACATCGGATAGAAGTTCTGTGTCATGCATTTAAAATAACTTGGCTACCAGAAAATCTCTATTCGTCTTGTATTGAATTGAAAAAAAGAAAAAAGCACATTGATATCTGATATTTTGTTCAGGAAAGTACAATGGAAGTGAACATTTTGAAGCATTTGACTTCCGGAAAGCAAAAATGGGCTGATTGCAATAATGTTAATTGAAAAAGACCGTGAAGTAAGCAAGCTGAATCAATACAATCGGCTTTCACATTGAATGTTCATCAACAGAAGATCGTGTTTTCACTTTAATGCTATTGGAAAAGGAATGCTTTTTATTTTTTTTCCTTTCTTTTAAATTTTCTTTGTTGCCGGACAATCAATCCGAATGAATACTTTTAACCGCTAACTAAACTGAGCCTTAAAATTAAAAACCCTAATTTGAGAGGAGGTATTGTAATTCTTAGAAAGTAAGAGAAGCCATACTTATCAAATGGTCAAATTAATGTAATTCAATTAGTAGAGTAGGAAATTGTTGACTTTACTGAGTTTGCTTTGCATATATACTATATAGTGTTGACTTAATTTGAAAATTAGAACAATGATGCGGTTAAATCGAATATTGTTTAAATTTCTTTGCCATAAAACTGAGATGTATCGTGAAATGTAAAAGAGATAATGTCTATACAGTCACCGGAAGCTTAAGGAGAATATATTATTGAATAAAGAATGTTACATTCCATGAGAAAAAATTACCGTCAATTATATATAAAGATATTCAGTTATTATAAGGTCAACATAATCATTAAAGCTGAATAGCTCTTACAAATTATTCACTTTTTTTGCACTCATTTTTCTCACTTTATATTGTATATTCGGCATGAAAAGAGTAAAGGCGATTTCCCTTGGTTTTTAATGTCTTGGACAAAGATTAAAACGAGTGAAAATAAAACTGAAACATTTGGCCTCTTGACTTAAAATATGTGACATGTCACATATTTTTTCTAAGATATTCAGATAAATTTTTCACTTATTTTGAGCTTCAACAGTATTCCATAATACAAAAGTATTCTATGTATCAATGTGCGGTTTGCCATTACTAAAATTGATGAACACATTACTTTTTTCAAAAGCACTTTAAACACTGTTTTACACTGTTTATTAAGACACTTAAACAATGTTTATTTAAACTGTCGAACTTAAGCACTTGAGTATATTACGCATATAAATAATATAGTTTTGTTCTTGAGTTTTAAAAAAGGAAATCATTTCAATTCATTCAGCACAATATGAACTACAAGCTCAACAATATTCATGCACATACTAAAACCGTTATATGAATAATATATTTGAAAATTTATGAGCAATTTGAATGTTGGTTCATACGAATGGATTTTGCATTACCATAGAAGAATTTAAATGGCGATTTAATGTATTTTCATAGAAAATACTATTTTTAAAGATTAATAAAAATACTATAATAATCTTTTAATGGTTCTTTCTTTCCTAGCAACCTTTCGAAAATTTAAAAAAATGAATTTTACTGTATTTAAATTACATTATTTCACTCTTACAGAGCACTTAAGGTATGGAAATGAACATGTTTATTTTTGCTATTAACTGATAGTACTTAAGAAAATGTTCTAAGGATTTAAAAAAACGTATGTTATCTCTTGGAAAAAATTAAACAAGAAGAAAAAAAATAATTTTACTTAGATTAATCGAACTTTGATAGACTCTGAAACGATAAAATGTTTTGAAAAATTGAGGAAATTCTATGCGCCATAGTTATTTCGAGAGGTTGTTGTGCTTTTTTTCTTGCGGTTAAAAACTTTTTCATGCCACTTATATCTCTAGACGATAATAATTAATCTTGTTTTAGATATTTTTTTTTCTTCTTTTTTTTGCCATGAAGTCAGTTTCTTAAGATGACATCTTTGCATTTATTAATTGATGTCTTGAGATAAAAAACAGGGGTGTTCTTTTCTTAGAAATATTTTTCTCTTTTTCACCATCTTTTTTTCACTTTTCGATATATACATTTACCACATCATAGCGAGTTTTTTCGACAATTTTTGTGGAGTGTTATTTTTCTCATGCGACTTATGAATATTGAAAGGTGCCAGCAATTAACTTATGAAGCGTATAATGCTATAAGAAAAGCAAATAATTCAGTTATATTTCTTTTTCCTCAAAGACACTCGCATTAGACTGTGAAGTATTTGAGTATGAAATGGGGCTTAGTTTAAGACTCGCTTTTCTACAAAATGAAAATATTTTGCATATTGTTAAATTAGTGTGTACTTAAGTAATAGTCACTGCTAAAATGTTCTTAAAGGATTTCCAATTTTTTTAATATCTCTTACAGCTAAATAAAGAAATCGAATTTTTTCTTACATGCATATCTACAAATTTTATCTTTCTTTTTCTCTGTTAAGTCACTGAGTATTAGTCTCAGATCAATTTCCTGGAATTTTCATCTGGCTAAATTGGATTACGTAATGCAAATCTGTAAAACTATGTGCCGAGTAACAATTTTCCGTTTTATATTGTCTTTTTTAAATCATTAGATATATGAAATAAATTGTTTTTTTTTGTATTTTAATTTTCTAAGATTTCACGAGGAAATACAAAGAAGTTATATAAAAATAGACATTTATTTTCTTTTATCAAATGAAACTTTGAAGCTATCATATATTCGACGGAAATGTTTTAAAATAATTAACTGCATGCCTAGAAAGAGCTCCTGCCAAATTTTTGAGAATAATTTCATTTTGATTTTAACAGAACTAATATAAACGTATTATTCTCCGTTTTTTGGTTGTTTCATTTTGTCAATATGAAACCGATATATAAAAGAAATGCAATTTGTTCTGCATAAACTATTTCGTAGGAAATGGTAAAATTTTATAAATTCTATTTAGTAATTGTCCCGTAGAAAGTTCGTAATTAGGGTTTCATTTGTATAGAATTAAACAGACATACCAATAAATTTCCAAAAATATTTTATTTTACATATTTGCGCAACACAAAATGTATATGCAAATTCAGCTGACAAAATTAGGGTTTATTAAACCATATTTATTGTTATGCGAGCTGTTTGCATATGCGAATGTGAACAGTAAATCTGAATTCTTTTTAATAATTTAGTGATCTATTTCATTAATTTACTAGACTCGGCACTCAAATTACATTCCATTTACTACATGCAACCTTGAAATTAAGCTAACACACTTCGGGGTATTTGCTTCGATTCAAATGCTTCTTTCACAAGGTTCACAGCTAAGATGTCTTTCCGAGAAATATTTCTGACATTGCTCCAAAACAGAATATTAAACTGTCCGAATCTAAATCTAATTCAAACCAAAATTATTTGGACTAATATCCAAATATTGGGCAAAAATGAAGCTGAGATATGACCTCGTTCTTTTTTTATATTGGAGGAAGTGAAAAATTGTTTTGCCTCTTTTAATGGTAATATACTTTATCAATCATTATATAATGTCATTAATATAATTTATAATTACAAAATTTTGGTATATATATTTTCTGGATTTGTGATGTTTGAGTAAATATTTTCTGGTGGAGTAATTGGGAACTATCGCTATAGTATATACAAGGAGTTAGGAAAATTAAAGCATGTGCCTTTAAGTCACTTTAAGGGAGAAAAAAAAGAAAGACCATTCCCTCCAATATCTTGATCAAAATTATATTGAGAAAACATGTAAATAAACTTTTAGACGTTTCATCTTTCGTTTTTTATGCTGATTACATGAAGGAGAGTTATTAAGATACTTATTTCTAGAATTATAAAACAATTCAAAGAAAGCTTTAATTTTCATTTCTGCATTTTCTCCTTTGAAACGAGTTAGTGTTCTCATATATCTCTAGCATTTTTCAAGGCGAGGTAAATTGAAAAAAGGCTTTTAACATAATGAACTTATGATATTTATGTTTAGGTATTATGTTGAGGTTTCATTATGATATTAATGGTATTTGGAGAAATTATAACATGATAGAAAGTAATATGAATTCTAGTAATATGGTAGTATCCAATACCACCAATAAAGTTTATTATTTTATGTCAAGTTAGCATTTGATTTTTTTTAAATCTATGTGTTACTCGCATGTATATTAACATATAAAAATAATTTAGTGAAATCCGTTTGAAATCAAGTACGCCAAAAAATGACATCAGGGATGAAGAAAATATGATTCCGTTGGAAGAATCAGAAAATGATTTTGCCTCTTTGCCGCAACAATAAATGGAGAGTGTAGAAAGGAGGAAATAGCTTACAAGATATTTTAAACAATATTACTTATCATAGCTCTGCAGGCTCATATAAAAGAGTTATTATTCATGCTCTACAGAAATTCCTGCTGCTGTTGATGATGATGAATTGGATATGAGTGTTTTAAAGAGCACCAATGTGTCTAGGTGAATATTAAAAACATTTTTCTGAGGGTAATGACTAGTTTCCTTTATTAGGTAGTTCGATGAAAACTATATTCCAATCAAATTGTTTAAATAGCTTTTTTCAAATACATAAGCAATATTTTCAAGCATTTTAATACCAACCAGTTATGAATTGAAAGGCAGATTTAATGTTCTGCAGGAATTTGAAATTCTTTTTTCTGATCAATTTTTTACTTTTTTTAAATTTATGCTTTCAAATTCAAAAAATTTCTTCCTAGAGTGCTTGAATATTTATTCATCTCAATTTTTTTTAAGTAAATTTCTGACAAATGTGTTGATGTGATTATTACATATTACTCTAATAAATTATTACGACATAATTAAGTACCGGAAAAAAAGTTTCCAATTGCTCCATAATCTTAATAGTGATTGGGTCAAAGAGGAAAGCTTCATTAGAATCAGAATGATTAATAATTAAATTATTTTGAAAGAAAAAAGAACATTGTTTAGTGAGCACTGTATTGAATTACTAAGCATCAACAAAAATATTAAACTATTTATTATAAATCTGATAATGCCACTTTAAATTGAAAGAAAAGTTTTTAAAAAATTTCAAAATTCATTTCCAATTACTTTAACTGTTCTTAGGAGTTTTAAATTGATTGCATGCTTTTCAAAGTGCTTTTAAATACTGATATACACTTAAAGCTTTTCTTCAGCATAAAAGCCTTTGATTTCTATTAAATGGTAGACATATATAAAATATAGCAACTTTTCATTGATTATAATGAACGAAAATATTTTACTAAACTAATGACAAAGACAATTCATTATAATGAATTTGATTAATGTTTAAATAAACATTCCATCTAAGATGGTTTATAAAAATTATTTTTCATGCTTCATCCACATATTATACTACAAATTGTTAGAATTAATTTTTGGATTTTAATCTTCCATTATTAAATTAGAGAGCGAAATTTTCTCCCAAAGTATAATTTTATTGCTTGAAATAGAAAGTAACTCAAAACACATTAAAATTTTGATGTCTGGAATTAAATCGTTATTTATTTATTTGATAATTTATATCAGTCAAGATTGAGAAATGAAGAAAATAATAGAAAAAAAAATCATTTTAAAAGTAATTTTGGGATCACTTGAAAGATAGTAATTGGCGAAACTTGAAAATATTTCTTTCTTAAAAAGTAGATAAACATTTTTTGCAAAGCCTTATAAGTCATATTTTTTAGGAATTATAATTCGAAAAGATTCTTTTCAAAATACGATTTTATGCGTCGCAGAATTTTCTTCCATTCTCTGCCGTCAATATTTTCAAAATTATTTAGAAAATTTTATAGATATTTTTCTTTTAACAATCCAAATTTTGAATTTAACAACCATGAAGCCCATAGATCAATGGTTTCCAGAAAATCGGGAGAAAAATTCTCCTAGGTACTTCACGTGCTCAATAAAAAATATCCCCTGATAGCGTACGACTGTCATTTCAAACTATTTGCCTACGGTCCACATTTTCTTTCTCGAAATAAACAGTGACTGATACTAAAATAATTCTCAAGAGCTCCAAAATAAAAGGAATTTTTCTAGTTTCCCAAGGATTTCTGATGCTCTTGTGGAAAGAATAAAACGTTCAGTCAAACACAATTTTAGTCCCCACGAATTTTTTGCCCGCGCGTCTACCATCCATCGGAAGATGGAGAAGCTGAAATAAACGTAACTTTCACTTCCTGGTCTAGAATAAAAAAAAAAAAAAAAAAAAAAAAAAAAAGACACGTTATATTGGGGAGGAAAGAGTATCCAGTGAAAGTAAATATCGGTTAAATATTTATGGTGTTTCTTCTTTTATTTCCTATCTATCAATTCCAAGCTTTGAATCCGACTTTGCAACAGTCTCAAAGGATGCGAGATTTAACTGTCCTGGGATTGACACCCTGTTTTGGAGAGGATGCGGTCAAATTTACACGAAGAACGTTTCCGGTCAGATATCGTTCCTACAGGAAGGAAAGTAAGCAGATTTCAACTTTTCCATTTCTACCGAAAAACAGGGGAAATGATTTTTTTCTTTTAAAAAAATAACAGTTGCAAATGTAAAGTGTTTTCTTATTTTTGTGCTTTAGATGCGAAGAATTCTAAAAGCATACATACTTTAAAGTTAAGTGCATTGCAAACATTTGTAGCTTATTTTATACAAGCTAACGCAAACATCAGTAGACGGAAAAAACACGAATTTTATTGACAGGCAGTGTAACGCAGTAATGAATAGAATATATATATAATAATAATAATATAATGACCTGGATATATATATATAAAGTATCCAGGTGACCGGGATAGCCTGGTTGGTAGAGCGTCCCTTAGGTTGCGAGTTCGAACCCCCCAGCCGAAGATTCCCCGCGTGCTTGGTGGCTGACGCGCGTTAAATTTGTCGTGGTCACAAAGTCCTCCATGTCGAGAGTAATACCACTGGGGGTACTGGATCAGGGGTGATCGTTCTCTGATACAGGTCTAAATTACGATCTGTGAATGAAATGCGTGAATGAAGTACGCCCCGTAAAAAGGGTTGTGACGTGTGTGTATGTAGCTAAGTCGTTCTCTTGGCCCTAGATGGCGCTACTATAGAAACAAGAGGCGCTCCCCCTCAAGCTTAAATCAGCTGGTTTCGAACAGCGGGCTTGCCCATGGCAAGTGCCATATGAAACAACAACAAAAAATTGTGATCTTTGGAGATAAAGTTACTGTCTATGTAGAGCCACATGTGACCACACTAGATTTGTCTTATTTTTTTTCTTACAAAACTACAATTTATACATAGCATACTTTGCATTTTAAAATACTAAATAACGCTGCAATTAGTGGATTATATAATGAAAGAAATGTTTATTCTGTAATGTATTTATTATTTTTTTGTCTGACAGCTACAGTGGTGGCCAAAATTGTGGACACTTTTAAAAATCGTTATGTTTCCTAACTTTATATGCTTATAGAAAATGTAACGTTTCACAAAATGCAAACATTTAGATATCATTTTAAAGAGAATTTAATGCTGATTGCAATACAAAAAAACAAAATTCTAGTATCTGCAATACAAAAAAAGTTGAGCGGCAATAATTGTCGATATACATTAAAGGCCGATGACTTCAGTGAGTTATTAGTACTTTATAAGGTAGCCTTTATTTTTTATTACAGCTTCATACTGATGTTTCATTGAGTTGAAGAGAGTTTTAAGTTCTTCCTTCATTATTCCATGATGCCAGGAAACAATTATAGCCTCAATTTATTCTCTTTTATTTGATGAACGCTTCATATGCACAAGAATTTTCAAACGTTGCCATAATTTCTCAATAATTTGAAGCCAGGACTGTTTCCTGGCCATTATAACAATTCAATGTTATTTGTACTAAAACACTCATTCGATATTTTTGCTGTGTGGCAAGAAGCAGAATCCTACTGAAAAATAATGTATGTTTGGGAAAGCGATTACTGATGGAAGGTGTAAATTTTGGCTCTAGAATAGTGTCAATATATTTTCTTGCATTTAATGTTCTATCGAAAACACGAATGAGACCAATACCGTCTGCTGACATGCATGACCAAATCATAACACTGAGTTCTTCACAGTTGCCTGAATGCAGTCG
The DNA here is from genome assembly GCA_026543865.1 of Argiope aurantia. NCBI lineage: Eukaryota > Metazoa > Arthropoda > Arachnida > Araneae > Araneidae > Argiope > Argiope aurantia. Next base: position 134,693 of record JAPMOR010093229.1, read on the forward strand.
CGATGTAGTTCTTCACCTATTCTAAGTTTTAGATATTTCCGACAATCACTACCGAATCAAAATATCTTTGTTTCATCACTCCATATAACATGTAAACACTGATTATTTGTCCAATTAATGTGTTCCTTGCCCACTATAATCGTTTTTGCTCTGCTGTAGATTGAAATAACTCTTTTTTTCGAAGAATTCTACCTCTTAGTCCAACATTTAATAACCTTCTCCTGATTGTTCTGGAACTGACAGAAACACCAACATCATTCAGTGGACTTCTGATGGCATTCTTCTGTCTTGGAGACAGTCTTTTTATTCTTCTGTCATCAACAGATGTGATGCACCCTTTTCAGCCCTTTCCTACTTTATTTTTTATTAAATTTATCTCCTGATATCGTAAACAAAATTTTCGGACTCCAGATGTAGTCACTGAACCAACCATCTGTCTTGCAATTTCAGCACAGGAAAGACCACATCCACATAACACAATAATCTTAGTTCTCTTTCTAGATGTCCAATCTATTAATTTATTTGATGTCATTGATTCTTGACTAAATATTATAAATATTTACAAAAAATCCTACTATATACTAAAAAGTTTCACAAAATTTCTAGCTTGCAATTTAATTACATAAAAAACAGTCTTCCTTCTACAGAAAAAAGCACAATAATGACTTGTTCCAACTTTAAACATGATATCAGCTTCGGCTACCAGTTATTAACATTTGACTGCTTCTCAGAAAAAGAACAGTGACTTGTCTGGAAAGTTAGAAATTACAATCCACTTCATCACTATGTTTGTTATTCATATTTAAGTAAGAATAAATTTTTTTTGTATTGAAAATATTTGAATTTTGCTTTTTGTGTTGAAATCAGCATTAAATTCTCTTTAAAATGATATGTAATAATTTGCATTTTGTGAAATGTAACATTTTTTATAAGCATACAAATTTAGAAAACATAACGATTTTCAAAAGTGTCCACAATTTTGGCCACCACTGTATGTTCCATAATAGATAATGAAACATTGAGCACCATCAAGCTGTTCCTCCATTCGAAATCTTTTGATATATAAAGCCTCATTCCACTAAATTCTGATCCAAAACACCAAATGCAGCTGATATAGTGATCATTATATAATGAATAAAAGATGCTGTGAGACCTTAAAATTTTTTTTTCTTGTCTAACAGTTATGTTCTGCGAATGGTGAAGGACGTTATGATTATTCTCTAGATATTGATCCACATGGGTATTATGGTGTATAAAGTATGGCTCTCCTAAATTCTAATCCAAAGCACCAAATATCTCTGCAACTGGTAAAGTGGTTTTTATGTAAAGATCGAAATGTTGTTAATGCTGTTTTTTTTTTCTTTTTTTTTTCTGACAGATTATTCTGAAGAATGTACAATGATACTTTGAGCATCCTCAAACTGTTTTTTTACACAAAATCATATGATATATGAATAATAACTCTGCTAAATTATCTTCCAAAATTTACACAAATGATACCATAGCTTGTATAATGAAAAATGTTCGTTTTTGTTTAACAGCTTTGTTCTCTGAACAGAAGATGACATTCTGGGCATGTTCTAGTTGTTACTCAAGAATGAGAGATATCATTCATCCAAATAGCGTTTTAAAATGGGACTTGTACCTCTTGTTTAAAATAACCAGGCTTCATTTCCCTCATATTTGACAAATTTTTATAAACAAATGACATTTTAGGTTTTTCTAACTTATACCTCGTGCTGAAATTTTTTTTCGTTTTGAAATGATATTTCCATTTATATTTATCTTTGCAAAGTTATATAAAGAAAAAAAAATGACAAAAATTAAACAATATATATGAACGGCACTTTCGGGCAATACGTAATACAAAGAAAAGAAAATTATTCATATTTATGAAGAAACTCCTAATTTGATATTCGTTGGATGTAATGATTTACATACAAATTCTTTTAATATTATACTTTTGTTGACTAAAATTGAAATATCAAACTTGAATACTTTATCATTTCTACCATGTAATGTGAGAATTAAATTTGTAAGTTAAAGATGTTTTCGAGAGTGTCAAAGACATAGGAAGTATACGTCTTAAATCATAATAAAGAGATATTAAGTTTGGAATGTTTTATCTCAGATAGTGTTAGGATTTTTAATTTAAGGAGAATTGTAATATATAATCTAATATTATTGCAAATAAAGTTTGAGTATATACCAACCAATCAAAAAATAAAATGTGTTTTCACAAAAAATAAATACTTTTTCTCGAATTAGCCTTTTCTGTAAGTATATTTTCACTTCTGAATATTATTTATTAAATATTTCCTATTAGCATACCAGACGAATACAAAACATTTATTTATAAGCTTATGATATATAGTAATATGCTAGTACTGTTTGAATAAACACATGTGCTACATAATACGCAAACTTATGCAGCCTGCGTAAACATTTGTGATATATAGAATGCAAGTTCCGTATGAATAAGCATTATAAAATGTGCAAAATACCAGAACTTTCCATAATAATAGAAACTATTTGAAGAAATAAACTTTTAAAAATAGAACTAATATAATGAGAAATATGGAATTCAATCCCTGAAAATATAAAGATTAAAAAATGATAAAAAGAAAACGCAAACAAATATTGTTGTAAAAATAAATAGAATAAATGAATTAATAACTCTAATAATGTTTCCACTTTTGACTTACTATATTTTAGGAAACAAGAATACTTAGTTGTTAAAGAAAAAAAAAACATGAATCTGAAATAAACTCTTGTTTTTATTTATTAAGAAGCAGAGATCGGGAAATAAAAGATGCATATTTCAAACACTTATAGTACATAAAAGTAAATTAATAAAGCTTATTATACTTTAAAAAATATTCTTTTTTGACCAATTTGATATTATTTTATAAAGGAGAGAGATTTGAATTATAGCATTTGAATAGAGTAGTTTGAAGATTTTACGTAAATATAACTGCAATTAATCAGCCGAATTTAAAAAAAAACGGTCTTTGATGTTTATATTCAAAGAAATCATGCACTTCCTTGAAAAGAACATAAAATTGTTTGCCAAGAAAGCTTTATATAAAACGATAGAATATGTTCCAAACGAAACATTGAAACTAAAGATTTTAAAAGTATTTTTTAAGTTTGGAACTATATTTTAGTTTTGCACATTTTTGCTAAAGTCTTATATAATGTTATTTTTTTCTAGTAGTTGTCGAATGTTTATTGGGCAAGAAAATAGTATTACAAAATTATATACTGTTGATTCGTAACATTATATTTGAAATTTCTACTGATCAGTAGAGTTATTATCATTAACAAATTATTAACTCGAATTCTTATTGATAACAAATTTCTCAACCAAATGCTGTATATTTTTCTCACAAATGATCCAATGGCTTCAGCTAATTACCACATAACGGAATGATTAATATTCTATTTTAAAGAGTACTTAATATATATTTATTCATTGTAGAGTTATTACTAATTTATTAACGGAATTATTACTGATAACAAATTTCTCTACCAAAAGCTGTATATTTTTCTCATAAATAATTCCAGTTCTTTGCCTTTATTTAAGCTTTAGCTAATTACCACATAAGTGAATGACGAATAATCTGCTTTAAGCAGTTCTTAATATATTTTTAAATCTTTGTATAACTCCCGTTATTTAAGTTATTTCTGTTGTAATTGTTGTAGGAAAAATTCAGATTATACTACAGAGTAACATTTAAAATAACTTGTTCGGATAATCTAAATGTTGCAAGTTATAAAAATTTAAAATTATCTTATATTCAACATAACGAAATAAAACGAAGTTGCGTTTGGCTAACAATGCAACTGAATATCCTGAAGTGGCGACCACCATCTGTAATTGTAGATATCGTATTCTTGTAAACGGAATCCTACGTTGCGAGTCCATCCGGGACATTTACACTTCACCACCAATCAAAAGAAGGGAATCTGAACCACTTCCGAGTGCTCAATAGATCCTCGAGTTATCTGAAGGGGCAGCTTTTAAAGTAATCCATGGAAGAGTCATTCTTTGCAGTATTATGACGACAGAACTCGCTTCCTTGATTTTCCGTGCCGTTTTGTTCGGTGGTGTCTTTTATTATTTTTATTTTCATCGATTCACTACTGCTGACACTGAAGTTCCTTTCTTGGGAATAATGGCTTAGTTGCGCTGCTTTCTGAATTTTGACTTAGTTTCTGGTGTAGTCAAAAGCAAAACTGATCCGACGACAAAAGATTTGTTCCGAGTCTCTTCACAAATATAGACACCTTGTTGAAGGTTGGAAGATTCTAAAATTATTTTATGCTGTTAAAGTCACGTTTTAAGTAAAAAGGAAGGTTTTTAACACGGAATAACATAACTTTATAACTACTTTATTCTGAAACTTGTCTGTTTCTTTGAAAAGCTAAAACGATTTGAATGCCTGCTTACTTAAAATTGATATCTAAGTGTTTTCTTGAAAAAAAGTAAGAACTCTTCAAGTTCGGAAAATGTGTTTGTGATGTGATACGTATAATGCATATAATTTTTAACAATTTTGTTTAAATCACTGGAAGTGTTCTGCCTTCATTTCTCTCGTTTACTAATTCAAAGTATAGCAGTTTGAATTCCCTTTGAGTTGTGCCGAATATATTTGTCTTTCACCAATTCAATCCAAAACTTGAGAGAGCTCTAAGATTTAGGTTTCAAAGCAATATACCAAATTTCATTAATGTAACTTCTTGAGTTTTTTCGGTTTCCGAACTCTGATACACACCAATTGACCGATGGAAATCCAATCTTCCTTTTGGAAAATCTGTTTAAAATTTGACGCTGATATACAGTTTAAATAGTGAAATTTATTTGCGTTATATCGCATGAATGCATTGACAAACCGATGCATTTTAATCTAAATTGCGCAGATAAATACAATTTTAAAAAAGATTTTTAATGTAAGTGATGCACTATCCTTGTAATTGGTTATTGAAAACTGCTATGTGCAAAGACAAACAAAAGCTCAAAAATGGTATTTTTCAAGCACTGAGAAGTCTGAAACGTGAAGATTCATCAGAACATCAAAAACGAAATTTTTGATGATTATTTTTTATCCTTATATACAAAGAAATAGAAGAATGATAAGATTGTTTGTTGTTAAATGACGATTATTAGATAGGAATTTTTCGGATTTATTTATAGAGGATTTGCTTGTCGGTGACCTCATGTATTAAAGTAATTTTAGTATTTTGATTGATTGCTTTAGACATTCAAACAATATTCAAAATTACAATACCTTGTTCCTTCCAATATGCCCTAGTGTAGTGTCATAACGGAGTATCAATCTAATAAATCAACTAGGACAGTACACCATTTGGAGTTGATGAGGTTAAGTAAATAAAATAATGAATCAACCAAGGAAAAGGAAGGTATAATAATAGAATCAATAAAAACTTTGAAGCATTGGAAAATTTCTTATAAAAACTTCCATTTTCTCAATTTTTTCAAACATCATGGAAGTATATCACTAAGATACGCAATATAGCCTTTAATATTATTAGTTTACTGGTTTGAAAGAAAACCATAAAAATATCACAGTGAATCTAGTGTTAACTATTATTAATAAAAATATTTCTTGCTATTTTATACTAAGCGAGTATCTTGTAAGATTAAAGACTCAAGATTAAAGTTTTTTTTAAACTTGAGCTTTACTTAAATGAGAACGACTGGGGAATTTCAATATCCACAAATAAAAATCCTAATATGAAATCGAAGGATTTTATTCCCTTTTAGATGTGTAAAAATATTTTACATTTTTTTTATGTAGTAAGAACAATTAATTTACTTTCATGCTGTAGAAAATATATTTCATAATATAATTACATAAACCTTCCTTCCTGTACCTTCAAATCATTCCTTTTTCACTACTATTTTGCAGAGCATATTTAACAAGAAGTCTTTTTATAAGGTTGCATCGTTTTAAAAACACGCGAAACACTGAATAAATAATATTTAGAGTCGTATTTCTGTCAGTTAGGTCCATTTTACTAAACAAAAAATTTACATATTCCCGTTTAAATTCTTGTTTTTATCACTGCTTTATACATCTTGGACATCCATTATCCATTACTCCAATTACTGGCATAAATTTTACTAATTTTTTTATTCTTTTTTCGAATTAAGATAATCTATTACTTGCAATTTCTTACAACGTTGTAAAGTGACTTTATATATTCGATATTGTACTAAATATGGAGGATATTTTTAAAACTATAGCTCATAAGAATTTAAAAGTAGGTTACTCTTTATTTTGAAAATAAAAACTCGTTTTTAAGGGGAAGTATTGCATTTTAAAATTCTATATTCTAAAATGAAATTAATTTTCTTTTGAAACTTTTTATCAATTTGTTTATAAAATAATATTATTAATTAAATCAACAAATAAAACATATATTTAATAAAATACTAAATATGTAAACAATAAAAAATATAGTTTGTAAACATTATTTGTTAAGTCAATTTTCATTTGTTTATGTCTCCGTCTTTGCCAATTCGAAATTAGTTTCTAATGAATCTGGATAAATATGTCTATTTCACTAATTGAAACAGAAATTACTGGCAAATATTTTAATAATTATTTTATTCTTTTTCAAATAAAGGTAATATATTACTCTTTATTTCTTACGACGTACTGAATAAAGTGACTTTATATGTTCCTTTGGCTTTCAACTGAATTAGCAATTTTACATGCTTTTTATATAAATATTTCTAATATAACATTTTCCATTCCCTTCCCCAGAAACTGTTCAGAATTTGTTAATTGCTTTGGGCCGACATTTTCAAAATCGATATTTTCTGATACTCATAGCTGAAAATGTATCATTCTAACATCTAGAAATGTCGCAGAGATTTATTTAAATGATATAATTCACAAACTGGTTTTCTCTGGCGTCATATCTCGAATAGCCCGAATTTTGTTATCTGGCTAAAATCCATGAAAGCTATTATGAAAATTTCTAAGCAATTGTAAATGGCTGCTTTAGTATATTCTGACTGCCATTTGCATTTTTAAATTAGTGTGTCTCTTTAAAAGCCGATTATTTCCCTGCTGCCATAAATCTCGTTAGAGAAAATTGAAATTTTCTTTTGACTATAAAATTAAAATACATCTTACGGAAGAAAAGAAATGCATGATTTGGTATTGAGAACTGAAGCCGATAAATCTTTGATTTTTATGCTATTATCTTGAAGTTAAAAGATTTTTTTTCTTGAAATTCCTGCTAATATGGTAAGTTCTTAGCTGCGATGGCGAAATTAAGTTATGATTGACTTAGAAATTTGGCTGAGTTTATCCACAGTTTAGGAGTTTTAATTTGAGCGTTTATTGCGATTGGAAGATCAATTTCAATGTAAGATTTTTTTTCTAGCTTTTTTGATAACAATAATGCAAATTAATTTTATAAATTTTTCGTATTAACTTGTGCACGACTTGCAAAATATCTATGGAATTAATATTTTATACTTTAAAAATGAATGAAATTTTTCCTGATTATGTGTTATGAGAAGATATAGAATTAATACATATTAATAGAGATTAAAATTAAAAACTGACTCATACTATGGAGAGCACCAGGACTTGCCAGAATGTAAATGGAAAGCAAGAGTAATTTAATAAGAAAATAATTCTAGAATGACAATTTTTTACAATGCATATTTTAATATTTATCCGAGCTTAATGTCATGGAATACTGAATGTTTTTTTATTATGAATATCTTCCTCAATCTAAGCTTGATTAAAATTAATTATTATACAGAAATTATAATGATTATTAACTTAAACATTTACATCACACCAGTTATGACTACGTTTTTATTATAATGAAAGCCGATGCATATTTCATAAATCGGTGATCATATTAATTAATTATTAGCATCCATAATCATATAATAGCCCAGTGAAATCTGTAACGCAGGACAGAATTATGTTAACCCCGCCCCTTTGATCTACCTCATCATCGGAAACATTTCAACTCATAGTCGATAATTTGGCTGTCATATTAACTTATAAATAATGTCTCCCGCGTACACATTATATAATTACATTACAAATAAGCCTAAAATATCATAATTTTTAAATCATTTTCATGAAAAGAGAAATATATAATACATGTAGATTATTAAAATATTTTTTTTAGTCTAGAGTTTCTTTTTGCAAACAAGGTTTTAAATTTTAGGACTTTTTTTTTAACAGAGAATTTAAATGTTTGATGAAATATTAGTCTCCAAAAATTGATATCAGATATTTGCAAGCTATTTTTTGACAATCTTTTAGTTTCTGAAAACCCTTCACAACTTCATTAATTAGCTAAGCAAAAAGTTGAAACAAATGCAACTTGAAAAATGTTCAATAAAACAACTTGAAACGTTTGTTCAGTAGTTTGTTTACATTTGAATGTTTCCACTCAACAATGAGTAATAACAGCGATTTCTATGCCACGCACATTAGCAATTTATAATATAAAGGTTTAAATTGACTGATTTATCAGTATTCTTATAACACTTAAGATCCCAAAACTAATTTTTTATTCAATAAATAAATATTACTTATGAGTTCGAAAATTTCTAATTTTATTTACATATTTTTACAGAGATTATAGCAAAGATTAAAGTGAATTTTATATTTTTATTTAACATGTTTTTTCTGTTAGTGAATTACTATTTGTTTCAATTCGATTTTAGTTCTAAATTTTGATTTGTGCGTTCCTTAATATTATGAATAGAGAAAACCCCTTAAATCGATGAGCATATTAATTATTAACATTAATAATTATATAAAGGTCTAGTGAAATCTGTCACGTAGGACGGAATTTATTTCTTTTGTTAACCTTTGTTTCACTGAAAAGGAATAAAGGTTAATAAGAGAATGGAGGGCGAGACAAAGTCAACATACATTAAATCAGATCTGAGATATTACTAATATGATAATAAGCAGTCTAGACGGACATAAAATATAGTATGTTGAATAATTATCTATTATTTGAATTTCGTAGTCTAATTATCATTATGTTAGGAAATTAAACACATTTTTTCACATGTCCTCATTTTTATTTAAACATTTAACGATTCCATAAAGAACAATGAGTGATGTTAAGAAAATGGACAATGCTCTACAGATAAAGATATAAATTACTCTTTTTTTAATTACTTTTTAACATTTTAATAAAAATTTTGAGAAGGAATTTTTCACCATTCACTAATTTGTTCACGAAAATTAGTCGTTTATAAATGCCATTTATGATTAATAAAACACATTTAAACAAAAATATCCTACTAGAAAACAGCTTTTCTTTTACTTGTAAACTCGTAAGGTGGATGAAGTGATATCCATACATTAGTTCTTAAACCCTAAAAAATATAACAGAATTATCACAAAGTGAATGTATTTAACTATTGTATTCAATATGAATTTTTAAAATGATTGCTTTACGTTGACAACTATTACTGTTGATCACGCCACATACGTTTAAAAATAAAGAAACAAAATACTTTAAAAACTTTCGGTCTATTTTTATTTGAAATTTTATTTCTCTATGTGTTTGAATTCCCATTATCTCAAAAACACGAACCGAAACAAATCAGTTAAATATCCATCTGACTCAACTACTAAAGCAATAAAAATTTTTTCACCCATCAAATGAACAAAACTGTTAAATCTTTTAAACAGCAATAAAGGAATGGAATATCATGTGGTAAGATTACATCGTAAAATCCGCCACCTAATCTCGTTCAGCAAATAAAGAATTCCATTTGTATGGAAATTGTCCTTTATTTTTTTTCAAGCAATTGATGCAATTTGTAGGCTGTTCGGGATAAACGAAATTCAATAAGAAAATGTGGCCATAATTTCCAGTTAACTACTTCGAATTCCCCTCTGCGTTTTAACGCACTGAGGGACTTACCGAGTAATAAAATTACTTTCTTTAGTAAAAACAATTATAGCATTATTCCTATACTGTCGGAGGAATTTAATTCACTCAATTCACTGTTCCTGGTAGCTAGTCTAATTTGCAGAAAGAGACTTGACCATTTATAACTTCCTCTTTTGGCAGTTGTCCCAGTTATGTTCTCTGCCTTCCTCTTTTACACTTTGTCTGATAACTTTTTTCTATTTTCCTCTCTTGCTCCATTTTTGTTTCTATTTCTTTTCAAATTTATTCTTATTTTGCTTTGTTGTTTACTGTCTGGTAATATTTATATTGATCGGAATGTTTTTGTGTTGTTTCTTTTATGTGTGTGTGTGTGTGTTATATATTTTTTTTTGGTTGTAAGAAGCGAAGTTTTAGTCTCGCGTTAATTAAAAGTGCATTTTTTGATGCGCAACAAAAGTGATGTAGCATTGTTTTCAAATTATGATGGTTTTCGGCGTTTTGTATTGAGACTTACTTGTGTGTTGAATAAAACATGTTTAATGTTACGAGTACATTCAGTTTGCATTTCAATTACCCTAGTTATTTAATGTACGTTTGAATAGTCAATTCAAAAATTACTTGTGAATATTCTAAAAAAAATGGCAATAATTATTGTAAAGAAATATGAATAGTATTGAACTAATGTATTTTAAAACATTTAGCTTCAAGTTTATTAGGTATATATATTAAATATTTTCTGTCTACACTGTATATCGATTGTTTTCTACGTAGCATTGATTATTGATAAATAACCACGTTTGCACAAATGACCATCTTGATCAGTATTAGGCAGTTTCAGTTTCTTACTTTTATTTATTACACAATTGGCATGTTTGTTACACTATTAGATACTTCATGGTATTCCCACAATGTTGCTCGATATTTTGAATGAAGTATAGAGAGGGAAGTCTGGGTAAAAGTTGTAACATGATTTTACTCAGAGGGTTTTAAATTTTTTAATCAGAATTTAACTTAATATGGTTCTTGTGACAAGCTCTATTACATTTGAATAGTTAATGACCAACTAAAAGGAGTAGATGAGAGTCTTTGAACATGAGCCCAATTTTAGCTAGTCAGTGGGGAAAATATTTCGTAAAATCTGATTTAATTTTTTATAAAAATATTTGTATTTATTTTTTTTATCTATATATTAAGTTTTAAGAAAAGCTCTAATTTTTCCTAATCTCAATGTGTGTTTTTTTTCTTAATTAATCATAAAAATTTTCCGAAATAGTGGGGAGCGAAAAGTTGTAATAAACACTCGTGGAAAATTTTAACATATTGAAACATTCAAATTCAGATTCAAGTGCGTACTGAGCAACTATTTTTATCAAAACGCGCTAGAAACAGGAATTTGGCACAAATCACTTTATCATATGAGCATCAATTGACTACATAGGAATTTTGGAACTATTTTTAACAGACGATTACTAGACAAATTTAGAACCCTAAATATTAAATATGGCAATTTTATTTATGTTAAAAACTTATAAATATTTTATAATAATTGAATATAAATTGAATTTTTAATTGAATTTATATTCATTTCATTGAATTGAAAATAAATTGAATTTTTTTAGCAAATCGGGAAGTATTCTGTAATAATTTAATTTCAGTTACTTAATCTAATTATTTAATTATGAACATCTAAAAACACATTTACACATTTTACATCTAAAAACGCTATTTAAAATAAATTTCTGGTATTATTTGGTAATTCCAGACTTTCTATTCCATAATATCAATTCCATAATATTCCATAATTGTCACATGTCCCCATACATTTGTATGCATTCTTTATTTATTGAATTTTTAAATTCGATATATTTTGTTTTTATGAAAAAATAAGATCCTTGCTTTGAAATTCTCATACTGTGACATTAATATTTTATAAAAGATCATATATCATTCTTTGTTCTTCGTTATTCATATTACATATCAACTTTCCATTTATGTTTTTTTTATAATTATTGACAAAAAAACATATGATTTAATTTTGGACAACCATAAAAAATAGTTAAAATTTTATTTAAATTTAAATCTAGTCAATTAAAACCTCAATCGCATGATTAAAATTCCTTTTTTAAGGCCTTCCTTTCTTCTAATAATGACAAATTAATATTGAAATAATAAATAACTTGAAATTAATTGAAAGGGAACAAAAAATGTAATAATGCAAAATTGAATTACTTTAAAGTTTAAATTAAATTATAGATACAAATTCACTTTTTTTCTTGTTTAAACGTATGCAATAGAGCAAAACATAACTGCCAGAAACACAACAAAAAATCAGCAATAATGAAAAATACCTCGATTGTTTGATTAAAATGTCTTTATTTATTCCTTCCTTTATTCTAATACTAGCCGCCTTTGGCGACCAGCCAGTTCGCCAGTATTAACGCTCGCTACAATTTTCAATTAAATATTTTAAGTAACTGGTCTCTTAAAGGATTCTCAAACAAAACATTTTTAATCTTCAAATTTTGATAGTCATACCAAACTTATATTGTTTAGATCGTTTCGTTCAATTTACTATATATATTTTGCTAAGTTGTTGCCATTTCCGTTAAAACTTCAACTTTAATTAAAACTGTAAATGACGAAATTGCAATTAATATTGATATTTTTTAATAAAACCAAGCGTTTTATTTTATTAATCATATTTATTGTTATTTATTAATTATTATTATTATTGAATATGAGTATTGCAAACAGAATCGCTCGGTATTTAAGTCTTATGTTAACTACAAAATATTTTTCATAGTTTATGTAATATCTCAAACAATAATTGAACAAAAATTTCTGAGATTCAGTATAAAATTCAGTTTTTAGTTTTGCTTTCAAAAGGATTGAAATGAAATCAATAATAATATTTTGTTCCTGCTTATAAATATATTTCAAAAATTATGAAGTCTAAATTTAATGCAGTAAGGAATCATATTCTGGACACACCAAATTTTAAATAAATGAATGAATGTTTCTATTTTCCACGATCAACTAAGACTTATTTATGAAGTTTTAAATGTTAAAAATTTAGAAAAACTCACCATTTTCATAATCTTAGGCCAATTAATCTTGAGAAACCTGCGCGCTTATTGGCGTATTTTCTTTGAAACGATCGATGAAAAATCTAAAATTATCCTTTTTTTATTGAATAGTGATATTCAAATCTTCATAAATCAGTCAGTTTAAGTGATTTGAAATTAACTCTTAAAAGTCAGTGATTTAGTTGATTGGAAATTAACTCTATGACCACCATAAAATCTGTGCTTTCTCTTGTGGTGTATGCATTCTCCTTAATATCCGATCGAATAAAACATCACATACAAAAGTACTACATAGAAGAAACACATCAAAAGTAAACATAACATTTCAATAGTTGCCAAAAACAAAAGAGAGAAAAATGCAATTAATAAGCAGACGATATTTAGAAAAGTACAGATATTTAGACTGGAAAATTAAATTATTATTATTTAGACTAATTATAATTATTATTTAGACTATTATTAGACTATTAAATTAAATTATTTAGACTGGAAATTATCTGAAATTAAAAACACGCGCAGACGATATTTACAAAAGTAAAAATATTCAAACCTGAAAAGGAAAATATATGAGTTATTCCATGAATAAATGCCATAAGTTTGTTTACATCTTCATTATTTTATGAGTCATTAAATATCAAAATGAATCGGGGACTGAATAAACACCCTATATAGAGAGTGTAAAAGATCATAAAATAATTTTTCTTGAATTTATTTTTTAGAAAAAAATAATATTTCATATTTGTTTCATTTCTTACAGACACTTGCCGAAAATTATAATTTTGCAGATTTCATTTCCAAAAAGATTTAATTTATTTTCAGTTAGAGCTTTAATCAATGTGATGGCAAAACTTTGAAAAAAGCTATTTTTTTCTCATGAATGCGAAACGTGCTTAATCCTCATTTTTATTTTTGACGAAAAAAATTATTGAAAAACACAGTTAAAATATTTATTTAAAAATTCATTAAAAATAGAAATTTAATTTTAAGATTAAAACAGTAGTATCATTTAAAAGATAAATTTTTTATCTTTAACTCCATGTAAAAATTTCTTTTGTGTGGTAATATTTTCGGAAGTTATAGCAGAAACACGTCAAAATTTCGCTTAATTTTTAAATTAATAAAATTCTAGTTAAAAATTCGACAAAATAACCCCCAGGTGCACATTCCCGGCCTCCAAGGTATACACGTGCCAAATTTGGTAGCTGTAGGTTGAATGGTCTGGCCTGTAGAGCGCCAACACACACACACACACACACACACACACACACACACACACACACATTGAGCTTTATTATAAGTATAGATAAATATATGAAAATATAAATGACAAATTAATATTCAAATAATAAATGAAAATTAATTGAAAGGGAACGGAAAAAGTAATAAGGCAAAAGGGAACTACTTCAATGAAATAAATGTTAAAAATGCCCTTTTTTATGTTTAAACGTATGCAATACAACAAAACACAATTCTATGAAACAAAAATTCAGCAATTATTGAAAAAATTCAAGCAGAGAAAAGTGAAATCCTTTAAAATCAGCCTAATAAAAGTCACAACTCATCAACGCCACGTACTTGATATCAGCCCGCATTTTGAAAGCTATAATTACAATCCCAATTCAAGCAGGACACTAATCTAAAGTACTAGATTTCCTCAATACCACAACTGGAAATATGTGGTATCAACGGGGTAGACTTTTCGTCCTATTACTTCAAGTGAAGGATAAAAAAAAAAAAAAACGCGGAATTCTTGGTTTCTCTTGTAATCTACTAGCATCATTTCTCTATCCAAGGGAAGAAAATCAACGATTGGAAGGATCTCTCATAGCGCCCCTCTTTCCATTTGCTTTTCAATCTCTTTCTTTAAGGCTAGAAATTGAGGTCATCAGTTGGTGCTTCTGGAAGCGAAGATCGTGACTCTTCGTTGCAATTTCTTCTCTGATGCGTTATCTCTGGAGGTTGCTGGTTCTGGTCATGACACTCGAAACAATCTCTCTCTACCTCCTTTTTATTTTCTTATCTTCTTCTTCATCGTTCTCTCGTCCTTTTGTTCCTATCCGATTCACCTGCAATCAGCTATGGCCAATAATAACGAACCGCGTTGCCATGTCCTCGGGACAATTCGGGGAATATCGGCGATTCTCGATTTCTTGGAGTTATTTAGTGTGCTTTTTTCCCCCCTACTTGCGTTGGGGATCATAAAACGAGGAAAACAGGATTGGTGATGACGTGTGTCTAAGCTGGTTTATATTGTGTGTATGTGTGTCTGTATAGATCAAAAAGACTTTGACAAGATCTGTTACCACAATATCGAAAACATCTGCAATGATGCCCTAAGGAAAGGCCTAAAGATATATCTTTAGTTCTTGTTGATGTAACTGGAACTGAGAAACAACTATTCTTAATTAATTTATTATTACTGATAATAAGCTAATGAAATAAACTATAAGTAAAGAATTGATTGATTATATATTATTATTTAAATATTTAATACTGTTTTCAAAATGACACAATATATAATTACCAAGATTGAATTTTTTTTGCAATTACGTTTAATGGTAATTTAATACCATGAAACCAATTTTTCAAAATCTTTTCGGAAAAAAAAGAAAGAATTATGATTTATAGGATTATTACTTTAAACATTTTGTCACATCAGTATGAAAAGTAAAATGCATGAATTGCTTGCATTATATCCAGTCTGAAAATCAGACTCAGTTATGTAAAACAGAATCAACCAAAATGTTAAGAATTTTTAAATGCACCATTAAGAATCGTATTAAAATGTATGTAATTTGCTAGAAAATTTGATATCATTTATCTCCATTATGAGACAGATTTCTCATAATTTAGAACGTGAATTTGAAAAACAAAGTATTTTATTATTTCTGTAAAATTTACAAAACTTTGTCAGAAATGTATATTTGGGATTTATCTTGTTTAAAATAATTGCTTCTAATTTTAAAATCTTGGCAATATCAAAATTGATGAAGACAGCTGAATGTTTTCCGCACCACAAAGCATTTTATTCCACCACAATCTTATTTAAAATAATATTTTATTAAACTTGTTCAAATTTGAGTGCATTTTTCTTTGCTCATAAACAATTTTCTTTGTAATCTAGGATTAAATACCAAAATATCTGCTTATTAAAGGATAGATTCAACCATTACGTTCGTATTGATTCTTTGAATGGAAAAAGACAACGTTCCTTTAATATATATATTCTATACAACTGGATATTTATCTGATCAATAAATATATATTTTTAGACAACACAGTATATATTTTTTAGACAACACATCAAAATAAACAAACTCATAAAAAAATAAAGCAACCCAATATCAAATGAATATTTGCACTAACTTTGATTATGATATGAAACGTTTTGATTACTACATATTTGCATTTTATCCATATTAATTAATTGAATCATGTATTATGATAATGAAAGAAATACGGTTTCTTTTAATAATATTTATAATTTTAGTTTATAATTTTTTTTACATAAGACTAACATAATCAAGCACAATAATTAAGATCCTTTTCATTTGTCAATAAAATTAAGAAAAAAAACCCTGAAAAATCGACAGCATAATTTCAAGAATTACAACTCACAAGAATGAGAGGAAAATTTATTGAATTTCAAATAATTCGAATGCATTTGTTCACCTTTCATAATAGATCTTATTTTAAATAAGCTCTAAAATCCCTATGAAGAAGGAGAGTGCCATGAAACCCGTGTTGACATCTTTAAATAGAACTAAACAATTACTTATTCTCTAATGACTAATATCTCATCCAATTACTTGTATTATTTGGTCACTGAAAAATAAAGGCTTTTAATGGTAAAAGTACATGAATAAATAATAAAATAATGTACCTCAAATAACTTAACTATTTTCATATATAGACTCCATCAAAACTAATTAATTGAACCATGAACTTTTGTGTCATTAGATAATAATTTGACTTCATTTCAGTGATAACAGTCAATATCCTTCGTTAATGATTTTTTTTCCATATAAACCAAGCATGACGTGATTAAGAAATATCTAAGTACAATAACTGATGTTTTTGAATTTGCTGGACAGATCGAAATTAGTCATTATCGTAATGGAATAATCGGATGCTGTAAATGAGTTTCCGGTCCATTTGCGAGCAATTACTCCTGAACATTACGTAATTGCGATAACTAGTCATCATGTTGCTTCTCCATTTGCATTACTAGAGACGATAATGATCGCTAACTTTTCAAGTGAAATCCTTAAACACGATAGCAATGAATCTGAAAACAGCGGTAATTCTTTCCAACTATTTATTTCAGTTTATCAAATGAACCTGAAATATTGACTAATTGAAATAAATGTTTGAAAATTTATGGTTAATAGCATCTGGTAATTTTCAAAATTCACTTTCAATTTCCTTTCATAACAAACTATGTTTATTCCTATACTTTAATTTATGTTTTATTGACTTTTAGAACATGAGAAAAATAGGCTAATCTGCGATAATTTTGATTCTACGAAAATTTTGAAGCTTTATGTTTAACTTAATGTTATAAGTAAAATAAGGTGGATAAATTGCGAAAGAAAATTTTGATTTAATTCATAGAAGTGGATGTTGCCTAATATAAAATGAAATTATATTTAAATTTGTTTTTATACACCTAAACTTTAATTATTACTTTAGTACATATATATGAAATCATCTAAAATTTCGTAACCAAAAATATTATATAAATAAATTATAAGGAAAATATTTATTTGTATTATGTACTACTTGAATTATAGAGATGAAATATTTGTAACCGAAATTTGTTAGAGAAAATATTTTTATATTTTTGACGTTGATTGTGAATCTTTAACTAGATGAAAAGAAAATTAACAAAGAATATATGAAAGTTCTTGATTTACATGCAAATAGATAAGTCATATCACTGAAACTCCGAACTGCCCAAAGGCACACGGATAACGAAAACTGAATGACCGGACCGTCGCCACAGTAATACTGGTGGAAACTGTGGTTGAGTCCTACGGGCCATCACCGGCCACGGTACTACCCCTCCCGAAGGAAGTACGTTCCGTCATCGATGGGAGGAGCCAGATCCTTCCCTCACCTTTTTGTGTACCTTCCAGGGTGGCGAGATCCTACCACCATACCAGAAACATCTCATCCTCATTTCGATGTGCCACCCCGGGGTTCATGCAAATAGATAAATCTACAGTAATATTAAATCAACAGAGTTTACCTCCCCCCCTTCCTCCATAAGAATTCTTTACCCTGTAAGCAGTTGCACTCAAATCTGATATAGGTGTTATCAGGATATTATTTTTCCGATAATATTTTTCCGATGTCTAATTATCAGTTAATTCATTGCAAGAGTTAGTGCAGTATATCCATTTATACAGTTTCGAAATCATTTCAGGAAAAAGCTGTGAGAAATATCTTGAAGGATGATTTGCAGTTTCAATTTAGCTTCTGCTTTATATTTACCTCATTGATCATATTTTGTAACTGCCTTGGTACCAGTTTTACTATTCACAGTGGATGGCCATTCAGTGTAGTGTAGTTTTGTTTGATTACACTTATATTTCACCTACATATGCCGTTATACTTCAATTACGTTCCATTTCTTTCATTTTCTTTTGCCCAATCAACTAATCAGGGATGAGAACTACTTCAGTACAAGATTGTCTCTCAGTGTGTATATATATAATATATAAATTAGTATTGTGTATAATTTTACTCATCTACTTCAATTTTTGAATAAATTTTGGAGTCCATTAATAAAAACCTAGTAGCGAACATTGCATGAACTTTCATTGGATTCATTTGAAATTTAGAATTTTTATTCCTAATTTATTTTGATTTAGGGTATGATTCAAAAATTGTATTATAAATGGAAATGTGCAAGTTTGCAAACATTCATTCATTCGATTCATTCAGAATGTGAGTTAAAAAATCGATTTTAAAATTTCTTTCTTACAAAAATGAAGTAAATCGAGTTAAATAAAACCGTAGGGAAAGAAAGAATATTCTCCTAACCACGATTTTAAATTTATTTAGAACAAATGTAGTACTATAAAATGAGATAAATTTTGTGTTTTGTTTTTGAATTTTTCACGAGTTGAATGCTATTCTCTTTGTCTGGAAATATTTCTTAGCTTTACGAGTGACTCAACAAATGATTAAATGTGCTTTTACGTAAGATAAGTGAATTTCATTTCCAATTTTCTTTTAGTACTTATTATTCTTTTACTTTCTCTCTTTCACATTATTGGCGTGTTTTCCAAGTCATCCTCTTTGCATTTGTTCATTGAAAAGGAAGAAAAAAAAATGTTTTGTTATTGGATTGAATAAATAAAATCTCCAATATTATCGTTAATCAGAGTTTTGAAGCTGTCTTATTCACTAAATAATTGTCTGGAAAGCCTCATTGATCACAAAATTCATTTTGTCGATTCGAAAAAGGCTTTTTGAAAGCGCATTTAAAATAACATTTTTAGCAACACCCGCAAACGGGGGGTGGGGTGGGGAGCACTTTTTATTTTTCTTATCATTCCAGCATTCCCCTCCCTTTTCTTTTTTTTTCTTCATTTCTTTGTACCAATGGAGTCAATTATTGGGCTTTCTTTATTTTTCCTTTCAAAAATTTTCGTTAAACAGAAATTAAATTACATAAAACCTATATTCTCTTCTATCGAAAAACGAATTCTAGTCTCATGTTTCCTGAATCAGAAAAACGCCTTTTCATCAAAAGAAATAAAAGGAAAACCAAAGAAAAAAAAGGTGGAATAAATAAAATGACGATTCTGCATTTTCTGCGACTTAGCTTTCTCTTTCTATTTTTGTATACTGAAAAAGCATTGTAAAAATCTTTATGCTTCCTTTTTTTTCATTAGGATTTAAAAATACTGTATTGATTTTTGAAAATTTGCCGGGAATGAGTTGAGCACAGAGATTAGAGTTAATCCCATTTGCATAAAACATTTAATCCGCAAGTTTGCATTCGGAAATACGAAAGAAAAACTTTCTTTTTCTAATCTTATTTGCTTGAAATGATAGAAAATAACGTGATTCGAAGCTGTTCTTGCTTCTAGAAGTACTGAATAGCTAGTATGATTTTAGATTTTAGTGAGAACCCTACGTATATTAATGAGCTTTATGTTCTTTTTCATAATCCATGCAGCCAAATGTGATATCAATAATGACGTTAAAATATTTTGCTGTCTATTATTTCTAAAATAATCGAAATTTAATATTTAAATTGGAAACAAGAAATGCTGCCAAATATAGTCACTAACTGTTATTAAAAATGTATACAATCGCCAATCTCTAATAAGAGTTTAAAAAAATGCTGGTCCATATGTGTGTATCGATGTTTTTAAGATCTGATTGTTGGACACAAATTTGCCAAATTAACCTCAAAATAATACTGAAGGGTGGAAATGTACACATGAAAAAATGTTTTTGAAAATTCAACAAAATTTTGAAAATTTTTCTCATTAAAATATGAAAATATTATCAACCGTAGATTATATTCAAATTTTAAATATATAAATTTAATTAACATAAATAAAATTAATAAATCAGAAACGGAGTAAAACTAATAATTGAGAAGACCCTATAAAAATAAATAAAATCTCTTTGTAATTGATAACACATTTGCGTCATGTGTCTTGTACGGGTAATTTTAAACTAGTTTTTTATTTTCCTTTAAGGATTTTCTTATTTATGTTAGTTGAAATTTACCAAAGAACAAAAATCTGATTAGATTTAAGAATAGATAGCTGAAAGGCTTGATTTTTTTTCTTTTCGTAACTTTTCAAATGTAGTATCATTACTAATAACTTAGTCAAAATCTGAAGACTGTCGACCACTTTTACGAATTTGGCGACAATACTCTACAATATGATTAAGTCTAATTCCAAAGACTTTATCAATTCATAGTATCTAGATTTAATAGATCATGTAAAAATAACAAGTATTACTTGCTTTACAGTTTGTTTACTTTAATTCTGTAGTAATAGCACATTATTTTTTCCATACAAAAGTAGCCATTTAGTACTATGGTAAAAATGATTATCTATGTCATAATCAGTTTGAAAACGCCGCGTCTTTGTGTAGTATCACGAATACAGAGAGAGCAAAGATAAAGAGAAATTTAGCCACGTCAGCAAACCTCTTTGTGTTGTTCTAAGAAAATGCTATGAAGCCCTATTTAAAATTTTGGGAGGGTAATGTATAAATATTATAATCGTGGTTATCTTCTGCGGTGCTTTATTTTTAACATGGGAATGAATTGGCTGTCGCCAATATTTACAATAATTTTATCGAAGAAATAAAGGGAAATCTATATTTTGGATTACTGATTATGCTATTTCGGTTACCGATTTTGCTATTTCACATTCTTAGAGCAAACCTGCAGATATTATTCCATTAATTTATAACATATTTGAAGTTGAAAGCAAAAGTGAAATCCTATTTTGTAAGTAAGTTATTTGAGAGTAAAGACCCCTGAGCATCCGAGGGAAGAAGTCTGACTTCTAACTCATATGAGATAGCATTCACACACTTGCTTGCACAACTCCATTTTACCGGGGTGGTGGCATTTCCACGCACCTCACAGATAGAATACATGGTGAAGAACAATCCTGCCCAAAACAGGACTTGAATCCGGGACATCCAGATCACGGGGAAGACGCCCTTACTTAGGCCAGGAGGCCGGCAATTTTTTATGTATTATTGATCTAAATGAATTGGAAATTTTTCTAGCTGATATAAAAGCTAAATTAGCCAATTCGAAAATTTTATTTTAACTGCTATGCTACTAACATTTCAGCAAAAAAGTGTTATAAAGGTTAAAAACATATAAATTGGTGAAATTCGTATAAACACCTAAAAAGCTCTAGTTACGTACATTACGTACTACAAACATAGATGCACTCACAGATAAAAAATAATTCCATCGCTTTATTTTTCTGTATAACTGATAAATTGAAAAGCTAATAATAATACCAAAATAATAAGAGTTAGATTTTATTTCCTTAAGCAAAATATTAAAAAAATAAGATGCTTAGATGAAGCTGAAGTGCAGAAATGATTCAACCATTCAATTATAATAAGAAAAAAAAATCCTGCGTTTAAAAATGAATTATAGATTATCTCCAACTAAGAAAAAAATATTTTTGTTCTCCTTAGCCTAATAACTTTTATCACTAATTGCTCAATAAAATATCTAGTAATTTCTTAATTAGCAATAAACATATTTGTATTGGAAAATCTTTCAAGAAACAACAACTAATTAAAGCACAAAATGTCAACAAATATAAAAATAAAGAAAGTTACGTAAAGAAACGCAATATGCAAATGATGTATAGTCGTCTTCAGCATACTTACCTTTATATATCCTGCATTAGATCAATTTCAAAGCCGTTTTAAACTTCGTTACAGGAGCAAAATGAATTATCGGAAATCGCTTATGTTATTCAAACAATAACAGCTGTTCACTTGCGTTAAAATGATACTAGTAATTCCAAGGCTAATTTATATTCCGGAGTCGTGTCCTCTTTCTGTAATGAAAATGTAGCCATATTCATTAATCTCTGCGATCTGTGAATATGCCAGAGCTGCAGAGTCGTGACCAAAGCAATGAAAGTTGTAAACAAATATTTTGGGACTGTGTTTCTGTGTGCTTTCGTTCGTGCTGGAAATATAAATTTGCTCTTCTGCATTTTTCGTTTTCATCTGTTATTTGTGTATTTGGTTCGTTCAATATTTGCAGAAGCTGTGCGGTATCATTAGATAGAATTTGGCGCGTCACTGTGGCTAGATATAAAAGGCGGCTGAAACAATTATGCGAACACGTTCTTTTGTAAATATTCAAACGGAGTTTGGTTTGGAATGTCAAGGAATGAAGGTTAAAGTCTGGTAAATAATACTTGATTCTTTTTATTTAGTTTTCTGTCGTCTTTTCACCATCGATTCTGAATTTGTTTTGTGAGACGAAAACATAAATTTTTGCAATTGTATAGGAGCCAAAATGGATATAATTTTTAAAAAAAATCAAATATTTGGTAAAAAGCATTCTTGTTTTTTTTTTCAGTTTATATTTTTAAGCCTGTGCAATAGTTTTTTTTAATTCAGTTAATCTATTGTGCTTTATTCTTTTCTTCAAAGACAAATTCACTTAGCAGTCTGGATTGGAATCGTTAACAGAAAAGAGTTATTCTTATGTTGGAAAGTCATAATCGTGTTATTTTTTTTTCTTCTTTCGTTAATCGTGTTGCTCTTCACTTTAGCTCTGAAATTAGTGAATTATAATTATTATAATCAAGATGCTAGGACCCTGGAAAATCATTTACAACTTCTTTTCCTGAAGCAAAATAGTTTTTATTCAATGAAATTGCAGTAGAATCTTAATTTGTATATATAAATGCAATTGCATTTTTTCCGATACTAATACAATTAAGAAATAAATACACAAGCAGAATTTACAAATTGATTTAAAGCAGTGATTTTTATTATTATGGTATGATTAGCCAAATTTAATTTATCAATAAAAAGGAATTGTTTTACTGTCTTAAGTTTATAAAGAAGTTTTGGGTTGATTCAACTATGCTGATAGTTTAAGCCACATGCAGCTAATTGAAAAAAAAAAAGATTTCTCTATTATTAGGGAAATTTAAAATTAAAACATATAAATAAATGCAAAGGAATTCACTTTAATTTGAAAACTATTTAAGCATTTGTTAAAATTGTTTCTTATTAATTGATTAATAGACATTTCTTATTCATTACATTTAGTAAAAATATAAGCTATAATGGACAGGTAATAAAAAATGGGACTTCAGAAAATATTTATTTTCCATCTTGAGAAAATTGGAGTGTTCTTCTTACATAAATTTATTTGTTATAAAGTAACCGAAAGTGATTACTTAAGTTTTGACTTCCTGATTTCCTTTTCTTCATTATTAATAACTAAATCAAATCTATTAATTTTCTAATCCGGTCAAAAGTTTGACATATAATATTAATTTTAAATAAAATCTGAAATTCTTATAATAATCCAAATATTATATAGCTATGGAATGTTAAATAATATTGTTATAGTATATTTATATAAAAATAAGCACTTGCAATAATGTCTTAATTCGTATTAAACAGAATTTAGGCTATTGGGGATTAAAAATGGAAATAGATTTTTATTAATTTCCTTTATTGAAATTAAATAATTATTCTTACATTTAGTCATTTCTTAGATGGAATAATTTTACTTTTAAATTAGTCATAATTTTGAATAATTTATATTTTCAACTTATTTGTTAATTCTTTGTGAAATATATAAATTCCATTTGTCACTGCTACAACATTGCATACAATTAAAAAAGGATTTAGTTGTAAGAGCATTTAGACATTATGTATACTAATAATAAAGATGAATGTGTATAATTATTTCTGCATTGGCGCAATGTTGTGCGCTGATCATTTGATCTAGAACTTCTAGTTTGGCACATATATAATTTGGAGAGTGGGAATGTGCACTTTAAAACGAATTTCAGAAATATCAATTAGAATTTTAATTAATATAAAATTAGGCACAACTTCGTCACTTTTCCGAGACAACTTCTGATAAGATAACAGCACAAAAATGATTTTTAAATCACCCTATAATTAATAAAAAAGATTTCCTTTCAATGGTGTCAACTTTTGTTGCCTTCATACTTTTAATTTTAAATTCATTTTTGAAAATATTGAAGTACATTTTACAAAATTATACATTTTATTGTTGAAGTGAAATATCAAATCAATTGCATTGCTGCTATTATTATTTCATCCTGTTTTTTCAAAATTTATTTATTATCAGGATATAAGGATTCGATTTATTTTTCCACGTTGAGTATGTGTCATTATAAGGCATAATTTCAATAAGATTTGAGAAGTATTTTTGTACTTCTAATTAAGGTTTTATTTAAGAATTAGGTTTTGGTGAAACTTTTTGAAGTTTCTTCTCTTTCCTGGATTGCGAATGGATTGTGGTTGCTAATACAAAGAGAAAATTTATGGAAATTGTATCAAAGCGAGCGCTGAAAACCTCTAAAAAGTATAAATTACATGATGAATAATTGAAAATATCTTATCAAAAAAGCTATGAAGACAAAGTTATAAAAATAGTTAATTAAAATATTAGAAACCATTAATCTCGCATGAAGCCAGAAATAAAGTAAACAATTTCAATATTGTAAAAAGAAGTAATAACTGGGTAGTTACGTATCTGATAGCTCTATGATGTTATTAAATTTGACATCACTTGGATGGTTCATATATGTTAAGACGAAAGCAAATTTAAGACTTTTAAAATTTCATGTCTGTAGTGTCTATCCTAATTACATGCTGAGTTCAAGAAATCAAGATCATTTAATTATGCATTGATGACTTAATTGAATTTAAATATAGCCAATATTTCTTTCATGCTATGTCGTTGCCAAGGGTGGATAGTTGATACATTGAAAAAATGTTTGAAATTTCTAGAGATTTTATATGTAAAAAACTTTTGTAAAAAATGTTTGATATTAGAGAATTTAATGCAAGACATTTAAAAGCTATTTCTTATTGGTAATTATTATTAAAATTTCTAAAAACTGACGCGAAAAGACATGCATCTTTCAATACATATTATAACAAAATACTTCACAATTTTAAATTTGTTGAATGTACAAAAGCATTTATATAACATACTTATGCATGGAGTAAAATAATTCTTTATAAGCTTCAAATTTACTTTGTTTTTTTTTAAAGTTCAAAATGTTAAATTATATATGTGAAAGGTAATTTCAGATAAAATCTAATTTTCTATTTCAATCTTCTCTTGTATGACATGTCGTATTCAGGCCGATTATCTAATTTTCAAAAATGTCATATTTCTTCTACATAATATATTTATGCTCATACTTTAACTGCCACATCCACTTCACCAAAAGATATTCATATTTAATGAAATTACATTGCGTTACTCGTTTTATGAATATATTTGCGTAAATTACTTTGGAATAGATTGATGACAAAATAGAAAAGATTGTTGAATAACTCCAGTCTGCTCATTATGTGTTATTACCTATATAACTAATAACTGTATATTATTTATTTTCAATAATTGTATACTATGCATAAAATGAATCGATTGCAATATTGGGTGAGAATTTCTTAAACATGCTTTTGACACTAGTTGATTCCACATAAAAATATCATTTACAATATATAATCATGTTAGGTTTTTCCTATGTACTTTTCAAAGTAATTTTCTCAAAAGACATTTAAAAATTAAATCTGATTTGGCTTGGTAGTTTGCCTTATTATCTTTTTTATACTTAACGATGTTTACCGCCGAAATCTTTCCACTTGATTAACTAAGGAAAATGACTTTTGGTCTCTCTGACAAACTAACAGATAGCATTTATTTAATGATGTCATTTAGTTTGACATCCCATATTAATCTAAATCACGCATTGTTTTTCAACACTCTAAATTGCAGCAACAATTATAATAAATATTTTTTTTAGCTTTTGGCTTGTGAAACTGATAACAATTACGTAATAAGTTTGTAGACCGAAAATGCTTATCACGTAAATGTATAAAAACATAAAGGGAATAAAAATATTAAATGAAGTATATTTTGTAATATTTTAAATTATATTACAATATTCATTCAATATCTTTTTATAACATCTTCTAACTGCTTCAATATTTTTTTATAACATCTAACAATCAAAATATGGAAGGAATAATAAATAAAAATACTTTTAATTATATTTTATAATATGCTTTATGATATTTATACAATAATTTCAAAATAATTTTTTTGAAATATTAAAACAAGCGAGTGCTTAAATTAATGTAAAAATATTTGCATAAGACCCTGAATACGATAACCCGGTTTAGATAAAATGGAGTAAGTATTGTAGAAAAATACAATATCTGTTTGATTAATTTGGTACAAAATTCGTTTTTAGTCGCTATAGATTTAGATTAAGTACTCCATAACATTATTCAATCATTTTGGCTAGTAAAGTAATTTTGATTATATAAATACAAATGTAAATTAAGATTGTGAAAAAAATTTCAAAAAGCGGTAAAAATTTATAAATTTATCCTTTTAGATTGAATTAAGCAACCAATTAATCATTTACAATTTTTTTCACTTTTTGTAGTAAAACTAATTAACAATTATTCTTTAATGCTTATACTTGATCATATTTAATATTTGCAGGCCTGAATTGTCTGTCCTGAAGAAGCTCATCAATAATAGAAATTGAAATACCACGATTGAACTATTTACGGTGAAATTATTCAGTGAAAACTTACATATTGCGCTTTGTCAGATACAAAACCGTTGGGAGCTATTTCTCCGAAACTTTCCCGCATATTCTGTATTAAAAATGTTATCCAAATCCTAGCAAAAAACAAACAAAATGAGACAGGGCATAAAATACACGAGGACTTGCACATTATAACCCAGGGCATAAATATTTAGTGAAAGGTGCAGAAAATAGTAGAACAATTTTTGCGTCTTTTTTTTAACCTATGGAAACCAAAATTTCACACAGAACTACAAGATGATTTATTTGCATTTATGAGTTACCCCTTTAATATGCTTGAAAATGTATAGACCAACAGACGGTTAGCGCAATTTATTCAAAATTTGATATCTGCATTTAAAATACTAAATTTGGTGTTAAATTTCATTTATCTAAGTCATTGCTTTTTGGAATTATCACATTAAATCATGAGAAGATTTATGTGAAAGTATAAATCGGTACACGAACAATCTTTTTAGGAATTTGGGTAAAACTTTGATACAGATGTCTATTTTAGATGTCAAATCAGCGTACCAAATCTTAATTATTTAGCCTTTTTACTTTTGTAGATATTATGTTCACTTATATGCCTATCAGATTGTCTCTGCATAGATTCCTTTCAAAATTTCACAATATTCTACAATTTTTGTGTAAAAATAGCACACCAAATTTCATCTGTTTAGATGAAACCATTCTTTGAATTTTTATGTGTTCTTTTAAAATTGTTGAAAGTCCTTATACGAAATTTTCTTTTCCCAATCCTTGTTTATCTGATTTATCTCAATCAAATACATGTTGATATGCAGATTAATAATTGGTCAAATCTTTGACATACTTATTTCAATTATGATTAACATTCATAATTTGATGAAGATGTTTAAGAATTTCCTGCATATATCATGGACTTCTATTACACCTTTTAGAGCTATCGTGTTCATCCAAATATACGAACAAACAATGAATTTCGACAAAAGTATAATAGAAATTTGATGTTATTACTTTCGCTCAAAGAGTTTATTAGTTTTCGTGTTTTAAAACAAAGAGAACAAAACGAGATATATAATTCCGAAAATGTATTTTTCGCACACAGTGGTGTCTAAAATCCCTAGATTTGTTAAATTCTCTAATTTGAATTTTTTGGCTATTATAATAATACTTTTTCCTTCGTATATGAAAAAGTAATTATTTCATTTTAAAGGAATTAATGGATATTGATAATCAAAATTTTTATTTTGGAATAATGTATTTAGATTTTCAAAATGATAGGTTTAACAAAGAATACGTAAATGTAAAAATGTATAAAGTAAAAAGTAAATAGTTATTCGTTTTTATAATAGAAATCGAGTGTGATTTTGCTAAGATACTATTAAGGATGAAAAGTGGCAATAAATTTTATCTCGTTTCTATGATTTTCTGAGATGACGCGCATAATTTTTAGATACATAATTTTTATTTTAAATATTTCGCAACTTTCAATGTTTTAAAATTACAGAAAGAGGAAAAATATTACAAAAAGGTCCACAAATTTTTAAAAATGTAAATTACTAAAAAATTTGCAGTTTTGAGGTCTGAAATTGATCGGTTATTAAAATATATATTTTCAGTCTAATTGATAATTAAAATCGTTAAGTTAATCGCTTTATTATATCAGAATATTAATCAGTCAGAATATTAATTTTAATTAAATTATAAACATCTTATGTTTTATTATTACTAATACAGATAAATGATATTGTAGGGTAAACTAGGGAAAAAAAATAAGTATAAGATATATAAGAAATAAGCTGTTCCAAAAATATCATTATGCGAATTTTTAATCTTCTATAATCAGTATTTATTAATAACGTAATAAAAATAGATCTAAAATAGAACTTATACTACACTATGTACAGTAAAATAAAAAATAAAAAAGCAAACTTCATTGACAAAATTGTTACAGTGAAAACTTCATAATATACCTTGTATCACGCATAAACATTTTGAGATTAATTTTCTTTGATTAAAGATATGAATTGAGAGCAATAATTAGGATTGTTTTCTCCTCTCAAAGAAAATGCAAATTCATTACTTTCTCCCCTACAAGAACGACAGAGAAATTCTTGGCAGGAAGTTCTGTTGAAGCAAGTTAGCAACAAAACAGTATCTACTGACACGGGCAAACTACGTTGATGTAACTCTTCCCTTGACTAATAATCAATTACTTTCTACCGGAAACTTTTTTTACGGTCAAAGTTCGCCTTGTTCGGAATGTTTTCGTCTTCGCTTTAGCGTGTTTTTCTCGTCAAACATTCGTATACAATTTCGTAATGCAACAATCTCCTTTCTTCGTTTTTTCCTCTCTATGCCATTTTCTCCTTTGTACTCTTTGGCGCCAATTCCAGATCCACTGTCTACTGAATATTTATCGTGTGATAAAACAAGGCTATCTCCACCCCGTTAAGTGTTTTGGGGTTTTCCAAACTTCTCGATTTGCGGCGACTAAATCTGTTTTGAGATATTATGCCTCTGATTATTCTGATTGCTTCGGAATGGAATAAGCTTAAATGGATAAGCAATGCGCTGGTGGATTTTCATTTAATTCATATAGGGTTTTAGCTTTAGAAAGGAAATAACACTGCAGTGACCTTTATGAGGAATTACGGAATTTGAGTCTTAATTGTAAATTCATTTTCAGAAAATTAACTGTTTGTGAAAATATGAATACTTTATTTATTGAAAAAACTTTCAATTGGATATTATTCTGATTATTACAACCATTTTATGAATAAACGATTCTGCAGACAACCTTTGTGGTTTCAAATCTTTCAAAATTTGTCATATAAGGAAGTTAATTAAAGATAAAAGCCCCAGAAATTTATTTCAGATCTGGTCTTTAAATGACTTAAGATTTGTAGTATAACTATATACAGGCCCTTTAGACGATCTCTATAGTGGAATCTACCTTATTTGGTGTCATTCATGTTTGGCTCTATATTTTCATTCCAAGATTAATACTGGCTAAATCAAATCGTCAGTCGTATTTAAAATTTTATATACAATATCTAAATTAGACACAAAAGGCATATTAACCGCTTAACTGTTTTGTCCGAGTGCCATATGTGCATCGATTTATCGAATTTTGATAGTTGTAAGCAAAAAAAAAAAAAAAAAACATTCATAACGATTATAATTCAATATAAAAATTACTTCGAATACATTGAAAAGTCAAACATTCAATGGATTTCCATTTGAATCAAAATAAGAAAATATTCCCAAAATAGAAGGTGTCATCTTATTAGATAGTAAAGAAAATAATGTTAAGGGGTTAATAAAATCGTGAACTTCAATTTAAGAGGGTATAGGGCCTTTAACAGATGAAGCAAACCACGAAAGTTGGTCAAATGCGAATCTACCTAACGAAAGAAAAAATTCTTAATCTAAATAGATACATTTACCACAGTTTCATAAAATACTTAACCTTATAAATATGAATTTTTAAATCAGTGAAACAATTTTTATTAATTAAAATATACGTTAAAAACAAGTTCCTTATAAATTATCGAAGACATAATTTATTTGCGCGCAAAGTTTTTCATAAAATAAGAACCTTATATTAGAAAATCTTACACCAATTTACTCCCATAAAACATAATTTAATAATCATGCAAAGTCATAAATATTTTACTAGATTTACTGGCGTTATTTTGCTTTTTATGTTGTTATAACGTGATGATGATTTAAAAAAACATTTTTAGCATATTAGCAATTATTGAAAAAAGAGTACTTAATAAGGCTTTGATTTCGCATGATTTTATTATGTGTGCATAAGCATAGTTGGAAAATTACATATGATACGATGAACCAACCCTTTTTGCTTAATCCCACGCGCAATCTCTTAAAACGTAATATTGACAAAAATGACTTTAAAGTAAATATTTCTGAATGAAATGTCAATAGTTACCTTAAAGCGCTTGATTATATTTTATATCAATTAACGTACAAACATTTGAAATACCCCCCAAAAAATGTTCCGAAAAGTTTCGATTGTCGAGTGAAATCATGAAAAAAAAAATCGAAAAATGAAAGATTAAAAGGTCTTATAGTCTCTTAAATTGACTAATACTAAAAATAATACAGCTATAAATTTCGGTATATCTGTGTATTTAAAAGCAAAAGATTGTTCAACAGAATAAAAATGGGAAAAAGCTCATATTTTGATTTTTTTTTCAATTTCATATTGACTGAATCTTTATAATTTTAGAATACCTTCTTTGCTGACTCTGTTTATAAATTAACAATTTTGCAAATGGCTGAATAATCGTTTAAAGGCCTTTTAGGAATAAATTTCGCTTGCGATTTTAAACAAATTGTCTTTTAACACCTATACTGTTTCCGCGATTTTTTTTATCACTGAATCTTTTCAAAGAAAACTAAAAGCAGATGTGTGATTTCTTGATTCAACGAAAAAGCAACAAAATCTTTAAATTGTAAGATATGCTTCTAAAAGAAGGTTTTGCTAGTTGGAAGAATGAGCAAATAAAATTTTTTTGTCGTCACATTAACACTTAGACAATGGGGAGTCCAATTTATTTCTTAAAATTGCAGAAAAGATAAAAAAAAACTTTAATCTTCATCAAGAACTTTTATTCATTCTCCTTTTCAAACAGCTTACGTAGGACGTTTATTCAACGTGAAAAGAATTTAAATCATTTTTTTTAACTTGTGTGAGTATACATTATTCGTTATTTGGACAGAAATAAAAAAACGAATTAACTTCCCGTGAGTAAATGAAATAATTTAATTCATATTTTATCTAGAAGCTTACCAGTTATTTATTATTTGCACTCCATAAACAAGATCTTCCATTTTTATGGAAGCTTTGCTAGTTATAAAAAACTAAAATGCATAAAATAAATTAAAATGTTGTTTCGAAAACATTAGAAAACATTTCATGTATATTGATCTTAATTATTTCTAGGCGAAACATCACTCAGTAAATTAGAATATTCTTTCTATAGGATATTATTTCTGCTTTTAAATAAAAAATTATTCAGCTTTTCAAGAGGCACACTATGTAGGCATATTATTATAAAAGAAAGAATAATAAATTATTTTCTATCGAAATTAATTAGTATCGTGTCCAAACAGTAAAAGGAAAAATGTACCTATTTTAAGAATTTTGCGAATGTTACATCTTTTTATAGAGGGGGGGGGGTCTAACTCTTTTAACTCAGTTTCTGACTTCAAAAAACCGTTTTTAGAATGCTATTGGCGACATCATCACAATTCATAGTATTTTAAGCAAATTGCGTTACAAGAAGATTGCTATTATATCAATTTTTATTCATTATTTTCATTGCCATGACGTGATAAATTCATTATGGACGACAGGCTGGCTCTACTAGGCACTTTTGCGAATTATTCATATAAGGTTATGAAATTTTTTATGCTTATATATTAAAGTATAAATACGCCAATTTTCATTAAAAATTTTTTTAAACAAAATATATTATGTTTAAAAAGTTAAAAAAATATATATAACTTAAAAAAAATTCTAAATATTTCAGGCGGTTAATTTTTAATTATTTTCTTTTACATTCCCTTTATTATCCAATGTAAGTTTATTTGGAATAAAACTGTATATGATTTTGTAATTACAATTAAATATTATTTTTAAAAAAATATTTTTATGCACACTTACTGAATTTTTATAGGTATTTTGTTTTTTCTGAACTAAAATTGACTTTTAGCTATCTAAAAAATCTCGAATTTTAAAATGCTTATCCTCTTTTCTTTTAATGTTTGGCCGAAAACTTTATTATCAATTCTATTTAACTTCTTCAAAAATTAAGATAGCTAGAACATTTTGTAGATATTTAAATCTAATTACAACATCATTTTGAAAAAATCATTAAGAAGTAATTTTGTTCCTCTAGGTCCTTCATATTTTTTTTTATTGAACAATATATTTTATACTATTTTAGTTGAATATAAACATATATTTTGGTGATGTTTAAAATTTCATGTTTTTACTAATTTCAAAGTCCACTGCATCCTAAATGAAAAAAAAAAAATGGGCACTGAGTGTCATATAATTAGTCATATAATTCAAAGTATGTGTGGCATATTTAAACATTTCACAAAATTTCTGCAATATCGAAAAAATCAAAAAGAAATGGTTCTCTTCCCAGTATTTTATATTATGCAGTGGCTAACTCAAATTAAATGAGCTTTATTGCAGAATTTTAAAGAATTAAATCGAAGCTCAAAAAGATAAAAATTAAAAAAAATATATTGAATTTTTTAAGTAATTTTAGTTATTTCTCACTCAACTAAATAACTTGTACAAAATATAATAATATAATGAATACTTAATAACTTATACAAAAATGTTAAAAATATTTTACAAAATTAAAAATATATTTCCTTTTATTTCATTTTTCAAAAATGAGTTTAAGGCAAAAATAAATAATTTTTTTGTTCATTTTTTTTCCACTTTTCATTTTTAAAAGTATAAGATAAATACATTCTAACAAAGGTGAAAATACTTGGAAAAGTTGTAAAATTAATAATTTACTTCAAAGGAAATTTTAAAAGAGAATGAAATGAATAATTTTATTAATAATTCATTGCTGCAATCAAATGATGTCAAAAGTTTCGTCTAATAAATAGAAAAGGTTGTGGTGGCCAAGGTTTTGGCCTAGGCGGTGAGAGATCTATTTTTAAATCTTATTGCATTAAAGACCAATTGTGCTTGCCGGCCACCTATATCTGACGCCTTGGACCAAATGCACTTCCTCTGATATAGTAAGGAATTTTTGAGTGTGATAGCCAGTTCAGGTGCCATCGTTCTCATCTGAATATGACTCAGGGTTACGATTTACGTCCTAAAATAATTTGTGTTAGTTCCAAACATAACATTAAAATTAATAAATTTAACTAAACTGTCATACTAAACATAAAAATAGCTCGAATGTATTACCTCGGTAGTGATGTAAATTAAAGAATATGTGGTTGAATTACGAACCTGAAATTTAATATACGATGAGGAGTTTTATATGTGATCCTTCTTCAATAAATTTTATGATTCTCTTTTTCGTAAAAGAATGTATTTGTTTTGTAGTTAAGTTAGAAAAGAATATAAATTTCCTTGCTTGGATTTGACCTTGACATGAGTCAAAAGTTTATAATAATTCTTTAGTTTATCACATGATGTGAAACTTTTCCTTTTAGAGGTAATTATACCAAGTTAAAATTATGCAGAAATTGTTTCAGGACCAAAAAAAATGTCAGAATTGTTGAAACTACTGATCTAAAAATTGTAAAAGTAAATAAATGAATAAAATTATCTTTGAAACAAAATAATATCTCTTGTTCAAATTTCTGTCTAGACGTTATCTGGTCCTTTATAATCGTTCATTCTTTTGATAACTCTCAGAAAGATGAATTTGTATAAAAAATGGAGATCATTTTCATAAATTATCAGCTAAAAAAATTCAAAATATTCCTTAAGTTTACAGGAGTAAATTTGATATTTACTCGTGTTTCAAGACTGAGTAAAGTTCATCAATTCACTTAAAAGTCACGGTAAATAAACTCTTTATGATTTTCGGGAGGAAATTAAAGTTACTTCCAATGTAAAGAAACGCTGGTTATACAGTCATCTTTGACATTTTGAAATAAATAAACTAAATGAAAAATAAAAGGAACAACAACAAAAACAAAACTGGAGTAGTCAATAGCCTTTTCAAATCGTGTATTTTACTTTAGTTCGTAATCCCGTAATTTTGAATACATTAATATGTTATGAATTTAGTAGTTAAAAAAAGGTCATTCATTCAATTTGTATTATATTCAGCAACATTTTCTTTTCTTTTGTTAAAACAGAGAATAAGAATAATTTCAGCAAATTATCAGTAATAACATTAAATTCGACGCAACTTCATCAAGTGTCTGTAAGGCTGCAGTGGCAAATTGATAAGGTTTCGGCTTCAGAACCACAAGATTTAAAGTGTGAAACCATATTCCATCGAATAATTTCCATATTAACCGGTCTAGCGTAAGCTAAATCTGTTGGGGCCAAATGTTCTCTCACTTGTGCAGCGCATAAGCTTGGGGAGAAGATGCAAACTCAGGTGTCGTCTTCGTCATCTGATTATGATTCAAGATTGCGAGTCCCTTCAAAAATCAGCCCTAGTTTTGATTTTAAATTGGGACGTTAGTAAAATCAAAAATAATAAACCGAAATCAGTAATATCAGTTTTTAGACAATACTAAAATAGGTGTTTTACTTTACAATACATCTAAAATCAGTGCTTTAATGTAATGGAGTCGCACGCTACAAGTTAAGTGATAACTAAATTTTTAAATAAATATATTTTTAGAGAAATCGATCTATTGGTGTACAATGGAAGAAATGGAACGTGATCGACAACAGATAACGAAGCTTTCTTTAACAAGTAACAAGGGTAGAAAAACACAACTGAACCATGAGAAATGGCATATGAGTTGTTGATTGCAGAACTCCTTTATCCATATGCAAAGAGTATGTTCTTAATTAATTCACAAAAATTATTTCATACGGCAAACCCTCTCGCAATGCGATAATACTTCGAACAGAGAATTTGCTTTATTTTTGCAAGCGCCTTCGTTCACATATTCTCCATTGAATTTTTCTTGCATGCTCTAGAAATTCTCATCTCCTCAATAGAAACTTCGTCATGATTCTTGTATTTCCAAGAACCTCTTTTTATCTTCAATACCAATATATTTGCCACCAGTTGCTCACCGAGATCGAGAGTCATTGATATGATTCGATTCAGCATTCATTAATAAAATCAGAAAATCTCCCTTCCTTCTGTTAAGACTAACTACATAAGGTAACAATAATATAAATTTATAATGATATATGTTTAAATGCTTATAAGTCTTTTGTTCCTGTTTAATTTAAACATTTCTTTTATAATTAACTATATATATTCTGCTGCATTCTGTTTGCTTTTTTAATGATATATTGCTTGAGTTCCTTTGAGTTGCGGTTTTATATATTCGAAGATTTTTTTTTATTTGCCGTTATTAATTTACCCCCATTGTACTCCCCACAAACTTTATGTAATCGTATGTTTCTTAATAATTATCGTTATGTGCTATAGATGGGCAAAATATGCGACATTTCTCTTTTTTTCTGATCGATGTGGTCTTACATTCTTGATTTAGTTAGGTTATTGCTTGATATAAAAATTAATTATTTCGATTGATTCAAAAATATAGAATAACAGCATGAGATATTGAAGAAGATGGATAGATTATGAATATGAATTTTTCAATAAAAAAAATTCTTGTCACTTTGTTACAGATTAAGAATCATGTAATTCTGAGTAATTTATAACCTATGGAACTAAATAGATCCCTTCTATATACCTTTATTCAAATGGTGCAGCATCGCTCACTCTAATTTTGTTCCATAAACCTAAACTAAGCAATCAGCATCTTATTATCTATTGAGTTTTGGGTACCAACATTTTCAGTGTTATTTGTAGATCATATCATGAAAAAGGTTTTTTGTTCGTCTTTGCGTAAACATGAATATTATAAATGAAGTGAAATAATTAATCTTTTTGACAGGATGAAAATATGAATCGTTTTTATTAAGAGAATGAAACACAAAATAATGATCCTTAGGAAGCGATATGATTTATTCCTACTCAGGTGTTTGAAAGCTTCTAAAATAACGGTGTTGATTGTCTGAGCTATTACTTTTATAGAATGTAAAAATATTGTATTTTTTGCCAAATACTAGGATAAAATCGTTTTGTCATGAGCACGTAGCTTCCTTTCACGCTAGAGCGAAATATTTTCTTAAGATTGTTAACACTTTTATATTTGTCAAAGAGAATGGTAATTTCTTATAAATAAAACACGTCAACAGAGGCTTATGCGGTTAAAGTGATAGTTTTAAAACTGACACTTATATATATATATATATAACACATGGGTATTAAAAGTTGTCACATTATATGTAATTTGGATCATGCGATACTTAAGATAAAATAAATAGTTCGGAATATTTTTTTTTGTTGTACTTAAATCTAAAAAATTCGACACATACTTAATTCTTGGGTACTAGACCTTCAATGAAAAATAATTTTTGATGATAAATATGGATCTGAAATTAAAAATGAAATAATATTTGAAAGTCTTCCTTAAATAGATTTATAGCTAAGAAAGATACATTTTTACAATTTTGAAATAAAAAAAGTGTTATATCCATACAATTTTATCTAATTTAAATAAATAACAGATTTTTAAGAATATTATGCAATAATAATCTTCCATTTTATTTATATACTCACGATAATTACGATGACATTGAACACATTTTTCGGTTCAATAATTCAGATTAAATTTTACAATAATTCAAATTAGTTTTAAATCGCTTTTAATGTTTTCTGAAGTGGCACGCGGCAATAAAAATTTTAATTTTCAACCAAAATCTGAAGAAAAACAATACATAAAAAAACTTATGAGCAAAATGAATCTTTGAATATAGATAGTGAAATTATATATTGTTCACAAAGAAATTTCCCATGAGAGAATTATTAACTGACATTATGATATTTTATTCAATATTACTATTTTTTTTCAATATTTTATATATTTTTAAATATTTTTTGAATTATTTGATTATTTTTTTATGGATTCTTCTTATTTTTTAGGTAAGTCCAATGCTGTTTTATCCCTTCTTATGAACAATTCATTTCTTATGAAGAATATGTAAGTGTTAATAATTTTCTACTGCACTCATTTTTTTAAAAAAATGCATGACTTATAATAATAATATTATAAATTATGATAAAAAAAGTTCTGACTGTTCCTTTCTTTTACAAAATATGTTTTTGATTTAAATCATTGATTTTTTTTTTCATACGATTATGTTATCATATGTGTCTTTTTCCTTTACGAGCAATAGTTTCGTTCATAGACATTTTATTTTCTTAATCCACGTGATTATAAAATATTGCAGTGTTTTAAAATATATGATTAGTCAGGAAATTCCATTCAATTAAAAATAGCTTAAAAATTGTGAGCTAAAAATGTGTTTAATTATTATAAATTCAATTTCTTTAAAAATTATTTGGAGTTTGCACATTTCCATGCATTAAATTCAGTAGTTCAAGATACAGCTATTTTGCTAGTATGGAACCGATATCGGATTTCAATTTTTATATATCGATTTTATGATTTTTTAATATCGGATTCGGGTACTATATAATACAAATGAAAATTTCTTCATTTAGCATGAATATTATTACTATGTTTTAGTACATACTGATCATATAATATGTAGTTGATAATATAATATTTAATAGTATAATATTATGCTGATAATATTATATGAAAATTATTGATAATGATGCTTAACAATTCATTTTCATGATCAAAAATGTTTTTCCACAATGATAAAAAATATCATCAGAAGATTCAATGCAAGAATATCGTTTTAACTATTTTTGCATTTGGTCACAGACTTGATGACTAACGTTTCAAAATAAAGAAATTATTTAACAAGTGGCTCTCCTATTTGTATCTGCCAAGAAGAGAAAGCATATTAATCCTTGATAATAATCCCTGAATGACAGAAATATTCCTCGCGCTTTCAAATTTCGGCTCATATTTACATCTAATGACCAATACCAAAATCCAGAATAGCTTTTAAAATCTTTTTTACATTGTCAGATAAATCAGTTCTTCAGTGCTTGAGCAAGCAAGATTAGTGAGGGATTTGAAATATGAATGATCATGGAAGCCAGATATTCTGGCTATGTTCATTCCTGAAATCATTGTACTTTTGATGTCCTTGTCTTTTTGTCTTTTCTTGCCAGGCCTTCAAAAATTGGCAGCTAAACCAAAATATTTTGGAAGGCAGAATACTGGGTGGATATTACATGAGAAAAGAAGTGCCAAAGCATATTTAGGGTGTATAGAAAAAGGAACAGTAAAAATGCAGCAAATAGCGCAAAACCTTAAATGATATTCCCAAAGCATTCTAAAGCTCTCTACAAGGCGGATTTCAAAATAAATTGGTTTCGCAAACAAGTGATTGATTCAATTAAATAACAAAAACCAAAGTCTAAAGAACAATGAACCAGAGAGAAATTGTTTAATTTTACGACGAAACCAAAAAAATTTGTTTTTTTGGGGGGCTATAAAATGTATTTATAATGACTGTATAGAGGATTCGATGACATGTATAACCAGATGCAACTGTCTCTCGGAATTTTCTGGTGAACTTTGTAATAAATGTATTTGAATATTATTAATTGCATACTATTGGCAAACAAAAGTTATGAAAAATAAATTATAAGTATGCAATCCTAAGAGCTTTTGTTGGCACTCAATTGCTGAGATATAGTTAATATGAAAATGCCGGACACTGATATGCATTTTGGCACATTTTTTATGCTGTTTAAAAACAAAATTTGTGTTTGTAATTTAAAACAATTGTAATCATAAATCGCATATAAAATTTCATATTTTAAATCATAACGTTTATGAGCTATACAATTTGTATATATGCGATGGCAGACCGAAAGATGTTAAAATCTGTGACAGATTAGTTTTAAAATTTGATTGAAAAAACTACATTTTAGATGCTTGTGTACCGATTTTTATCTCACTAGCTCTTTACTTTTTGTAATTATAAAGCTCATTTGTACTCGATTAGCCGGTCAGACTGACTTCTTTGGGTGGATTTCGCTCAAAATTCGCAAGAAAGACCAAATTGTAAATTTGGTAATATGGACCGAATTTAGTCAATATTACCAAATATCATTAATATAACTCAAAGTATTTTCGTTTTATTATTGTAGCAGAGAGACAGAATACAGATATGCATAATACCATAAATGTATTTTTCTACTTCAAGGAAAGTCTGAAATTTGGAGATTCTTCAAAATTCCGTGTTCAAATTTCTGTCGATTACAATATTCCTTTTTACTTGGAGAGCGTAAAAAAAGATTAATTTACCATTTCAGATTTGTTTTTTTATTATGCAGAAGGTAGAATCTATGTTCGACAAATTTCAGAAATGATATAGCAAGATATAATTCTGTTCCAAACTACTTCTGTTCAATTTAAGAGAGTTAAAAGTTAACATTCTGTTGGAATAGGGTGATATTTCCTCAACGTTCCTCATAGCAATACATTCTTCAACAAAATTAGTGGTGTCTTTGGCATCATTATAACTAAATGTAAGTAAAATTGTTCCACCAAATTTGCAAATTAGGAAATCAAACATTTCCTGAACATTCTATCTGATCATATCATAAAGGCTGCAAATAATTATTACCATCTTGAATTTCATTAACTGTGAGGAAAAATTACAATTGCGAATTTAGATGTTAAAAATATTACTGCGAAATCATTAAGTGGGTATGCGATAGAGGAAGTCTGACGAACTGAATAACAGAAAACGTTATTTTATTCCATTAGAAATACAAAAAAAAAGGTATTAAATTATCAGCATTTGTTGAAACTCGCAACAAAAGCAAATAGGAAATATCTAGCCGAAATAGTAAGAGGGCTCAATGAATAACTAGAGTGAATGAAATAGCAAGTGTGTTCAATACTCCAAAAATATTTTACTAAATCGTTTTATCTTTCTCTTTATATAGGTTTTCTAATAAGATGTAGAATTATATTTTAATAGTGAATCTAAATACAGACATTGGTAAAATTCAAATATTTTCAAGAGGTTTCAGCTTTATTTTCATGATCGAGGATCTTTGATCTGTTATTCTCTCAGCATTTAATAAGAATATCTGTGCATCCTTCTATTTAGAAATGACATTCACGTAAGAGAATGATATTACAGTTTCATAACCATATATAATTCTTATCATTGTAACACTAATTACCTTGGGAAAAAATAGCTGATAGTATTTCTAATATGCATAAGAAACAAAAAAAAGACAATAATTTTCAATGATGTTTTTGAGGTGTCGAATATCTATAATCCTTTATTTTTATATTGATTTATTTACTGTAACATAATATCATGACAATTAATATTCAAATATGATTTAAGGTTTTCCAGCATTAAAAAAATTCAGGAAGTTAAAATCAAATTAAAGGTGAGGATAAATCGCTTAAAGCTTATCAAAATCAAGCCAGACACAGAAAATAGATTTGCAGAAAAGAGAGGGGTTGGAAAAACTTAAATGAGGCTACGTGCCTTATCTTTTCCCAGCATACAAAAGCCAAATTTTGACTTCATTAACGAAAGCCTCGCGAGCAAATGATTCTATCATACATCATTTTTAAAACACCGAAAGGGTATTTGAATCTTTTTTTTCTTCTTTTATTCCCTTTCTGTCTCTCCTTTCCTTCATTTTTCACACATAAGAGAAAATGAACTCTAATTTCGCTCAGAGCCGCAGCGAGGAGTCAAGTCATGGCGATTTTCCGTGCGGAATAATATTCTGTCTAAATATTTTCATTTCTTTCGTTCCATCCTATTCTTTCATATCGACATGATCCTCCTGGTTTCGTCCGAAATGAAATGTGGATTTCACTTGATTTATGAAAACCTCGCGACTTGGAATGTTTGAGGAGAATATCATTTTTCTTAACAATGCAAATGATTGTTTTTGTAGTCATCATTAAGGAGAAGAAAAATAACCTTATGAGTAAATTCTCCGATTTAGGATTTTAGCAGATACATTCGGTTTCTGTTTTGATTTTCTTTCTTATTTTTTTTTTGTTGAATTCTTCTTCAGTGCGTTGTCTGTGGTATTTTTCGCGTAAATCACTATTTTGGTGCTTGATTCTTATTTAATTATAAGTTACTAATGACTTTTTAAGGCTGGATTCTTGTCAGAAAAGATTTACGGCTTTGCTTTTATTTATGGCTATACTTCTGTGATGATATT
Source organism: Argiope aurantia (assembly GCA_026543865.1). Lineage (NCBI taxonomy): Eukaryota > Metazoa > Arthropoda > Arachnida > Araneae > Araneidae > Argiope > Argiope aurantia. Next base: position 176,969 of record JAPMOR010093229.1, read on the forward strand.
GACAATATAATAATTTTTCAAAATAAATCAACTACCGCTTCCTGCTGTATTCTTTGTGAAAAAACTAACTATGCCATATATTTTGGAAAATGGAACTTTTGTCGTATATGCACAATCCTTGAAAATGTTTTTTTTATGTTAGTTTATATATGATAGAATTTTTCCAATGAACTGAAAAATAAATTTATCTTGTAATAAGAAAAGAACTTGAGATTTCAAATAGCATATTATTGTTCCTTATTTACTTGCCATTATAAAAGATCTCAGCATGAATACTGTTTCTTTAAAAATCCTGAATGGATGGTTTTGTACTTATTAAGAAGGAAAAAAAATCATGAAATAAATTTCCTGTTTCAGAAGTTTGGAAAGATAATTTCTATTTCTGTTTGTGTTTTTTAATTACATTTTGATTTATTAAATACATTTTCTGTAAAATTCTTTGCATAAATCACCAATTTATGCTTAAGTTTTACTTTATTAGGAGTTACTTATGTTATTTTTGAAATTATTTGCTTGTAGAGTCAATTTTGCTCTTTTCTGAAATTATATTGATAGTTAAATTTTTGTGATGATATTAGTAACGTAATATGCTTCCTGGATAAGAAATTAATGTGTTTGTCTGTACTTTATGTAATAAAAAGATTATTTTGAGTGAAAGCTGCTTAAATACATCGAATTCTGCATTGTAGTAGAATAGTCTAAATATTTTGGAATATTTCTTAAAGTACAACCAATTTGTGACAACCGAATTTAACTGGCTCTATAACTCAAAACAGAAATAATCTATTTCGGGTTTTCTTCTTAATTCATTTTTTTATTTGTTAAATACATTTTCTGAAGTATTCCTTGCTCAGATCATCGTTTCCAGCTTAAGTCTTACTTCATTATAAGCTATTTATTTTTGGTTATTTGCTTGTAGGACTAGTTTTGCTTTTTTCTGTAGTTATATGTATGGGTATTTTTTACTTTGATTTTAGAGACTTAATATGTTTGGGTTAAGGATTATGTGAATAAAGAATTAATGTATTCGGCTGTACTCTATTCAATAAAAGGATTTTATTGAGTGAGCGCTGCTTAATAGGTCAAATTCTGTATTATAGTAGAATAGTTTAAATACTTTGGAATGTTTCTTTAAGTACAACAAATCTGTGACAATAGAATTTAATTGGTTTTCTTTGCAGTGCGCTATATGCCTGCGCTATACACCATTGAAAAAATAAAAAGTCTGCATGTTCTGTAATCATTTTTATGTGACGAAAGAATTTGTGGTATATATTACCTACATACGTATACACAGATGTTATGCTACCAGATAATCTTTGGGAGAATATCTACACAAGTTTAACAACTAGCACAACTAGATGAAATGAAGCAGTCACGATATTTTTTTGATAAAATAACGGCTTGAAATATCTAACTCAACAATTTAGTGCGCTGTTAAAAAATATGTTTGATGTTTATACATCATTTTTCATTGATGTTTATACATCATTGTATTTTGTTTTACAATTTGGTCATTACTAATGAGATTAAATTTCAGAAAAAAAATATTAGAAGAAGAAATTTTCCATTTTAGGAGTTTTGGAAGATATTAACTTCATTTTACATCTGAATATATTCCCTGTGGTTCTGTAGTACATTTAGTATTGCATTCATTGGCAAAATACTAGAGTTAGACTTCTGGGCCCATAACCAACTGTTATCCTTCTAGGCTCATAATCAACTCTGTTATATACTTTAGGGTAAACTAACCCAAACTTTATCAAAGCAAGCAGTGAAATTTTTGTGTCGAGAAGGCATAAATATGAAAGCAGTTTCTTAAAAATATAACTTTTATTAAAAATCAAGAATAAAGCCAATGTGCTCGTAACTGGAGCAATCAAAATAATAAGCTGAATAATAAAAACTTAAATCAACATTACCAGATCTCAGATTCGAACCGTCTAAAATAACTAATCGGCATAGTTAAACTGTTGAAGCAATATACAGTCGCATAGCCAACCAGTCGACTCTCTCTATCTTAGAGCTAAAAAACATTTCTAATATTCCACATCCTTCTCTTCTCTAAAAAACTACGACACGAGCCGAACACCGGAAAAACACGAGTCGAAATTAAAAATAGTCGCTCGATTTGCATTACGATTGCTGCCAACCACAAAACACGAAACTCGCAAAAAGGTCTGGTTCGAATCATCGGTTTGTTTACTTTCATTGAGATCATGGAACGGGATTGGAAAAACAACACAAGGACCTTAAAATTCGGATCCGAAAATAACTTTCGCATGGTTTTTCTTTAAATGTCTAACAACTAGTTTGCCGGCATCCTGGCATAGGGGTAGCGCGTCTTTCCTGTGATCTGGGCATCCTATTTTCGAATCCCGATTTAGACATGGTTGTTCTTCATCTGTTCTATCTCTGAGATGTGTTAATGTGCCCCCCCCCCCCCGGTAAAAAGGGTTGTGCAAGCGAATGTGATACCTGAGAAGCAAAATTATCCTCTTCGCCCTAGTTGGAGCTACTGAAAACAAGAGACGCTCTCTCCCGGCTTAAAATCGCTGAATTCGAAATCAGAGGGCTTGTCTATGGCAAGTGCCATCAGAAACAACAACAAATACTAGTTGTGGTGCTTAATTATTATTAAACTAGAAGTTAGTTATAGATATTTGAGATTGTTCCATTATCAAAGGAAATATGCATTATTTCTGGTATTGCATATGCGCTTATATATTTGTATAATAATTCTTGGAAATATATATGCAATATGTTATTATATATTTATTCCTGGTGCTAATTCTGCTTCATTATTACAAATCTAATGACTAGTAAAGACATTCAATTACAATGTCTGTAAATATGATTATATGAACGTATTGAAAGTAGATTGGCAAATGTATCGAATTTTTACTGTCATTCCTAAGATAATTAAAATTCAGCTACTTCAGAATATTGGAATGTCCGAGTTTCTCTTTTAAACATAAACATGAAGGCCTATCACCTACGAAATACGGGAGTTCATGTTCTTAAGAGGAATGAAATATAAAAGAGAAACCATCTTTCTCTAATTGTTATTAAATATATGCTCTGAACTCCTTTGAATATTCTCAAAAAAAAATCTCTTTCGCACCAAACTCATCTGGAAGAGCGTCTCTAATGAACAAAGCACGGAATCATCAAAGAGAAATTCTCAAGCGGAGAGGAAATTTGGCAATAGAAGTCTTCCGGGAATCTCGGAAGCCAGTCTTAGTTTGCACTATACTGATAGAATAAAAGAATATATTTTTAACAATGCAATGAATATTACAGATCATTTTTCTAAAAATGTCCAAGTCTTATCCATTAAGTTTTTTTTCTCAGTAATATGTACTTTTCAAAGTATATGTAAAGCATATCTTCAAAAAATTAACATTAATTTGATTTAAAAAAAGGAATAATCATAAAACTTTTTGAAAAAGTTCAGTTTTTCTTCTTCTATTGAACTTTTAGTTAATTATACATTATTTATGGAATACCAGGACTACTATAAATAATTCAGATAAGTTAAAGATTTAAGTCCACAGTTTTATTATTAGTGTCTACACTTTTGAAACCCTCTTTTGAAAGTTTTGTGAAAAACCAAATACGCTGTTTAACTGCGACCTGTGAGGTTATTTGGCTGTATTAAATCAGTTGAGAAATACACGGAATCTTTAGAAAAAAGAATTTTTATTGATATGGTATGATTAATTTGTATGATAGCTGAAATATGCAAGGGATTTTCAATAATATATAACTTTAATTTTTTTGAATTAGGTGAATTATCTTTAAATTCTTTTGATTTTGAAGAGTGTATTTAGATATACAATGGAATGATGTTCATTATTCCAAAAGATGTGTTCGATTCAATAAAGTATATCCTTACTGAAAGATTGTATTCTTACTGTCTTGGACTGTCTTCTCAAAATGTATCAAATTTGCATTAACATAGACTGCATTTTAAAATAAAAGCTTTAAGTTGAGATTACTATTAATTTTGAACAGTTATTCTATTCGTATTATAGTTACAGGTAAAGTAACTGATGTAAAATTTTCAGTTAAACAAAAAATGTATAGGAGGAAGTTTGAAAAGTTTTGAATGTCTAACGTTTTACAAAATACTTTATCGAATACCAGGTGAATATCGATTTTTGGATGCTTCATAAAAGATAGTGAAAAAAATTTTATTTAAGCTTTAACAGCATTCAGCAGAGAACAGAAAATATAGCCTTCCAGATTTAAGTTTATACATATTTAAATAGGCAGTATGGAATGCAAATATAAATTTATTACGTTTTTTATTAGATTCTTTTCTCTACACGGTTTTTTTTAATATAAGATATATAAATGCTTTTAAAGTGTACTTTTAAGAAAAAAATGTCTTTCTAGCAAGAACAAAATTTAACAATAACGGATATTTTTTTCTTAGGAATTTGGAAAAAAGTTTTTATTTTATCTCTTTCGCCAACTTTTCATCGAGGCTTACATAAAAAACTGCACATATTATATGCGCTGATACACTTTTATAATAGCGGTTAAGGAATTATAGTATTAAGATGTAAAAAAAAAAGCGGTAAGAAAAGCGGTCCCTAAGCAATTTCGCAGAGCTATAATTTTTTTAGTTCTGCACGAATAAAAAAAACATTTTATTAAGTAGTTTTTCTTAATTTTCTTAGAAATCTCCATGGTACCTAGTAATTGACTTTTTCATTTGAATGTCCGGTCTTAAAAATTAAATTTACATAGATACCTGCTTAAAAAATTAAATTTTTGGTTTTAAAACATTTCGTTTAATTCTTTATTTGATAAGCTTTATATGAAAATAATTTAGAACCATTTATTTTTATCATGATATTTGTATTTTTACTTGAGGCGTCCTGTCAGCATAGGAATTGATTGAAAAAAACATCAGAAAGCTGGAAAAATTTTATTATAGTAGTACACAAAGCTGCAATTAGTGCAGCTTTCCTTTTAACTAGATTCTTTTTAGTATGGCAGTGATTCTTATGAAATATCTTTGAGAATATTTTTTAAAGTTCTTCTGTCATTGTGATCTGTTGCAAAATCTTGATGAGCATGGTCTTGGGCAAGTTCGTATATGGGTCAGAGCAAAAAATATGGAAATAGTGAAGTGTGGAAATTCCAATATAGTTTCCAATAATTTCCATATAATATAGTTTCATATCTATTGAAATCAGAGAAAAATTATTTTGATAAGTGAGTATTTCTATCATTATCATGAAAATTATATGACAATTTTTGACAAATGCCATTTCTTAGAGTTTAAGTGTCGATAATATTACAAGCATATAAGAGCATAACAACATGTGTTTAAATTTTGTCACTAGCAGTGATAACTCTAAGTAAAATGGCATGGAAAAGAGATGCTGATTCAAAAGTCATGTTTGTCATGAAACTATGATTTAAAATCCCAATGTTTGACCCTAAACAAATTTCTCAATATTTTAGAAAGGAATGCTAGTAAAGTTAAATTAAACTAAAATTCTTCATTTTTGATGAACTGCAAAATTTGAACTATTCTATTAACCCAAAAGACATAATTTAAATTAATATTCAATGGAGTTTGATAAATATTTCGAAGAGAATTTAACATAATACTAATGGTTAATTTAACATTTCATACAGAGTACTAAGAAGGAAGAACTTTAAGTAAACAGTAATAATTTATTCTCTTCAAATGAATTAATTATTCTCATGCATTCAGATGGGCAAAATTAAAGGAAAGAAAATTACATGATAATATTTTAGGATTAATTCGTGTTTTTTCTCAATTAAAAGAAATAAATATTTTTAATTATACAGTATGTGTATATAAAAGTAAATATATATTTGCGTGCGTTAATTTATTATGATTTATTGATTACATATTAAATTGGTAATATATTAAATTGTTTACGTGTGCATAAATCAAGTTCATATGAGAGTGAAAACGTTTTCTTAAAAATGGAATATTGTAAAACTTTCATTAAAAATAGAGAAAAAATATTGTAGAAAGAATGTTGATATCATTGAAACGTTAATTTTTTTAGATATATTAGTAAATGCAGTTTTCTTTAGATAATAAGACTCTAAGTTATTAAGGGAAAAATACAAAAATTTAAATATAATTTTTACTGAAAAATGTAATTAAAATGTTTGTTCATCTGGAAATAAGTGACAAATATATTATCCTTAAATATTATCATTGCTTATGATAATTTATAGCTGAAAATTCATAAACTTAAAATACATTCTTATACTTGAAACATGAGGTGTTTATATTAATTTTTAAATCCGTCAATAAAGTTAATGTATCGAATTTCAACAATTTTCAGTTATTTAAACTATTTGATTTAATCATGATCAATCTGTTTAATTTGAAATCATTTTCAATATAAATCAAAGCCCCTGTTCAGAAACGTATATGTATAAATGCGTAATGACATTAACACCATCAATCGTTAATGCTAATGATGAATAGTTTCCTAGAAAATTAGCGGTGGCATTTGATTAATTTAATTAAATTATAATCTTCATTCTGCTTAATTCGTAAAGCAAATATATACTTGGTATTAGAAACAAAATTCTAATTCTGAAAGGCACAGACGGCAAGTTATTAACTAATATCATTTAGCTAACTATAATTTCACCAATACATTTGAAGTGCTTATTTCCATAATCTTTAATTTACTCATTTGTTAATCATTTTGATGGCCAAGTGTCAATTAATATGCAGATTATATGTAAGATTTCAATTATGAGGAAGTGAGTTTTAAGATTTCCATATGATTAATGAATGATTTGGCTATTTAATAAATAATTTAATTATTATTACATTAATCTCTTTTTGAAAATCATTTTACGTCTCTTTGAGGAATTGTTAGATATAAATATTTATAATTCCTTTATATAGTAATTTATAATTCAATGATTGATATGTTCATGATTATTTTGATATATAAGGATAAATACTTTATTTTAAGCATTTTATTTTCAATTTGAACATTATGATGTTTTTAATATGTTGAATAATTATGAAAAAGATTATAATTTCAAGATTACTTAATTATTAAAAAATTGATAATACAATAAATGAATAAAAATAATAATAATAATTTTTATATGTCCTTTTCCAGTAAGCATTTTTCTTTGTTGATATAAAGGATATGAAGTCTTTAATAACGTCATATAAATATAATAAAAATGACAATAGTAATAATAACGACATATAAAAGAAATATATTTTAATCATAATAAATATCATGTATATAATTTTTAATTGAACATTTTAGTCATTTGTGACATAATTAATGTGGCTTGTTTTTTGTTTTTTTTTCGTGAAATTTTTCTTTCGATGTTACATTGTTTCTTTATACTGGATACGCAAGTTTATATAAGAAAGTAAGATAAGATATCGTCATCTATATACATCGTTAATCTAACTGAACTGACACTGATTTCATTTTAATGGACGGAGTAACAAGTAATTAACTTTTCCTTTTGTTAGTATGTCACTAATTACTTTAGCTCTTGATAACTGACTGAAATTTAGAGAAATCTTTTCAAATAAATTAAAGAATTACTTCAAGAATGATAATAAAGATGATTTATTCTAATAAATTAGAAAGGTAACTATAGTTATTTTTTGAAAAATGTGTATTCTAGCTTCATTATACGTGACAATGCCACGGAAATTAGATGCTAAGAATATTTTTAAGTTAAAGTCACTTTTAGCTGGATGTATAAAAGTAAAAGGAAATAATGTAAATGCTCAGAATAAAACAAGTTTTCTTTTTGACATTTATAATGAATACTTTTCTAATCCCTGATATTAGATATTCTATTACTTTCTGGAATATGAATTATGAGAAAGTAATCATCTATACTGTTTTGACGTTACAGGTCAGATGATATACCGTAATTGTTAAAAAGACGGAATTCGAGATTTTGAAAAACCTCCAAGTTTTATATATTCTTGAATTCGAAAAACGCATTTTTTGGCAATGTGTCTGTTAGTATGTCTGTTTGTGAACGCGTTAACTCAAAAACGCTTTGAGTTAGATAAATAAAATTTTGTATATACACTTAGGCCAGATTTCAGATTTCTGTCAAATTCTGAATTAAATCCATTTATAATAAGCCTATGTGTCTAGCTGCTCGAGTACTCAAAAGGAATTCAATGACTACAAAACTCAAAGATCTAGGTAAATAAAATTTGATACACTATATTTAGCATCTTAAATATAGATTCTTATCACATTTTGAGTCATATTTGTCAGAGTTAACGTTCTTTCTGTCTGCATTTTTGCAGGAATGTAAAAGCATTCACTCATAACACATTGATATAGAACAGTGGAATTTGTTATGTTTTGTTGCGGCTGCAAATGTAATTCAGTATCATTTTTATAAAAAAAAAAATCGGTTTGCAAAGAGGCACTCGAAATACATACTTCATGATAGATTAAAAGAAAATTGTAGATTGACTCCAAATATCTATATTTCGTAATTTTTATTCAGCACTACTTTGCCAATAAATAACTATTTTACTCAAGATTCCCAATTTTATGCGGGGAGGGGGAAGAAAGATATTTATAGGAGAACTTACGAGAACATTTGGTGGAGACAACTCCTGTTGTTATTAAATGTAACGATCAAAAATATTTATTTTTTAAGAACACCATATAATCTTATTCCATATTATTGCATAAAGTATAGCTACATAGCTTCATTACTGCATAAAAACCATTTATTTCTTACATAGTTCTTATTCTTTACAATTTTTTACAAGTCTGAGTCTGTCGTGATGCTGGAAAAATAAGGGTTGCCATTAATTACCCCTTTTTCATAAGATATTGGTTCACAGATAACATTTTGGTTCACAGAATTCTGTTGGAAACAAAAACGAGTGAGAAGTTTCTGACGGTAATATTAATACTTTCAATCATGAGTCTTGTGGCCAATTGAAATATTTTTAAGTAAGCAAAGATAAGTATATATTTAAAAGCTCTTTACACTGAACTGTGTTTCCATAGTGTTTACAGATAGACCACCCTCCATTATCAAACAATAAATATTCAATGCATATAAACAAACTTGTCAAAATTTTAGATTGAAATATTAATGTTCAGTTTTTTAATATAATATGTTAATATTTTTTTTCTGCCAAATTAAAATTTCTGTAAATTTTTTTTAAATCCGAAAATTAAAACTAAGATAAAATGCATCGAATTATCTAATTAACCAGTAAATTAATTTTCTGCCTTCTGTGTGATAATATAATCTTTAGTTAGTGATTGTTTCATTGTGTTTTATGAATACAATATAACTGCAAATTTATAAATGACGCACAGTTTCTTTTCTGACGGGGAAAAAAATGCAGAATTTGTAATTTGGTAACAATATAATTTAGTAACACTTTAAATATTTTATAAATAAATAATCGCCGAATTTCTTTCTTTGAATAATATTTCGTTCAAGCTAACGTTGAACTAAACAAAACAATATAAGATTAAACAAGATTTTCAAATTAATGAAATAGCTTTTATTATAAAATAACTATTAAGACATAACTATTATATCGTCAAATGCTTGGATTTTTAAAAATTGATCTAAAATTGCCTTTTGACTTTTATTTTTTGAATTATACATGGGGCATTATTTTGAAACTCATATATTTCAAAGTGTAATTTACAGTAGAAAGCAGCTTGTTTTCAGTTGGTGGCATTTGGTTTTCGTTTAGTAAAGTATTTTTAATCATTGATAAATTCAGATTAAATTATCATTCATCTCAAGTGACTACTTTTTAATCCATCATTACAGAATAAAATATGGTATTATCAGTCGTACACATGAAACAAAAAAAATATGCTGTCGAAAAATTATAAATAACAGTTTATTTACCATTATTCATGCTGTTATGAGCATGCTGCGATTTAATTTAATAACATTTTCATTTCGATTATATTGATGTTAGAGCATTAATTTTATTCCCATAATAATTTAGAAAACAAAATTAGTTATGTTGTTTGAAGACAATGTTCGGCATTTAAGGGTTTAAAAATAATTTATAAATAGTATCTTAAACATATCTTCAATAAAATCCATATCTCCATTAAAACAACATTCTCATGTAACGATTTGAATGCATTCCTAGAGACTCCCGTGATATAAAGAAATCAAAGAAAAAAAAGACAGGGATAAAACAAAACAATAAAAATGTCTCTTTCTATCATCCGTATACTTCGGGGCCTAATGACGGTTTCCGTCCCTTTCGTTGGATTCGGCCATCAATTATTCAACTCTGTTCCTTTGTACCCGGATATAGATGTCCGAGAAGGCCGTACGGAAGAATGGTTTGGACTTGGAACCACTCAAAAGGTCCAGATGGTGACCTGCCGTGGATGGAAAAAAAAGTCCTGTCAACTTCTTGGAGGCTCCAATTACTTGTTGTCTCCCAAAGCGCTCCAGTAATGGTTTGGTTTTTCGAAGTTTGAGATTGGGAACGAAGTTCTGAGAGGGATTATGGTCTTTGATGCTTGCCTTCGAAGAAGCGGTTTTTATTTTCGGTTATTGGGAAGGCTTTGTTTGTCGGTGTGTCATTTTGGGAAAGCAGAGACAGAAGTTCTAGAACAGTACTCCAACTTCTGTTATCAATAATCAATGGAATCATTTTATATTTCACAAGACATTGGTGATGTTAGATTCGCATTAATTTTTTTTCTATACTTTGTGAAAACAAGGCAAATAAGTAAAGATAAGTATTTCCATAAAAGGTGAAAGTTATTAATTAATTATTTTTTTTCTCTTCGCTGTCTTCATATCTATCCTATATCAGCGGATATTTTATGTCATTTAGAGAAGGAATGGCTCTTTACCTTTAATTCCTAAATTTGTAATCATTAAGCTTGTTCCAGTTTAACATCGCTGGCATTCACCATCTAATCAATAAAATAAAATACATGGAAATTAAAACAAATGTAATCGTATATCTTTAAATTAAAGTCACATTCTGGTGTAACTTCTATAATATACACTGTATACACTTTCGGTCTGTATACACTTGCAGAATTTGTCATTATTTGAAAATCTCTGCAACAACCTTTTAATCTATTAGAAACAAGCATTAGGGTAAAATTTATTCAATCGTTCAATATCTTGTACTATTTGAAAAATGTCTATTAATGACACTGTCTTTTCGTACACCATCAAATAATGAAACCATCAAGAATTCTAAGGAAAAAAAAATTATGCCCTATTAAATGGAAAGGAATTTAATAAATGTTTCATAAAGAATCTTTTGACGAAAATAAAAGCTACTTACAAAAGATATTTTGAATTCCATTGCATTTCCTTCAAATTCCTCAAAATGTAATTAATATGCAAGAGATTTAAAAAAATCAACATAAATCACTTCTATTAACTTAAATATGTCTACATTAAACTACTTTACAATTTCATAGAAACAATTTTAGTAAAGAAATTGCGTAAATTAGAAATGATCTTGGCAAACATTTCTTAGTGAATATTATAATGAAAATCCCAAATGATATTTTTAACCTTCTTGTTTCTGATAGAACTCCTTTAATAAGATGAACAATTTTCGATAATTTTCATGTATGAGAAAAACCGTTAAATAAATGTACATTTATCTTCTTTAAATCTTGAAATCATATATATCGTTGACAGTTATTGTTCGTTATATAATTTGACAGATTTTCGTTGCTGTTGTACTATCGATTTTCTGCGTTGGTAGAAAGGAATAATTTAAAAAAAAATGTGATATATTCCACTTTATTTTCTTATGCTTTTAGATTCATTTACATTACATTGTGCGAATTTCTATTTCATGTTCTCTTTTTCTATCTTTATTTCTACTCTAAATATGCTTAAGATACTCACAAGTGATATGTATGAAGCTATGATGTTTTTGGTGGTATGGTACTTTTACATTCCCTCTGAATTAAGACCAACAAAATTCCCAACAGCCAGCACTATCACTGTGAAAAATCAACTAGTTATGTGTGTACTGGGTAAACATTTTATGAATAATCCTACTTAAGATTCCAACTAGAAAATAGAACCATAATCTTGTTTCCCCAATTCATATTCGCCAATTACTCCTTTTTTCAAAACGAAAACTTTTGGCCTTACCCTTTCGAAATTTTGTTCAATACTGAAAGACAATTTCAAAAGAACTTGGGATGCGTTTGAGTTTTTCAGAAAGAAAATCGGGAAACCAACTAAATCGCACCGAACAATTCATTGTTTAAGTGCCTATAAATTTATCATTAGTGTATAACAATGATGAAGAATTAGAATTTATTATAGAACCGGCAACTCCTAACTTCCGTTCCAAGTCAATCATTTATACTTAGTTTTAATCCACTATTAACTAGAGGGCATAAAATATATTCAACTCAGAGAATTGAAAAATGGTATCTAAATTCATTTTACAATGAAATACTTTTTTTTCTATTTCTTTTTCAGAAAATATTTTGAGGAAGTAAAAATATACCATATTATGTGCATAATCTCTGAATACCATAATGTATTTTCCCAAATCGTGATCCTTTATTCTAATTAATGATCAATGTATTTATGTTTTACTGTTCTGTATTGCTTTCCTTTTTGAACTTTTTCGTTACCAACTATTCATTATAACCTCGCCGAACCAATTTTCTTTTTAATCTCTTTGGACAAGTATAGACAAACAAAACTCGCAAAAACCTTAGCACGTAATCTAAGCAACTGAATTGACATTAGGAAGTTATAGAGTAGGAATGTATTAGTTTTGAACAAGAATCAAAAGAAAGGAAAAAGTTATCTTATTTCAATCAAATACATCCTGAGGTTAAACTTCGAGAGATCGGAAAATAATCTACATCTCTGCTCTTAGCATTTTACTTTGTGCGTTTATTCATCGGAAAATCCAATGAAAAAAAAAAGAAAAAGGAATCAATACTAAAGAATTTACTCTCCGTCCCATTCGATCATCGGTACAGAATAAAATAGAACATTTTTCTTACCGCTTTAAGGTACAATTACACTGTGTGCTATCCCGTTCCCTGCTATGTCCATGCCAACGGCGAAACCCCTATTGATAAATGGTTTCTCTTTCGACAAAGATTAGAGTTTCGGCTGCCCTGTTATTTCTGTTTTTGTTTCTTCCCGTACTCCCTTCCCTTGAAGTTGTGGATTCTTATTATCTGCTTCGATCTGGAGGTATTCTTCATGTTGTTCTAGACCTGGGACCCATCGTTTTTATTCTGCGTGTTTTGTTCCTGCCAATTTCTTGTCAGTTCCCACTTTGAAAATGAAGCAAGGTAATAAAGGATAGGATAGGTGCAATCCACCTTCTCGCGTTTTTGCCGCGTGATTGTTCCAGTTTAAGTATATTCATGAATTTGAAATATTTTGCTCATTCTTATTATCATGTGAGAACATGATGTTGTTTTGGTTAGGGGTTTTAGAAGTTCAAAATCACGTAGGCAATATAAAGCATAAATGGCAATTTTCATCATCATCTTTTAATCGCATATATTTTTTTACTTGCTTTTACCAGTATTGCAGTATTATTATGTATTCTTCTTTGATAGCAGATGCATTTCTAAAAGGTTGACCTGCTTTTACCAGTATTGCTTTTTATTACGTATTCTTCTTTGACAGCAGATACGTTTTTAAAAGTTTGAACTATGACATCATAGCTGTTATTTCATCTCAAAATCGATCGAGCTCCAAAACTTTGTTTGCCAGCTAGAAAAATTAAAATTCTAATTCTAATTCTAATTCTCACTGCATAATTTATAGGAGCATATTTTATATTAGTTAATTCAGTTATAGTAACTAAAGCCATTTTATTTTTTAGAAGTAATATGTAATAAATTTATATATAGAATTGTAATTCTTGCTCTAATATCACACACTTACACAAGTAGTCAAAATGGTCGCTAGTTATTTTCTCTCTTACTCATCTGGAAATCATATTCTGGGATGAGAAATTCATGCAGTAGTTCTGCTATTTGGTACTACGAGTGGAAAGACTCAACATATGCAAAAAACTTGTTTCCTGAAAAAAGGTCCAGAATCGCCCTACATAAGAAGCTGTTGCAATTAAGAAATGAATACGACCTCTACTAACTTTAATGACTATTAAAGACATCTATGCTGCATATTAACATTCCCCTTCCTCAATCGTCATTTATTTCAACTACTGCGTGTCGGATGTGGATATGAGGAAGTCAATTTCTATGAATATCCAAAGGCTACTTCTTCAAACAATCGATGCATTTTCGATATTATATAAATCAAAAGTTACAACATCCATTGGCACGAATAATAACTTTGTATATTAGTAATTAAATCACAACATAAATCCCATGTATTTTGTGACTATAGTTCATGTAAAAGAAATTAGATACGCTGGTACTTCAGAATAAAGGACAAAAATTACTAATTGGCATTAATTAGCAAGTGTGACATTAAGTCGAAAATCCAAAATTTTGATTAAGTTTTTTCGTTAAAAAAGTATAGAGTCTCACTGATTCCTTATAAAAGTTGAAAAATAAATGACCTTTAAAGAGGCATGCATGACATTGCAGAAAACGTTGTTCCTTTGTTGAACTCTATAATATTTACGCTCTTTACACCATTGTTGATGTCTCTACCCATGAACGAGGCTATTGTCATGCATTGCCCTGGACCAAGTTAGAGCACCTTTGAGACCAGCGTAGACGACATTTGTTTTACGTTTATCACCCAGAACAATAAAGCAATATTTCCTTTTTATTTTCTCTGAAGTTATTTGTGTTATATTCCTCTGAAAATTACCTTTAAGCTATACTAGTGATGAGGTAAATATTTTTAATGACCTTGAAATCCGCATGCAAGGGTTCGAAAATTCTTGCCACACACAATATTATTCATCTTGCCTGTAATTATTACTAACGTACGTAATATTTTGTAAATATATTTTCTTTCTAACGATGACAAGGACCTGAATTAAAGATATTTAAAATAATCTTTATAATTATTTTATTTATTATCATAAATGATATGGACTTTTTTTTCAACTTCTGAAAGAGCCGCTAAATAGACGTGCTGTAGGGTTGTAGAAGGGGACGTGCAGCGTACGACGATGACTCAGGGTCGATGGATAATTGAACAGTAGCTAGTCAGACTGACGTTGTTGGTACGTGAACATGGATGATTGAAATGATTCCCTCTCCAAATCAGGAATTCGCTGCGATTTGCTTTCTTCATACTAATGGAAATGATCCAAGAGAAATGAACTGACTTATCTATAAAGAAATTATGATTAATGCTCTTGCACAAAATTACTGAAGAACGACTAGCGAGCTGACATGGAATCTGTACGTCATGTCTGAAAAAAAACAACAACAATAAAAAAGAATGCACTTAAACTCGCCAAACTAACTAATAAAGTTTAAAACAAATCTTTGCTAGCAGTGAAAGTTATATCATCGGTGTTTTGGAACCAAAAACCCTTTTTGCTTGTCGAGTTTATAGAAACATGGAAAAGATCAAAGCAAATTTTTTTTTTCAAACTTGAAGACGACAGCGACATCGACAATTTTTTTTTTGTAGTCGACTTCCATCTTCCTTTACCATCGACTTATGATGACTGCTGATTTATGGAATTGTCCTTTTTCATGGCAACATTCTCCCTAACAGTGCTTTTGTAACTAAACAGTGTCTTTGCAGATTAAATTAACTTTCTATCATCCGGAATACAGCTCTGATATGAAATCGAATAATTTACTTCTCTTTCATTGAATTGAACTGGATAGAAAGCCAAAGCCCAAAGCTTCCAAACTTATGACAAACCAATGCCCAACGATGTGACAAATACATGAATCTTCAAACAGATTATGGCGAAATGCAATCAAAACTTTTTATAATAAAGTTATTTTGCTCTCTATTCTCATATTTTAACTGTCCACCTCAAGAAAAAAAATGACACACTTGTTGGCCAGATCATTTTATGAGATTGCAGCATCATTCGCTCCTTTCGAACTTATTGAATCAGAGGCTAGATTTGCGATCTGTTGAAACAGCCTTCGCCATTTACACTTTTCCAACATTACGCGGCTTAGAGACGAATGATTTTCATCTCTTCTTTGGACTGAAACTGGCAAGGAGACCAAAATGTCAAGGCAGATAAGGAGGTTCGAAAAAACAGTAAGACTTCGCTTACAGAAGCCTTTCTTTGACAAAGGGATCCCGAATTTTGTCTTCCTTGTCAAATACTTGAAACTTAACAGCGATTAAAACGAAAAATAACTATGTTTGTAAACAGTTTTTGGTAATTTATTTTGTACTCTGCTCTCGTTTTTCATAGTCTGTTGAAACATGTACAAAGATTTGACTTGCTGTTTTGTTTATGCACATTGCATTGTAGTTATCAAATGAAGTACGACCATGTGACAAGAACCATCTTGATACTGATACTTGTTGTACAGTGCACATTTTTACTGAATTGACTTTTGTTCTGAGAGTTGTTTCAAGTTCTTTTCGACACATCATGGCTAAATTTTTATGAATGGTGCCTGATTTTAAATCTTGCATATTGAGGCAAAAGTAATTTTATTTTTCCAATTTATTTAATAAATATAATTACCTTAATTATATCCAATGATTTTTGCTATCCTTTCCTATATGCATGCAAATTATACTTTCTTAATAGTTTTTCTTCTATAATTGATTGAGATTCTGAAATTGCTAAAATTCTTTGTTTCTATTATAAGAAACTATGCATCATTTTGTAAAATTAATGATTTACACATTTTGTAAAATTAATTGCACACATTTTGTAAAATTAATGACGAGTATTCACTTCAATGAAATGTTCTTTGTCCTCTAGTCTGAATTATTTTATTATCCTATTTAAGTCAATTTTTTTTTGTCAAATGAATATTCATGAATTTTTAACATAGTAGTATAGTTTTCCCTCGTAGAAAATTTTAAGTGCAGCAAAGAAAAAAATAATCCATTTTATCGTTGATTGCCTTTAGGATCAAAATCCTATATCTGAATATGTCAGTTCTTTATTGCTTCTAATATAGAGAAAATATTGTAAAGGTAAAAAAATTCGACCTCGAGATTTTAACAAATCTCCTTGCTTGAGATCTACCAGATTTCTGATTACATTTTTGATATTATGTCTGTCAATCTATCTGTCTATAAATTTCTTCCAGATAGATATCTGAAATTTGATATTTGGAATTGTAACCAAATTTGGAGGTTTTCGTAAATTTTGAGCGAAATACTTTCACTGGAAGTATATCTTCCAGGCTTTTCTAGTACAAGCGAACTCGATAATTACAAAAGATAAAAAACGAATTGAATAAAATTTAGTGCACAGAGTTAGAATCTAAAATATAGAAATTCATCAAATTAATTTTGAACCAAATTCGTCGAACGATGAACCGTCTTTCATTCTGAACTTTAGCAAGCATATAAACACAATAACTCATAAACGGGATGATTAAAACTATAAAATTAAGACTACAATTATAATTTTGCGTCCACGTTTGTTGTCACTTGTCTGCAAAAAAAGGCATCTAAAATACATATTATTGCTATTCAGTAAAAATGCTAGATTCATGCCAAAAACGCATTTTCACAAATATTGTTCACTACTTTCCTGCGAGGTATTCAGGGCCTTACACATTCATTAGTTTTATGCGAAAGGAAAGGAGATAAGATTTTTTATTGAAGATTATGCGCTAAAGTTTCGGGGAGACTAGTCCCTTCGGGTTTTTTCATATGCTTTTGTTAAATATGCAGATTTTGAAAGTTTCATTTTTACACAACTTTTCTAAACCAACTGACATTAAGGAAGACTATACTTATTTAATTACATGAACAAATTCACTTGCGAAATCCTTTTGAATCATTTAACTAATTGTATAAGGATTTGTTTTCCAGCAAAATTTCAAACGAAGTATAAAGTTGCTTTAAATGTTTGCTGTCGATTCCTTTGTCTTATACTACAAAAATCTTCGTATTTTTGAAATAATATCATTGTTTTATATTTTGATATAAGATTGCACACCGAGTGTTTCTGTCATCTGTATTTGATAAAACTATCTTTTACAAGATAAATATATATTAGTAAAAAATAAGATTTTTTTTTGTGTTCCACATCTAATACTCAAATAAGAACTTCTTTTAGTAACAAGGCTCATTGAAATATTTAATCCACCAATTATGCTTCAGTTTTATATGATAGAAATTTAAGTAAGTACACAATGGAATATAATTTCTAAAAGAAGCAGTGAATGAGAAAACTTTCTGCGAATATTTCCTTTCTTATCTAAACTTTATTATCATTTTTTTCTCTTGCTTATAACATTGGCAATACATTCTAATTTCGTGATATAGAAAATACATAACACCTTCAATAATATTTCAAAGTCACCGAGGTACTGAAACAAAATTCTACATAGCTGAATCTGTCACACAATATTATTACATTTCTATCACTAGTTGATTAATTGCACACATAAGCTTAATGAAGATTTAATTTTGCTTAATTAGCTTAGGAAATTAGTAGGATGTATATGGTGTATCTGCTTAACGTCGCTTTGAGAATTGCGAAACAAGGTGTATATATTGCATTGCAATTCGGTCTGTAGCTGCATCAGAAATAGGATGCATGTGAATTAACTAAGTTTAAATAATGCATATTGTATAGTGTATTGATTATTCTGTTACAAACTTTATCATTTATAATCATTCCCAAATAACATCGGAGTTACTTAGAATCAAATAATTAAATTTTCATGAATTTGATAAAATTTATCTTTATAATTTAAATTAGTTTTAAACTTTTAGCCAATTTTATAGTTTCAAAAATTAGAATGGTTATGTTTTCGTCTAGATGAATAAAAAAATCGAAGTTTTCATTATTGATAGAGCAATTTTTTAATATATTTGTTACTCTTAAATCTCGAAAGCCGTTAATGTATAGATTAACTGATTTGCTCTGTTAAAGTGCGGAATCAAAATTTTACCGCATTTTGACTACGTAATATGCACATTAGTGGCTTCAGTATCGTTAAAGTTCAAACGTTTGTTCCTCTTATTTTATTTCCCTACTTCTTCCCGGGCAGAATTTCAAAAAAAAAAAAAAGTGACTGAAAATTTAAATGTACCCTAAAAAAAGTATGCGTGTCGCAAAAACCAATTGCTATGCAATTTAAAGTGACACCGATATTTAGATTACACTAATAAGTAAGCATAATTTCGCAAATTCATTTATTTTATTGTAATAATATATTACACCGTTTGATTATTTGCATTATAATTTTTTCAATTGATTGATGTTTGGTTCTATCAAGTAATTTGTTGTTTGCTTGATTGTATTAATTTGATTCTTTTTTTATTGAAAAATAAATAAATAATATTATGCCAATTTCCTTATTTGCAATATATTTTAAACTGTTTGATTCTTTATATTAAAGTTTTGCAATTGACTGATCATTGATTCTATCAAATAATATGTTGATTTTTTTAATGCATTAACTTGATACTTTAGATATCAAAAAATAAATAAACAGCATTTAATGTAAGCTTACAGAAATGTTTCTGTTTTTCCACAGACTTTATTTTTACTTTGACGAGTACATAGTAGATAATGTGCAGATTAACGAGAGCCTAGTAGATACTGTGCAGATTATCTAGGTAATTCGCAGATGACCTAGGTATTTTGAGAAGACCCAATATTTCACATTTTCACAGATAATGTGCAGATTAACTGATTTCTGCACTTTCGCTGTAACTTAAATAAAGTTTATATCATATAACATTCATACTTAATTAACTATAGACAAAATCCTGAAACAAATCAGTATTTATCTTTTAATCCATCATAGATAATGCTTTAACAAATTTAACGATGGAGTGGGGATATAATATATATAAATCGTGTTATACCACTTTGCTCCCGAGTCAATAATGAACTCGAAATGTATGCTGCGTTATAGATCACTTTCTTTCTGATATTCCTCTAAATAATAAAATTCTTCTGAAGATTTGTAAAATATTTTGATATTCCCAATAGATAATTTATCCATGATAAAGTACCTGGTAGCAACAATGACAGAATCTATTAATAATAACTTATGATAATTACACTTATATTCAAAAAAAAGATTCCTAACAATGTTTTTTTATATAATTTACGACGAGCTGTAACTTTCAGATTGTTAAAACGGGTTTACCTATATATCAAAGAAATTGTATCTTTTCCTGATACCTTTTACCCATCTAAGAATTCACCGGAAATAAATGCTATCCCATGAAAATGTTTCATTAGACTTCTCAGCAAATAATACAGCTTTTGGAGAAAATTTGCTCCCTCCGATACTCATTACGATTCCCGGAGAGATATTTAAAACGAACATTTTCCGATTCGTTACAAAGTTTCCCATCACTGGATAACAGATAAATTTTTCTGGAAACTTCTTTTTTTTCTTTCCGGGTGAATCTTTTTTAGCACTTACTTTTCCGATGGGAAAGAATATTGGCTATGTGAGCAGGGAATGTATATGCACAAAGGAGATTCTGAGAAAGATGCATTGCAGTAAAATGACACGCATTTGACTTCTTTTCCTATTTCACTTACGGAGCAGCTTGATGTAAATGTGAACTTCGCATGCAAAGTGATATTTAAGATGACTTTCCTCTTCTGATATAAACTAGAAATGTCTTTATGTAAATGATGTTAGCATTTCGCATTGTGATGATAATGATTTCCATTGGAATGCCAGGATACAAAGTAGGATACATAGAGTTGAAACTTCAAGGCGTAACGACGGTACATTTTCTTTGCAATAATCCTTTTTTTTTATATTGAGGTACACAATTTTATGTTTATGCTCTGAACAATTATACGTATATTTTATTAAAAAATTGCGATCTGTGTGATAGAAGGAAACTGGATCATTAGAATTAAAATGCAATCACTTATTTACCAAAATCGGGTAATCTCTAGAAGAATATCTAAGTAATATTCTAGGCGTAACTTTTTTATTTTATTCCACTAGCTAGTTAAACTGCAGATAATTTAAAACTTCAACATATTACATAAGCAGAAATAATTCATGCATATAAAAAATTGCGTATTTTTGTAGGTAGAACAGGTTACATATTTGTACGCATACATTAATTCTCAAATAAACATCATTAATATTTGGTGATAATGGAAAGAGCATGTTATATTTTATTCTAACTCATTTCGAAAGACAGCAGTGGTTTATTATGCTAACATTTTCAGATCAATAAATCAATGATACTAGATATTATTTTCATTAAAATTTCCAAATTTTTGTTCGACGTTTTCTGGAAAGAAACGGATTTGTACATTTGCATTAACCTGAGATTAACAAATCAGTATTATTACATGTTGCTCACTCAGAATATTTTTTATAATTTGACTATACAAGGTTTCAAATAATTATCTATAATAATTAGTAGATTGTAAATGAATTATATTTTGTATAAATAAGATATAATTTTGCATATAATTTTTGGTTTGTTTCTAAAAGAAAGAAAATGATTTTTGCACTCTAATGATTTCATTTGCTTTAATGAATTATTAACTAATTGATATATTTTTCTTAACTTATATTTTTCTGATAAGCCTTTCTCAACCATTTTCGTCATCCAATTTCTTTGTTAACGTATTCATCCAATATTTTCTATGTGCAACGTAATTTTGTAGTAATAATGGGAAAACCTTAAGATCATTTAATAATCTGATCACTCAATTTCACCTAATAACATTTTTAGGATTTATTTTTGAAATAATTTTTTCATTAATAATTTAATTTAATTAATTTTTCATTATTAATTTAATGTCAAGAAAAGGAAATAATGATTTCATATTAACTAATGATGAAAAGTAATGAGTATCATCATTATTATTAACCCAAGTAGAAGACAATTTCACTTTGAGTTTTTTTTTTCATTGGAAATAGCGCTATAAAATAAGGTGAGATAAAGATGTATATTCATGAGCAACTACATCGAATTGCCCTAGCATGGAAATAAGGAATGCTCGGAACATAACAAAAAACTATGGGCGAAATGCCCTCACTTTCCAAGGCGCAATCCTTCTAATAGAAGGCATGCCCCGTCAATGGTTAAAAGTAGCCGGTACTACAACATATGGGCGTTTATAGTGGCAGCATGGATTAATATTTCTGCAGGGGACTTCCAACAATTTATTGAAAGCATACCAAGTTGCTGCACTTTGCCAAACAAAAGGAGATCCGGCACGTTATCTCATGCCTTTTACCACCTTAGTGTAATATCATGTGCATAATTTCTATCCCAGCTAGATATAAAAGTTACATATGTTTACATAAAGTTTTGCATAGTCAACTCCTTTTCACAAGAAACTTAATTTAAAATTATAGCAAAATTATTTAATATAATGAAATACTGAAAAAAGAGATTTGGTTCTACATTTCAATAACCATTCATCAATTAGTTAGCGAATAAAGTTAAAGGAAATTGATTAACAAATTGAAGTGGAATAATAATGAAAAAAACTGTTGGGAAATAACAAATAGCAGTTTTGGTAAATAGATCTAATAAGATAGGGACCCAAAGATTTATATTATTATTAATGGTCATAATTATGCAAAATTGTAAGACATTACAACCCGATTATAACGGATTTACATATGTTCTTCAGAGTCATTTCCATGATGTCACAGTAGATTGGACACTTTACATTATAGGATTATTAAAATCTATTTGTGTTTCATCTATCACCTAAATTTGAAGGTAATGTGACTTCACTTTTTTATTCAGTTTGTAAACTACACAGTTATATTAAACGGGGACCTCGCTTTTATTATCAACAATGGAAGAACACTATGTTATCAAATATTGGTTGAAGTAATGCAATTCAGGTCAATAAACTAATGTATTACAAGGCAAAAAATAATTTTTAAAAAATTACCACAATTTAGAAAAAAATTAATATCAATAAAAAAATAATTAAATTTTGAAAGAGTGTAAAATTTAAGTGTTGGAAATAATATTTTTGAAAAATATCGCTATGCATAAAATGTTTATAAAAGCATTAAAATTAATTTTTAAAAATTAAAATTTCGCAACACTTTTAACATATATATACTTAAACCACATTACATGATAAATATGTGACAAATTTGGTAGTTATAGGGAAAATTATTTAGCCTTTAGAGCGCCAACACACATATGCACACTTACACACATTTGTTTTTAATATTAGAAGAGATTTCAACATTTCATTGCATGTAATTTTTAACTATTTTTACCTATATACCTTATAACTATTCATTTTTCAAATTTATTGAACTAATTTTAAAGATTTCTTTATATAATTCATTTCTAAAATTACTTCTCTGAATACTTTTTTCTGACTTTTAACATCATGAGTTTTTTTTTAAAAAAATAACTTTTTTCATGACTATATTTTTAACCTACTAACAACAATGATATGCTTTTCAAAAAGGATGGTCATTTATTAATCTATATTTATAAGCAAAATATTTTATTGCCAGATTGAATCAGGAATAGAGAAAGTGCTGCAAAAGTCTTCTTTTTGATTTTATTTGAAGAAAGAGAATAAGGGTTGTATGAAAAATGATGGAAAAGCTATTAAGAATCTACAGAAACGAATGGCTATTGAAGAAACTGGCAAATTTCCAAATTGAATGTTTTTTGAAGCTGTATAAGATAATGTTCTTTTACTGTTAGTTCATGGAAAAATTTTGTGAAAAACTTTATCGGAAGGAAAAAAAGCATATGCTGTATATATTTAATCTGAAATTAAAAGAAAAATGATTAAAGAATGGTTAAAAGATATTAAAAAGAACTTATCGATGAATTCATTAGTAAATCTGTTGAACAGAAATTTCATATATTAATGAAATAATTTTAGTTTGGGTTGAATTACACAATTTTTTTTTCGAATCATTAAATTATTTCGGTATAAAATATTTTCTAAAAAGTAGTTTAATATATCTTTTAAAAACTAGAGGTAATTCTTATTTAAATTCTTCTTGTTTACTATTTTTAAACTATGCGCAGAAACTATTAAAAGTTGTAGATGGAAAAAGCAATTAAATTGATTTAAGGCCAGTGTTAAGAATTCAAAGAATTTTCCATATAAATAGATAATTTACTGAAACAAATCTTGGAAAGTTTCCTCATTATTAACATTTAATTTCTTTAAAAGAATTTTTCAAAAGATTTAAAATAATTTTATCATCAAAGAATGAATATTTATCGAAATTATGCAAATTATTTGTGAATATTTATACATAGTTTAATTATATGCCTAATTTACAAACTCTAAACGAAAGAATTAAAAAAAAGCCCGTTTACTCTTGTATTATGATAAAATTTATTAAACCGTGGTATATTTTAATACAACATTAATGCATCCTAAAACTGAAGTATTAAACCTTTTATATTTAAAATTTTAGAACATTATAAAAGCAGCGTATTTATTGTTAAACTTTTATAGTAAATAAAAAATGAAAGAAAAATATTTTTAAAAAAATATTAAACAATTTTGAATATATGTTTAAATGTTTCGAAGTAGTTTTCATAAAGCAATTTCAATATTTTTTATCAGTTGTCCAAGGTTTAAAGCAGTTACGAATATTAAATGCATTGTTAGAAAATCATGTGTTTTATGTGTTGTAATAATGGTCAATACTGTATTTACTATTAATATATTATAAAGGAACAATGTTAGCATATTATATTATAAAAAGTAATTTCCAGTTTTTGATTTATTTCAAGTTTAGAAGTTTTTGAGAAAAAAATTCTAATATTCCATTCAACTCGGGAGTAAAGATTTTATCAGTAGAAGAATATTTCTTATTGATAAATGACTGGAAGATTTAAAAAGACGTTGAGTTTTATTAATAAAATATTTCCTAAAATTTCATTCAGATTTTACGCAGATGGCACGTCAACATTTATTGGAACTTCAGTTTATGATTAATGAGGCAAAAGGAAACTTCACGAACAAATTTAGTTTAATCAATTCTAAAATGTTCTTCTTACCTTTAGCTCAAATCACAGAAAATGATTAAATGATGAGAAAGATTAAAAAGATAGAAGTACATAATAAAAGTACTGTTGAAGTATTGAAGGAACAGGTAATGATCTTGATGTACACAATCTTCTTTAAGATTAAAACTGAATGGTTTAGTGAATTCAAAAGAATGTATAAATTATTAAAGATTTCAATCTTTCCTTTATCTGTAATTAAAATGCACTTAAATATAATTAGAAAAATCAGATTAATCAAATTAAGTCTAGATTTATTAAATTTTATACGCTATGCTTTTAAAAAACTTTATATATTCATTACATATGCTTTTAACTTTTATAAAAATATATGCACTATCTAAAAGTTATTTTCAGATTCAAAATCAAACTATCCATAATGATGTGTTTATAATTAACGAATAAAATATTTTTATTGTTCTATTACATTCTAGAAGCATTTTGATATTAAATTAATATATATTCATTCAATATATTTTATATTGTATGAAATGGAGGGAAAAATATTTAATAGTAATTAAGATTTATTATTAATGAAAATTAATGAGAAGTATAAAATTGTTTTATTTTAATGATTTTCGATTTTTAGGATTTAATATTTATCATTTTGAGGCATATTTAAAAATTCTAGCTTCATTTGTACTATACTTATTTTTAATTAATCGCATTTGAGAAAAATATAGTTTCTTAAGTAAATAATTATTTCAATATTATAAAGGTGAAAATCAAATGATTTGAAATTTTTTGAATATTCATTCATACGTTTGGAGTTTAAATTGTGATAAGGAAATAAATGCAACTATGTCATTAATGGTACGTTTTCTATAGTTAAAGAATTGCTGTTCCATAATACAGTTCCAGTACAGTGTATAACAATAATAATTAAATATTAAATTTTCTTACGTAATGTAATTTCTGTCAGATTGAACTAATTGTAGAAATATTTTTCAGCTTAATAAAACAGAAGTTTTAAGCTTTTGTGTAACTAAAAAAATTGTTTTATTGACAGTTATTCTGATGGGATGTAGAACCTATTTAAAACTTGTTTAATGCTCCAAAGTTGATTTTCCTAATAATTCAACTAATTTATCCACGTCTTATTCATGCAACACTTATCATGTTTCTAAGTATATAAATTAAAACTTTTTTATATTCTTTATGATTTGATAAAAATAATACATGGAATTTATAAATATTTTTACTATTAACTATTATATTGGTTATTTGAGGATTAAACAATCCATTCATTAGATTGAATACATCAACTAATTATAAAACTGTGAAAAGTAAGCATTTCAGTAAATAAAGTAGATCTTTAATTTTATTAAATCACTAGCCACCTTTGGTTACAACCTGGTTTACCGGAAATCAATCATTTGTGCAATGATATTTTTGGAAGTTTATAAGGAAAAGTTATGAAACTTCAATTGTTTTATCTAATTAAATGTTTCATTAAAATAATAAAACAATCATTTATATGTTGATTTTCTTCTTACTTAAGAAAATGTATGCCAAAGTTTGAAGCTCTTAGTCAAACAGTATGGGCCATACAATGTCTACACACAGGTATACAGAATTATCTTTTCGGGATATAAAATGAAAAATATATTTTTTCCTATATGCTCGTCAAAACATTTCAAATTATGTATTTGATAATATCTTTGCAATCTCCACATGTTTCAAGTATTAAAATCTTATGGAGTAATGAGGATTACAGAAAAAAACTTGATAATTATTATTTTTTTATTTGGCAGTTATTTTACGTTATCAGTAATTATTAATTATCTGATGGAATGCACACATTTTACAAAAATTTCCTGTATTGCTAAGTCAGTTCTTTATTATATATTTAATTTTAGATACTACTCAGAGAATTATACATTTAAGAATAAATTCATTAGAAATTTAAAAAAAAAATCTTTTAACGAATTTTTCTCGAACATCGGTTAATTTAATGTAGATAATTACTTCTATTTTTTATACTTTAATCCAGACTAAAATAAAAGTTAAGGAAACCGCAAATGGAAAAATAATCATTCATGCATCTGGAATAATAATCAGTCGTGCATTTGGAATAATAATTTTTCTCACGCCTAGAATAATTATTATTAATAAAACACAATAAATTCTAAAATTCAATTTTTTCAAAACAAGAAAGCGGGAAACTCAAAAATAAAAAAATTATTTATAAATTTTTTTGTTGAAAAAATATCTTTGCTGCAAGAAAAATTAAAAAAAAAATATATGAAAGCACATTTAGAATACTGTTTATATCTGTATTTATCTTAAAAGATTTTAAGATGTCGAAAATAAATTATATCATATTATTGTCTTAAAAGTAATATCGTAAATCATTGTACTTATGATTCTGAATATATTATAAATTTTACTTTGAAGCGAGATAAAATTGATGGCTTAGATTTTTTTTTCTCCTGTAAGATTGCTTCTGAAAACTTATTTCTACAAGTAAGAGAATATCTTACCTAAGAAATTCTTTGCGCATTTTGTTTTTCATTGAAAAATTATTTAACTATTCTAGAAATAAATCAGTGCTATCTAATGCGATGCAATATATTTTTCTTGCATATAAATATTTGAATAGAGAGTACTTACAATTTATGAAAATAGTATTATATTATTTTGGATTAATTATGGCTAGAAGTATATTATAAATTTGACTTTATCTGTTTAATTAAAATTTGTTAGGTCATTCAAATTTTAGTTCATTATACTTATTAATTTCAACACTGAAAATATATTTACAGAAGGCGATGATTATTAATCTATATAAATAACAGCTGTCAAATATTTGAAGATCGGCCATGAAAAATTAAATATCTTCTTCTTTTGCAATTTTGCATACCGGACGCATCTCATCCTTTTTTCGAGATGCCCCCCCCCCCTGTGGTCTCCCATTGAAGTAAATACGAAGTTAGTAGATCCAGGTATTTACTTCAGTGGATAGAAAAAAAATTCATTTTGAACAAAAAATGAAAAACGAATAGAAAACTCATTTTGAAAATGATTAAAGAAGCTAGTTTCACAATCCCAAATGATTGCTTCCTTTTTTATTTCATATGAAACTTCTGACTCCAAATAAGTCATCGGTTGTCACCTGTTTTTTATATACGTACCAGTACTGATGAGAGGAAACTGAAAAGCATTGATTTACAGCATTTCTTATTTATTAGAATTCATTATTTATAACCAATAAGAGATATCCAACCTATTTTTCCTATATTTCTAAAATAGTGTGCATTTTCAGTAATGATTGATCGCATAGAAATGTGCGGCTTTAATTTGCTTACATCTTTACACATTTACTTGATTGCAGATTCTCAAAATATAGATATTGTAGTAAGATTCTTGAAGGAAAAATTGCCTAATAAAATCTATTTATTTAGCCTTTTAGTTTTATGAGTTATTGCTTCCACGTTTCTTCAAATTTTCACTTTTTGATGTATGTGATCAAAAATTTAATGCACTTTTATGGCTCAGGTAATAAAAATATTTAATATTTTTTATCGATTTAGTTTGTTTTTCTTTCCGAATGCACATTGTCTTTTCTGCATATAAATTGACAAATATATGCACTTTTATCTAATACTTTAATACTTCTATTTATTTTAGCTAGTGCAGTATCTTAATATTTGAGTTCATAGACAAACAGAATTATACCAATAGTATTTTCTTCTTTTTGCTCAGAAATATTTAAATACGGGATTTAGCAAAATCACCAGGGTGAATACATTTTACGAATTTTCATGATTTAAATTATTTAGAAAATTTAATTCACATAGATTACCTCATGTTCGAGTTCTTCACTTTACAGATAATGAAATGGGCAGTTAAATAACTTCATTTTTAGATATTTCATCCAAGCAAGATGCGTAATTTTATTGCAAGGATCACCTATTAAACGTTTTATACTTACTAATTGTGTTTTTGAGAAATTTTTATGGGCAAACAAAATTATAAAAGTATTTTTTTCCTTGAGCTCAGAATGTTATAAAAAATAATTATTTGTGAAAGATTTAAAGGTATGTAATTTGCTTTACAATTAAATTATTATCTATTTCAATATTTCTTAAAAATAAAATCTAAAGACATCGTAAAGTCAGATTATAAGAAAAAAAATACTTTAAACATTTGCAATCTTTTAATTTTCTGAATAGATTACTTTATAAAAGCATTTATACGAATATTCTAAGACGTATTTAATAAGCACAATAAAAATCATTTTTTGGAACAGTTTTATTAGCATAAACAGAATAAAGAAATTATTGAATTTCCTAAATTAAATTTATAATTTATTATGTAAAATATTCAGGGATATTGATGCAGTTTTCAAAAATCCCCCATGTCAAGTACTACCAATCAAATCAAAATCAAATTTAATTGTAATAATTGCTTATCTAATCTTCAAGTTCTGTAAATATTAAAATTGTTTAATATTGTCCAAACATTCCGAGGCAACAAAATATTAAAGTTTTGGGATGTAAGAAAATAAGTGAATCATCGATCACAAAATTTTATCCTAACAAACAGGAAATAAGTTAAGCAACAAAATACAAAAAAGTAAAGTTTTTTTGTTCAGAAGTTTTTGCTATTATTATATTTTTATACCCAAATAAACCACCTATCTGTAAATTAATGTAATTTTATACTTCGTTGGAGACAACACAACTAACATGAAATGCCCATTATTTCCAAGATAAGAAAAGATGAAGTTACAACATCCCTCTCACGCCTATTCGACGAGGACAAGTTTATTAGAAAATATTCTCCTTTTCAACCCGTTCTGAAAGGGTCGTAAACCTGGAAATAGCAAACATCTAATGTTTGCTTTCGAAGAATCTGGTAAACGCAGAATTATCCTCGTTAACCCGGCACCGGGAGGGGTCTTAAGTGGCATTCTGAGATGACTTTAATACACTGCCACATTTTCAGATTGGAATGTCAGAGCCAAATAGCTTTCCGATAGTTAAATGTTCTCATTTCCTTTGCCTGGCTTTTGGAATTACTTTAAACTTTACATCTGTGGTGCAAAGTATTTTTTGATGAGAGTGGGTGCAATTGAAAATGGGGAGCAATAACGGAGTATAGTGAAAAATGATGTAAATGGTTGATGTCACTTTATTTTAATGATTGGGATTTACAATTTGGCTACACTCAGTGCTATTTAATTGTTTGGTGTGGGGTATAATTGCTCTGTTTTAAATTCATATTTCATCTATCTTTTAATGAAACATAAGTTTAAGATTAATTTATTAATGGTATCTTTAATAATAATCATTGGGCAAACGAATAGTTAAAGAGTTATGTTAAAATATTGTACTTCTCACTGATGATTTAGTTTTAATTATTGATATCTATAACTTATCGGCATGCTGATTTTTATTATGGACTAAAAGATTAAATTGTTTTGCTATAAATACATATTTCAATAAATATAAGATAAAACCTTTAGATTTTGG
The DNA here is from genome assembly GCA_026543865.1 of Argiope aurantia. Classification (NCBI taxonomy): domain Eukaryota; kingdom Metazoa; phylum Arthropoda; class Arachnida; order Araneae; family Araneidae; genus Argiope; species Argiope aurantia. The sequence continues at coordinate 207,559 of JAPMOR010093229.1, forward strand.
AAGGAAGATTATCTCAAATAACTATAATTCCTTAACATTCATTATTTTATAAGCTACAAGATACAGCTGTATGATATTTAATTAGCAATGCATATTTAATTAGATCTGCAATGAAATGTACATTAGATAGAATTATATTTATGAAGAATGGGTGTCGCAAATTGTAGCAATTACTTTAATAAATAACAATTACTATCACTATTCATCAGCATCTACAGTGAAAGCACTAACATGTTAATAAAATTATTTATAATTACTAGTTTTATCAGTTATATAACATCAGAATGCAGAATCAAATTATTTTACAGACACACGTTGATTGATAAATTGATTTTGATAAATTGATAATTGATTTTATCTGGAAAATATCTGCAATACTTTTAGAAACAGCATTGGTATGTAGAGAAATATACGATATGCTTTCTTAACATATAATTTTCTTTAAAAATACAGACAAATTTCATTATTAATTATAATATTATAAATTATTGCTTTTTTTGTGTATCAATAAACCAAATGATCTGTAAAATGTATTTACAAAAGTTAAAAGGTTAATTTAGCGGTACTCTGTTCACTGAGTTTCAATAAATAATTTTTTTAATATATTCATTTAGAATTTCTCAGATAATTATAATTCAAGATATGTAATATTTAATTCCAAATATTATAGATATTATAAATAATCTATAGGTCATCATTAAAGCACTAATCAACGAGAGAAATTTAATTTAAAAAATTTTATGAAAGACGATTAACTCAGTAATGAAGGATTATTAAAATCAGTTGCTTAACTAATACTCCCAAAACAAAAATTCACTAACTAACTAACTTAACTAATACTCCTAAAACAAGTTATTTAAATATGCTTAATAGACCTATTTAACTTCCAAGGGATCAAATAATTTTGTGGCTTATAATGTTTACTTAATTTGTTTTTTAAAACTTATTCAATTTCCATAGCTTTATAGAGTCTTTAAATTTATGTATTCATGATGAGAATAAAATTGCCACTGTTCCCAATTGATCTGTTTTCTATTTTCCAAAGTGATCCTTGAATATAATAATTGTATTGCCATAATTCTCGTTTTAGGAAGTCTTTATTATGTTATCAATGATTGCAATTTTTAAATCTTCTTTGTTCTTATTTATGATTTTTTAAATTTTTCTGAAAATATTAGACTTGGAAAAAGGTTTCTATCATTAGAATTCTCTTCTTTAGTAATTCTCGACTATATTCCGTTAATGGATAAACAATTAATTAACTATAAACTGCAATATGTATTTCCTCTATTATTTTAGTTGCGTGTTTATTTAAGTCACTATTTGAGTGCAAGCGATATTTAAATATAAAACATGAAATGCAGAAAACTATTTTTAAGTCTGAACAACAGATCTTTTCTCACTTAAATTCGTTTTATCTTCACTCTCTATCTCAAAACACAAATAAAAAATATTAATATTTATTGAGTCAATAAAAGTTATCTATCTTGGCACGACAATAATATAGTAACTTTACATTTAAGTAAACACGGCTCATTTCAACTTCCTCTTATCATGCTACATTGTTTTGAAGGTAATACAATAATGCAGGCTGTAAATTATTCAACAAAATAAAATAAAGCTTTAGGAAATTATGGGATCATATCCATTAATAAATCTTTATGAATTTATGAGATCATATCCATTAAGGTAACATGTAATGTGAAGTTCATAAAGCAATCATTACTGATATACAGTTATTCTACTAAAAAGTAAATTTCTTATGCTAGTGAAATTTTATATTTTAATAAAAATGTGCTTAAAATGAATTTGAAAAGATACATAAAGCAATGCGAACGAATTCTCTCTTAATAATAAATCTGATGATCAAGGAAAAATTATATACCATTAAAATTATTTGCAATCTGTCCATATTAGATACATATATATTATCTAGATATTAGAGGCTTAATTTGTTTTAATATGTAATCAAATGTATGACTCTTACTAGAAGTTTCCAAGATTATTTGCACATCGAAAGGCAAATACTTTTTCCTTTGCTTATGTTTTTTTTTGTATTTTTAGAGATAAAATGTATCAATGTTTACATCATTTTTACTAACATAGCAAATATTTTTGTATGCATCCTTCCACTTTAGCTTTACTTGAAATTTGAAAAGTCCTCAACACAACTCATCACTTGGGAAAAAGTACATTTCGAAAGTAGAATCGATCACATAAAAGTGGTACATTTTCTAAATCGAAATATAGTCCACCTGCAAAATATATATATATATATATAAGTCTTCTTTTCATTTCATAGATGATTAACTTTATCCCTCACCGAATAAGACTTACCTTTCTATACAAAAATTCCCAGAGGAACGAGGAACCAGGGAAGAATGGAGAACTCTTTTTTCACATTTTTTTTACGCGCCCTTTTTCACCATCTGGTCCTCTGAGGGAAAAGTCAAGCAAAAGTAGATTTTACCATTTTTTTATATTATTTCTCCTTTTTCATACGTGCGATCTCACATGTTCTCCTTTTTTTCCCAGTCCTTGTATTATTTAGTTCTCTATTTTTTTCTATATATTTTCTAAGGCACACTCTTTTTCGACATTCACCTTGCCCTTGTATATACAGTCTCGAGCTCTTTTCTGAACGTCTTATATCTGCGAGGCATTTTTCTCTTGTGTCACAATAGGAACTTTCCGTCACCACGCAGTGCCAAGTAGTAAAGTTTTGATAAGAACTGCATACGTATTAAAGGGGAAAGTTCTATAAGGTGAGGTATTTTGTTACGGTTCTTGGATCTACTACAAAAGGCACTTATCCTGGCTTGGCAGGTACTTTCAAAATCACATTCTCGCAGGTCTTCGTGAAGCAATTACCATTCAATGGCTTCTGTATGAAATAAAGGGATAAAATATGTTTTATTTCAAGAAAATGTTTTCAGTATTATTTGATAAAATACATTTTTTTGCAACAAGAAGAGTTTTATGTAACAAGAAAATATAGCTTTTGGAAAATACTTAAATGAATCAATTCTGATTTTTTTTTAAATTAAAGAGTAAAGGCTGAATATATTTTTGAAATAATAATTTGAATTTGATTTATAGCAGTTAATAGAGAAAATAGGCTTTGCAAAATGTAAACTTTTATTCAATTTATGGTGCACATTGTATTCTGAATTTTTTGAATTCAATACAAATCTAATTTTACTGCTTGAGTGAAATACGTAGAACACTGTGAGGCAATTACTATACAATATTTTTTTTTATGAAATTAATAATAAAAACTGGATCCAGTGAAATAAATTGTTTTCAGCATCATTTCAAAATATAAATTTTACTCAGAGTAATTATTATATTTAATCAGAACGTTTTTTGGAAATAATACACACATCAAATATGAATTTCTAAAGATAAAGATAATAAAATTCAGGATACTTTTTAAAAAATAATAATTCTGCAGGTTAATTGAATTTACATGTATACTTTTAATTAATATTTTGAATGTTTTGCCATAGAAATGACTAATATTCTCTATAAATCAATGGCTGAAATCAACAATTGCCTGCTTTAAAGGCAAGCAACATATAATATTATAAAATGTCATCATATCTCAATAATTTTTGTGTGCGTGTGCGTTTAATTCCTTTATACATAATAGGAAGATTTCGAAGGGAATATAAATGAAGAAATTACTGTATTTTGTTTTCTTTTTAATTACAACTATAGCATTTGTTAGTAAAATCTTGACGTCATTAATTATTTGCTTCTATTTCACAAATTTTTATCTTTAATATTTTTTATCTAATTGTAAATTTCTACCTCTTCGCAAAATTTTGTAAAATGAATAAAAATAAAATTTTTGAATTATAAAATGCTGTGTGAATTTCATAATTTTGAGGTTTTCGATGTACATTTTATAGAAATTAAACCAATAGAATATCTTAATTTTCTGAAATGTTATTTAAAGTAATAATAATTAAGATTTTAATTTTTTTATTTTATGAATATTAAATACTTATTTTAGCAAAATACTTTATTTTAATTTTCGACCAATCACGTATTATTAAATCTTTACTGACCTTAAAAGATTAAATAATTGTATGATATAAATAATATTTTTATAAAAGTAGAAGGAATACAGTTATTATGTAATTTAACTGCTTTTAGAAAATGCAAAAATATTTTTAGCAAAAAGTAATGACCTCATTTGATATAATCGTACTTCTTTAAAACTCAGTTCTTTTAAAGTATATCGACTGAAAAAATAAGCTTAGTTCCCTAAATTTAGCACAGTTTATTAAGTTTAATAATACTCAGAAAAAAAGTTTGAAATTTAAGTATTTTTAAAAAAAGATTACTTTCACCATATTTTCATCCCCGAACAATTCAAGCATATTTTCTTTCCATTCGTTAATATTTCATTAAAAGTACTCATAGCATTGGTGATGTGTTATAAATAGAGAATAAAAAATATCTGAAAAAATCTAAGTTAGCACTTAAAAATATGCATCCTGAAAAATAATCGCATTCCTTAGAAAAATATATGTATTTTCCATTATTGAAAGGAGGAAAAATAGTGATATTCTTTTCTCTCTTTATGTTCTTGAACATTATCATTAATCTACAAAAGACAGCATGGTATATTTTAATATAATATGCAAATAACGAAAAAAATCCTTCTGTAAATATACTTCTGATGTGCGTTTATAAATAGTGTAGAATAAATCATTAGTTTTCAGTTATTATTTTTTTATTTTATATTAGTCATTACCAAAAACATAATATATGAATAATATTTGTTATTGTAAATAGTAGACCTAAAATAACTCTAAACCTCATATTATTTATTTATAAATGGAGAAAAATATATATAATACTTTAATAACTTTGGATTGTAATTTTCAGGACTCACAAAGAGATTTATAGTGATATTTTAATTATATATTTAGCAAAAGAATATACCATAACCTTTGAGGAAAAACATACGTATTTCCATTTATGAAGGAAAGGAGAGAAATACACTTATATGTCTTAGGTATATTCTATATATTTTAACTGGAAAGACATTACATGAATCTAATAAAAACGGTTACCTGTTGTAACCTGTCTTACAATAAGTTTGTACATCATTATAAAGAATATACTTTAATCTTTGGCAAAATATATATGCTATCCTTTTATAAATGGCAGACAATGAAAGCAATCAATTAGTCTCTTTTCTTTAACTATCCCTCACCCACTGAAGGCTTTAGAAATATCGTTTAGTAATATATATTTATCTAAATGAATTTAATCTGTAATAATATATATCTACTGTCCATTTATAAACGGTTAAAAATGAAGATAATCCTTTTTTTTTTACCTTATTCGGTCTATTATTCACCTGCTAAATACCTTACAAATATCCTTTAATATTACATATGTTTCTAATGGAAAATAATAGATATAACCTTTATCAAATTTCCCCCAATTTTCCGTTTATGGATGTTAAGAAATAAAATAAACCCTAGCCATTCATATTTCCTCCGGAAAACTTTATTATTCAAAGTATCCATATTTCACAACGAAAATTAAATAATGTCCATTTACCAGCACATCAAATGCCTGAATAATTTTGAAATATTTTTTTAAAATATACATGAAATTCTCTTCATGTATATTTGATGGGCTCTCAGGTGGTGTGTTGACCCCACCCTGTATTTTAGAAATCTCCCCCATGAAGCTATTACATTCTACTACACATCATTGAGAGGGGTCCATTGTTCATCCTTACCTGCATGTCATCATTGCCTTGTCATGGAAAATGATTTATTATGCTGCAATTATTCTTTCTGGCCACTTGACATGTGATCCGTGGCAGCAACTATCGATTAGGTATTCGCCGGCTACATCTACGTTTTGGAAGGGGAAAAAAATCTAGAAGTATCTTATGTATCTCAGCGTTGTCCATTAAGTCAAGCAAGATTACCATTTATTTTTCCTCTCTGTGGTGGTATTAGTTTTCCTTTATTAAACACCTCCACTTAAACTTATCAGCAAAAATTAGCATTTTCTTGGGAAGTAGTTTATTTTATATTTTTATTTGAGTATTTCAGATTTATTTTTGCTTGATTTTTATCATGAGTGCACTGAAATTTAAATTTATTGCACTGTATCTATACATATGACAGCAGTTTTGAATAAAGACATAAATATATGAAACTAATTAGTAAAAAGTTTAGTAGTCATGATTGCCCTCCGCAACTATTAATTAATTTATATATTATCTATAATATATAAATTAATTTATACATTATATATAATGTTAAATCTATTTCTAATCACATTAACATTCCATTTGCATAGCTTGGTTACTTCTATGAATAGGAAAGCTGCCTTAAAATACTAGAGTAATGTATAACCAATTGTTTGACTGTGCATAATAAATGTAGTGTATTAAGCCTACTCGCTAAAAGTTTAATAGTCATGATTTTTCTCCACAAATATTAATTAATTTATATATTATCTATAATGTTAAATCTGTTGTAATCAGATGACATTCCATTAGCATAGCTTAACTGTTTCTATGCAGCTATGAAAGCTGCTCTAAAATGTTAACGTAATTTGTAACCAATTGTTGGACACTACATAATTAATCCTCAGAAAAAAATACTGTAAAATAACTACAATTATATATCGGGGTCATTTGAGAGAAATGTAATAGTCTATTGCTGTTTAAATTGTTTAGTTATTAAGTATAGTATTTAGTCTATTTATTTTTTTTTGTCATTTGGGTTGCTTTACTATTTATGTACATATATATAAAAATGCTTGAGAATAATAGTTTAGTGGATAACCAATTTTTTTGGTTTAGTGTAATCATCTAATTGGCAAAAAGAATCCAGAGAAGCAAATAATTAACTCAGCTGCAATTACTTCAATAGCCTATGTATTAATTTCGCTATATATTAATGTATCTCTATTTATTCAGCTATATATTAATTTAGTTAAAAGCTATAGTATTTTTTATATAATATTTTGATTTGAGACAAAACGAATCTTTTTTTTTCTGGTCATAAATATGAATACAATTAAATAGCGGGGATAATGCTTGGGCTAGTGCCTACTCATCAATTCTTTGCACTAAATGGAGAATATTTGACACTAAATGTAGATAATAATTTTTAAAATTTATGCACTAATGAACTAAAAAATTGTGTAAGAGTAAGCAATTAAATTATTGAATTTTTGAGAACTTTCAGCTGCTTTATGCGAGATATTTTTAAAAAAAATATATAAGATAGGATATGCACTGCAGTACTTTGACAGTAGAATAAATCGTTGAAAAATGAAACCCTTGTGCATTTTACATCATGCATATTCATTGTACATGCATCTTCAGGTACTTATAATCTTAAAGAAATTGGCTTTAAATACTTCGATTTTAAAACCATAATATCCCAAAATATTGAAGGAATAATTTATGAATATTGTATAGTTTCAAGTCGTTTTAGCTAGCAGTATATAGTGTATTTGTATTGGATGGATATTGAATATTTATCGCAACAAAAGATAAAATTGTAAACCTTCTATTCTTTCATTTTCAATGTATATTTGCATTTACTAAATAATTATCAACATGATCGCTTGCATTTAACAAAATGTACAACATAATTTATTTTTAAATAACTCATTTTCAATTAGCAAAGCTTTAAATTTACAAAGAAAATTGTCTTTTCTCATGTATAAACTCTTTGTACATTTCAATGAAAGTCAGAAATCCTTTTGATGTCATTCAGTTTTTATGAGTTGGATCTCATTTCTTTATATAATCATCTTGGATTGCCATTGGCTACCAACTATCTCTTATGAGACATATACCTTGATGTCTATGCAGTATGTAAAAAAAGTTAATTTTGCTTAACTTGCATTTACTATTATATATTTGTCCCTACAAAAAGATTAATTAATTTTACAATATGTTCTTTTCTTATATGACATAAATCTCCAAAATATACTATACAAAGTATTATTTTCCTTTACTAGAAATTAACTTTGTCACCCGTATTCCTAATTTATTCAATTGTTTTTCTACAGCAAACTGTTTGATAATGAAATTCAAACAATTCATTACATTATAACACATATGAAAGTTTATGCATTTCCTTTTAAAATTTCTTCCTATTAATTTATAAAATATATAACATGTTTAAGACAAACACTTAATTAATGAGAACTCCCTTATCTTAAGGAATTGTAATGGTATATAGATTTCTTACGCTGAAAGCTGCATTTAATTGTGATAACTTAATGTTCCTGTTTTCTTATGATGTCTTAATGTTTCCTGTCTTAAATTGCTTGCAGGAAATGAGCATTTCTTTTCCCCAAAAATAATGGTTTGTTTTTCTGCTTATCTACGAATTCCTTCCCGTCTAACTATTTTCTTTTTCAGTTTGTTATTTCTGTAGTATGAATAAATATAACACCAAGAAACTTTCCTGGCAAACTCGGTTTTGTTTTTAAGGTTATACGAGTTTAGATGTTTCTGAAATTTTTCTTTTTGTTTCCGATCTTATTGGAAGATATTTTAAACTGGTAAAATATTGCTAAATTATGAATATATGTTATTATCATCAGTACAGATTTCATATTATTTTATAAAATGACTAACTGGTTCCCGGTCCTTTGCTAACGCAGAAGAAATAATTTTGGAACTATCATTTGAAATGTGAAATAGCTACCCTATGTTTAATTTGGAATGATATTGATTTTCTTGTCGACAAGGAATGCATTCATTGAAATTGAGTGGTATATAAAGGAGAAGTATAAATAATATCTATTCTTCTTTTCTGTCTTTATTATTCAAGTATAATTTAGGGTAGACAATATTTTTTTTTTTTTTTTTTTTTGTATTTCCGCCTTTAGCAAAAACAAAAAAGAATTTCTTGGTTGTCCGACATGAGATAATTCAACATAAAACTGGACATGTGAAAAACATGGCTTTTTCTCGATTCAAAGCAGTAAGTTGACAAAGTTTAATTGCAATCGGATAAACAGTACGGCAATACACAAAATCTGAACAAACAAAAATTCATTTTCATATATTAGATATTTTCAAATATGCCATTTTTACATCCATTTTAAGCATTGTATAGTTTTAAATAAAAATGCCTTTTTTTTAAAAATAAGGAATTTTAAAACTAAAACCGACAAAAAATCATTATTATTCGAAATTATAATATTTTGTCTCAATTATGAGAATACATTTAAGGTGCCAAATTATTGATAATCCATGAATGAATAATTGTATTTTTATTCGAATGCAAATAGCTCATATTGTTTCGTAAATCGATATTTTCAAAAATTAATTTCTTTTCTGTCATTTTTAACCACCATATAATATTAAATGAAAATGCCTTTTAAACCTCTTTTTCTTCTCAAGCAGATAAAATTCTCTGAAGAAAAAAGGTAAAAAACGTCAGCAATTACCTAAATCTAATTAAGTTACTTTGCTGTTTTTCACGTGTGACTGAAAGCCTAATTACTTGGATCAAATCCAAAGTGCCATTTGCTTCCATTAACATTGATCTGTCTTTAATAAGGGAATCCTTGCATTAATTAATTATTATTCAGCTATTTTTAAGCCGAAAATGAACTTAAATATGCATATTTTAGCCAAAAATATAAAATTATTATTTTTGTATATATATTAATCATAGCTTTTATGGTTATTATAGTTATGCGTGTATGGAAATGAATAATTAATTATCGCCATTACATAAACATAATTTCATAGCTGGAATTGACAGTTTTATTTTTTATAATGATATAAGATTACAGAAAATAATAAAAGTTCCTTATTTAGTATAATTTTTGTTTGATTTGTAAACTACATAAAATATCATCGTCTTTTCAGGAATGCGATGTTGATAAAAATTGGATTTCATACTTTGATTTCTAAAAATGAATGTAGGAATTTTAAATTGTGTTGCGAATTCTCTTTAAACTCAGAAATAAAGAAAAAAGCTTTATTTTTCATGTGCTTGCAATTATTCACATTTTTCAGAAGTACGATGTTAAATTCCATGAACTTCTGTCTACATTTCTGCCATTTCTTCCATTAAACATAAAAATTGCGCTGAACTTCTCTGATACATTACAAACACATCCGATCTTTCTTTTGAAAGATTAATACTGTAGGTTTCTTTCACCGACAATTAGAGACAAAAATGATTTCTAAGTATCATGAGTATCTAAGTAAGAATGATCTATGAATATGATTCGTATGAAGAAGAATAAACCCGACTATTTTTCTGAAAAATGTATGCCTTGAAAATAACGTTTTTTTTTAAATCTGGTCATTATTCACTATATTATTGGCACAAGTATAAAGCATAAAGAATGTTTTAACATTATGTAATCAGTAAAAATTGCAAAACATTGAAAAATTGTATTAGTATTTGAAGAAAATATTCGTGACTATATATGAGAGTAAAAAAAAAAAAAAATGAAATCAGTACTTTCCAACGGAAAATTTAAATCCTGAAAATAAAAACATAAATTGGTAAAATAATTTAATTATTTAATATATTATTTTAAGAATTTTTTTTGAAAAAAAATCCTTTTACTTTCTAGATACGAAAAAGCATAGTAACCATCATAAATTCGATTAATCGATATTCGATCATCAAAATTAATTTATCAAAGATTTTGACGAATTTCTATGTTTCAGAGCTCTTTGAGTTCGAAAAACCCATTTTTAGCATTGTGTATACTTGTCTCTAAACGCAACAACTCAAAATTGCTTTGAGCTAGATGGATGAAATTTAGTATATGCGGTCTTAAGATCAAATTTATAGATTTCATTCGAAATTTTAACGAAATGCATTAAAAAGAAGTCTGTCTGTCTATACAAATATAAATTAATTTAATAAATTTAAAACATAAATTGATAGACAGTTAATATTCGGTGCATAATCATATCACTGACTTTCCGACCCGCCTGAAGTCACACGGAAAATTAATACTGAATGACTGGACCGCCGCAACAGCAGCACTGGCGGGTACTGTGGTTAAGTGCTAAGGGCCATCGCCGGCCAGGGTACAACACTTTCCAAAGTAAGTACGTAACGTTATCGATGGAATAAGCCAGCCCCCACCTTTTCACGTAAACTCCAGGGTGGCGAGATCCAACCACCATAACGGAAGCATCTCATCCTCATTTCGAGGTGTCCCCTGAGGTAACTGCAGATACTTATGAAAATGGGAACCAAATTTATCAAGGGGCTGACAGTCTGTCGTTTGGTACTTTCGTGTGCATGTAAGTTTAAAAATTCGTAATCGCAAAGAGTTACATTAATTTTATTCAGTATGTAATCTGGTGATTATAATCATAGTTCTAGGTAAACTTTTAAATTAAAAAAAATTAGATGGCTCCATTTTTTTAAATAATCGTTCAAGTAAATTGGGCCATCTAAATTACACATAAGAATAGATGTAATAATAATGTTAGATTCCTGCCAAATATTTATATTTCGTAATTAATGTTCGCCAAACAAAGCATTATCGGTTTTTATTCAAGGCCCATAATTATATGCATGTAATGAGAAATAATATTGGAGAGTTTGCGCGCAAGTTTCGAGGAAACCAATCTCCCTGGTTTTTAATAAAGTTGTATTAATATAAAAAAAATCGCAATTTCCTGACGATTTCGCTTTAACTTTCATTGTACATAAAACTTCGTCTAAACTTCTCCAGCATATTACGTACACATCCAGTCTTTGAGCGATTGAAACTCTCTTCTGTTTTCCGACGATTATCGACGAAATTGATCTCCCACGAAGAAAGGATCCATGACAAAACATGAACCGTATGTTATTAAGACAGCGTAAACTTAGCTCTTTCCTGAGATTGCCGATGTTCATTCAGACGAGAAGTACACACTCCCTTCTTTGTCTCAACGTTCCATCTTTACATTCAGCTTCGGTGATTAAATTTCTCAGTTTCTTCTCGTTCAAGTGTATTTGCAGTCACAGAAGCTTCTTCGGTAAGTGTGTTCTTTACTTACTTTTCTAGGGATACTTCTAACATCTTCATTAGGATATTGACTCTGCTGTTTTGAAGGGATTTTTTCCTTTGAAAAAAGGGTTGAAGAACTTAGATATGTGGACAAAATTTTTGGTTTTATATACAAAAAGTTGAAAGTTTCAATATAATTAAATTTAATTTTTTTACATTCTGGTTCATTGATTCTTTTCTTTCTTTTTATGGTAATGGGGGTTTCAATTATTTGCATTTGAATGTAACCTTTATTTTCTCATTTATATTTTTAATTTATTTTTTTATTATTAGCTAATTTATATGCATGAATGTTTTAGCAGCAGAATCAGAAAAAGGAGTGTATTATCAAACAAAAGTAATGAAAAATTATTTAAAAAAACCTAAGCTAATGCTAAGCATCAGCTTACTTATGTGGCGTAATTCAAAACAATAGGGTCAATTACAAATGATTGGAAGTAAGCAGTTTATACACAACAGATAAAGAAAGAATATATTCTAAATAAAAGCAATTAAGAAATTGTTTGTAACATAATCTATGCTTATGTATACATTTGTTTCCCCGCACAGAATAATTTAAAATCATTGAACAAGTTATATATTATTTTAAAGAAAGATGAGAAATAAGAATTTGGTCACAACATGGAAGAAAATTCAAATATTTTTGTGTAAAATGATATTTTCCCTATGTGATTTCCTTTGATAATATAGTAAAAATTCCTTAGGCCACATGATAACATATTTCATGCTATATTCTGAGAAGCATATTCACAAAGACTCATGCCCATTTGACACTACAATACATGTTCCACATGAGACATTCTAAATCTTTCTATGCTTTTATTTCGTGGAGACATGGCGCATGCTTTGTCTGGACGTTCAATAAGGAACGAACTGAAGGAGAGTTTAGGAAAGGCTGGGGGTCGGGGGTGGTAGGAAAGGCCAAATGAGACTAACTTCCTTTTAAGCAAAAATAGTTGCTGTTGTTTTCAGGATTTCGACATTAAAACTTTCGGACAAGGATAACACGACATGAAATGTGCAAGTTTCCATTTTTTTAGGTTAATTATTGACTTCAATTACCGTTCTCATTAGATTTAGTATTTATCATTTTCTTTCATTTAATCTATTTTGATGTAATAAATGAAATTTGGTGCATGCGCGAAAGCGCAGATGGTTTCTGTACCAGGAAATTGACAATAGTAAAATATTGATCATCATATAGATATCATTCTACATCTTTCAGTACGCTAATACTTTTGCAGTGATTGTCACAAGTGTCACATTGATGCTGTAATTCAGTTCATGACAGACTCTACGAAGCGTGATTTCTGACATCGGGATTTTCCATTCGATAACCATATGCATGTTTTACATAAAGTCACCAAAATCTCCTGAAATTATTTTCTGGGATCTTTTATTCGAATGAATGAAGTGTCTTGACATCTCCTCTGAGCTCAACCTTGAATGAACTAAAAGGGTCTTCTGGTTGTGAAGTTGACAAACATATGGATATTTTCTTCGTGATCAAGTAATATCGCAATGAACCATTATTATCAAACATAAATACAGCTTTAAGTGCCCTTCTGTATATTTTTCTTATATACCGTAGATTTGAAAGAATTATGCCCATTTTTAATTGACGAAAATGTTTTAATTAACCTAATATATTATTCAAATTCTACTAGTGTTCAAAATTTGATTTCCCCTTGAATTGTTTTTCCTCATACCGTGTGGTTATAAGTAATTTGATAACTCATTTTAATATCGATGAAATTGAAAAAAAAATATTTATTTAAGTAAAATTTATACTTTTATTATCATGTTAGACTGACCGCTTCAGCAAAATGTTTTTCAATAGTTAAATTCTGGAAGTATTCATGTCAAAAATACTTATTTGAATCGTTATTTTAATTATGTCAATTCATTTTATCGAATGTAGCTAAAAATAGTTTTGAATATATTTCCATTGATTTATATTTTCAATTAAAAGGAATAGAAATAATTTTATTAAATTATACATCATGCAACCAATGCAGAAAATAACGATCTAAAGAGTAATAGATCAAAAATGCAAAATAACAATGTAATGAATATTTCTGGTACAATGAATTAAAGGTGAATCAGTTTTATAAAACAAATTCTTTTTTATAGTTTCTTATGAAATCTTCAAAACATTGTGATATATCCTACTAATTTCATTCTTAACCTCTGAAGTTTTCAGCTACATTCAACTACTTAAAACTGTATCAAAATTTATCAACTCTGATAGTGAACTAGTATATTTAGGAAAGAATTAAATTGCTAATGGAAAACTGTAACATTCATTTTTATCAAAAACAAATAATTAAACTTGTGAAATTATCGCCTGAACCTGAAGATTATAAATTCCCCATTTAAATAATGCTGGAGCTCACTAAATTAATAATATATTAATAAATATATATATTTTTAAAATTTGACTCAAGTTTCTTTTAATAAATATATTGAAGCTCAAAAGATTTAAACCAAGACGAAAGAAGCTAAGATTTTTTTTTTTTTCGGTTTTCCAAAGATGGATGCAATGAACAAATTTTTAAAAAGTGATGACCTCCTGGGCTTCTAAATTCATAATAAATTAATAAATATTGCAATAAATTTGGGTTGATAAGTTTCTGTAAGTTAATATTATAGCAAACAAGATTTAAGAAAATGTTGTTTATCAAAATATTTTTATTTACTTTTAAAGGTAAAAGAAATAGAAGGCAAGAAGAAACGCTCAAAATGTTGCTTTTTAAAACAAGAATAAATGCAAAAGAATCAAAAGAAGAAACAGCACGATCAGCCTCTAGAAATTCCGATCAATTTCTATACGATTTTGCCAACAAATATTATTGTTTCCTTATTTTCATTCATCCGATCATCTTTTTAGCTTGTAGCATTTTAATCTTAATCTGCATGATATTAATCATTTTGAAATAAGGCGTTATATTATTTGTTTCGTAGAAGTTTCATTGTTTTTTTTTCAATACGACATTATTCACAATTGTTCGCAAAAAGTTTTTGATGGTTCTAATAGTGGAGGCTATGAACAGACTTTGGATGAGGTGAACCACAACGGATTTATGGCCTCATTTTCAAAAAGGAAAATTCCTTAATTCTATAACTGCCGTTTATATAGGCTTGGTACACACTAAATACGTTGAAAGGCAAGTACTATTCATTGATATGTATGGAACAAGGGTGAACCTGATGCAAATCCAACTCTTCATTATCGGAGGTCACGATTTCGCATTTCACAGACAATCCCCTATATATTAAAGATTGCTGCATACACTGATATATGTCCGATTTCAATTTGGGTGGAGCAAGCACATAATTATGTTAGATCTCGTGCAGGAGTCAATGTTATATTTTATTTACTAAAACTATGCAGTAAAAGAATAATTTTATTATTTCATGAAAACAAGAAAATAAAGGTTTCAAGTAACTACAGTTGTATGAAAAACGTAATAACATGTTATTTAACATCTAATTGTACTTTTTGATCGTTTCTAGTATTCACATATTCTGCTTATCTAGTATTCACATATTCTGCTTATCTAGTATTCACATATTCTGCTTAAATAGTATTCACATATTCTGCTTATCTCTACAAGTTCATGCTAACAATAATTATAATAGCATTGGCGTTTCA
>JAPMOR010093229.1:233102-309324 GCA_026543865.1 Argiope aurantia
GTACTAGAAAATTCTAAGAATCTCAATTTTTTATAATATTATAATTTGTTATAATCTTATTCTATTTCATATTTAAAGTATTTTTTTTTTCGTTTTCGAGGAGGTCTGAAATGTGGAAGTCGGTCAAAACCTGAAGCTCATTTTTTTTACAGTTAAAATAATTTATCTTCGTACATTTCGTATAAGAGAAAGTAAAAAGGAAGTCACATACACTGATTATATTTTATCGATTATTACTTTTATTTTTAAAGTTACATAATTTACATATTTTTTTTTAATTTTAAAGATAAAAGTATTCAAAATTTTATTAATTCAAACACGTGATAAATTGAAATAGTTTTAAATGTTAACTATCCTTGATAATTATTTTTCTTTATTAAGATTTCCATTATTCTATTTTTTTTCTAATACTGAGTTGTAATTATTTCCCCATTTTTTTATATTTTAACAAAATAAAACTGATTAAGTCAGAAATTGATATTCTTATTGTGTTTGGAAATAAATGAAATACTTTCTTGTTAAATATATCTAATTCGCTTGTTCTTAGGTGCTTTACTTTTCATTGACTTGTTATTTTTTGCCATTGTATTACTTTTCTTTTCTCAGTACGCATCAATATAATACAAATATTTAATTCACTTTTTTCTTCTTAACTATAAAATTTAACTGTTATTTTTAAGATTAATCACTTTGATTTCGAGATGCGTATTGGAATTTTGAACCTTGCTCAGATCACAAAAATATACTCGAACCTACTTTCCAATACATAATGTTTTAGAGACTTGAATTTTAGTCTATAAAATCTCCGATGACAGTTTAATAAGCAACAAACCTGCTTATAAAATGAATCTTTAATGAAAATAGACCTTAAATAATGTTTTTTTCAAGTTTTAGTTCGAACGATTTCCATGTAATCATGCAACATAGATTTAATGGTTACTTAACGCTAGCATAAAGCCGTTTCAATAATTAAAGCAGAATTATCTTCCACTAAGTTTAAATTTACGGTGAATTTGTTGTGATATTTGATTTTGGAATTTCATCCTTTTCGGTTAAAGCGAAGACCCGATTACTACAGGGTATACAATTAGCATGGGCTTGCTTTGGAGTTATTCTTGTTTCTGGTAACCTCTTAAATGACATTTATCTAAATGAAAGACATACCACCTTAAATACTGAATTAAAAATGCTCATTTTCAATAAATGCTTATTTCAAAAATTATTTGATTTTTTTTTTCCATTTTTTCTATTATTGGACCTGGATTAGCATTGAAGGTGAGTCTTGGACCCATGATTTTCGGACCTAGTTCTAAAAACTTTATTTTACCAATTGGCTACATTTGTAATTGTTCTCTCTATTAATATCTTTTTTAAGTATGTATAAATATTAAAATTCGAAATTAAACAAATTATAAATAAAATTAAGCTTCCACTCTTTCCAAAGTGTATGTTTATCAAAAAAATAAAAAGCTACGGAAGGGAATTCATCACTGTTCTTTATCTGAAACCACAAATTTCTACAGAGGAAATTGAATCATTACCACAAACAACATGATGGTGGCACTTATTGATGGGGATTACGTCCTACAATTCCTAACTACAAACAACGATAAGTCTAATAAGTATTTTAAACCCGAATCGAATTAACCAAAGAAGAATGTCTTATTTTGCAAACCGAGCTTTATCAAATTATTCTTGTCAGATTTTATTCATCTTGTTAAAAGCAATGAACAGACAAAATTTTGGTTCTAAAGATCCAGTTGACTTAATTAAGTTGCATCAAAATTTTAGTTATTTTTTCATTGTTCCTGTAATTTGAATACTCCGCTAATTTTGCAACAGCTGAAGTTCCAACAACTTTTTATGCATTTCAGACCGTAACCCGATAGCCAATAACATCACTCCATTATCTACCCGAACGTTAGCATCTCGTTAGTGGCGTATTCAGGAATAATGAAGTGGCGTTCCGAAAATTAAATTCCACTTCTTGTCTTTCGTAATTACAGTTCTAAAATGAGTCGATGTTAAAGGAAAGTTATAGTTTCAATGAAAAAAAATCTTGAATTCTGATTAGTATGTGGTTAAATATATATGCATCTTAATGAAAACTGAAAATTTTATTCTAACAATGGAACGTTTAATAAAAGGATGCACAAAAGTATTAAATACATTTTTATTCATATTTCCCAATGACTGTCTTCCACACTTATTAATTTATTTATTATGTATAAAATTGAGATATATTTGAGAATTTAGATAAAAATTGTGATTAATTTTCTCTGGAATTAAAATGAATGTCTGCTTATTTTGAATATTGATATTGTGGAATTCTGAAATAGTTAATTTATGTACATTAAATTTAGTAATAATTGAATGCTTATTTATTTGATATGGAGTGTTATGATAATATATCTAATTTTGATTGATAAGTTTTTTTTGTACGTACTGTTTTTATAAATATTATTTTTTTGGAACAAAAATATAAAAATTTAGCACGAGGGAGAAGTTTAATAATGGTTTAGTAACAAATGATTTTTCAGCTATCGAATGTCCAAAAATTACGATTACAGAATGAACCTTTTCGCTGACGCTCACTTATAGAAGTCGATGAAACAAATGAATTTTTTACAGCATCGTTACGCCTAAAAAGTGTTTAATTTAGTTCTTCAAATTTTATGAACAGATGAATCATTTACCTAACATAATGTTTCTCAAATCTTAGAAATAGAAATTTGAAATCATAATGCAAAGAAAAAAACTTCCATTTTTCAACTTTATAATTTAAGTTTAAACAACACAAAAACTAGAGCTTATTCTAGTGAATTATGCCTGTAAATGCAATCAGGTTGAAGGTTAAGATTTAACAAAACTTTTAGTTTTATGAGAAACAAATTAAAATCTTGAGTGCTGAAAATTTCAAAATGTCAAAATATGTTTGCATCAAGATTTCTCTTTCAACATTTTTATGTACTAAATATTTCTGGTATATATACAACTAGATGTGATAAAAGAAAAACATAGATGGATACGCATTTCTATTGCTAACGTAGCATACAAAATCTCGAATACATATATATTGCTAGAGGGAAAGAAAGTAAACCAGTAGATCGGGACTTTTGTGTATTATCATAATATGGCAGTTTTGGATTCCTGCCAGCAATACTAGTTCTTAAATTCGAATGTGTGAATACCGATAAATGAAATTTTATTTCCTCCTTTTATAGAACATTTTTGTTCAAATACGAAGAATTTAATTGTTAAAAACAAACGAAAGGATAACGATATCTTAAAACTTAAACTTCATTTGTTAAATACTATTCCATAAACAATATTAAATAAAAAGCCTTTTATTTGATATTTTTGTCTTAAACTCTGTCGTAATGTACAATTTTATAATGCAACTCTCTTTGTGTTATGAAATATTCATCCAATGCAATATATGGTCTTGTAGGAAAAAGTTATGATCACAGATAAATGTTATAGCACAGACAGCGTAGGTACAAATACAATGTTATACTATAAAATACATGGAGTAAATAACTGAAAAATACTATTTTAATACTTTTAAGAGAAAAATATTTCTATAAGATGATATAAAAAATTGATTTAATTTTATATGTCAGACAATATATTTGAAAAATCGTTTATCGTCCGAGTGTTTGTGTAAAATATTGTATAGTATAGCTTATACAGACACTGTATTTATTGTATTGACAAAAATTATATGTTTTTAAACATTTCTTTTTAAATATATGAAATATTTGATTTTAAACACAACCCTCTTTATAATAGTTCAAAAAAAAAGATAAAGAAATAAATCCGATAAAAACACAAACAGTGTGCTTTTAAATTCACAAATATAAAAGCACAATGCTTGAGATTATTCATCGTTATCTTTTACGATATCGGCATAATGATAACAATCTCTGATTCTCCTTTATTGAAGGATATTGTATCGAAGAAAGTTTATACAGAAGTCGATGAACAAACACAATCCGAATAAAAAGGTTTAAAAATATTTCGAAAAGCCACATGTATCAATAATAATATCTCTGGGAGTAGACAGATGTCTCTTCTCAGATGACGAAGTATCATTCACTCACTGCAGCGCACTCACTTCAAGCGGAATTGTGCAAACCTGCGTGACATAGAGATTGCAGAGTATTTTTTTTTTCAAGCTTCTGTTTTAAAGAAATAGTGGAGTATGGGGAGAAGTGAAAGTACAGTAAAAAAAAAATGGAGAAACGATCAAAATCTTGAATGAAAAAGCAAAATATGTTTCGATCAATATTCTGTTTTTGGTATTATTGCTTTTACTTGATGTTATTTTGAATCTGTCATTACATATTAAAGACGCATAATCGTGGAATATCATTATCGATTAAATGTGAAATTTATCTTATGTTCGTATTTATTTTTTCTGTTTCTATTTATTTGTAATTCCAGTTGAAGAATGAGACATTATTACATGATGGTGATGAGATCAAATTCATTTGACAATGTATCAATTTTGGATGCATTAAAAAAATTACGTGCAGTTTGAATGGTGAATGAAATAATTTCAACAATATTAATTCTAATAAATATTTAATGTGTTGGTAATTTAAACCATAAAAACTAAATATAAATCCAAATTAGGTATATGATTCTGTGTTGTCTTATGTATCACGTTATCGCTAGTTATGGAACAGTAAAAAACAACAACTCTAAAAGAATTATTTTACCATTATTAAAAAGCTATTGCTGTATGTTTTATTTTTATATATTGCATATAGTTTTATCAGTATCTAAATTATTTATGATATAAGAACGAAGAACGAAAAAATGAAGAAGAATAAGAACGGAAATGTGCTTATAAAATGTGTTTTTCTTGTAATACAAAATAATATCCACATAAAAAAATAACTTTTTTCCGACAGTTATCGCTTAATATTTTTACCTGCCATATCACGTTAAGGGACACAAGAAACTATTAATCAGTTAATATTAAGTAAGGCTTCATTAAATTTTTTGTTACTATATACAGAGTAAAGTGTATGTATCATTGTGAAAGCTGCTGTAATGATATTGATATCGACACATACGAAAATGTTTATATATGTGCTACATATTAAGACTACTCGCTGAGACCTTTGTGGCAAAATGCGAAGTGAATATTATTTTGGGTCTCTTAATAACAATTTACTTTTCATAATGAATTTGAAATACAAATGAAAAATTGCAGTTTTAAAGATAGTATGTGATAAAATATGTAGGATAGGATGTAGGAACTTTGAGCGTTGCGTAAAAGAGTTCAGTAATAATTATCTTGGGTGACATCATAATCATATGACTAATATATGAACTCTGATATTTATGAGAGTAGATATTGTCATATTATTTTGTGACTTTTTGAATATTTTTTTCTATTGCAACGACCCGGTAATTAATAGAGCCAAATGAATCTTATAAAGTAAATGTAATGATGAATAGGTTTTAATTCTTGGGTAGTATTTGCTGTTCTCGTCAATTTAATTTACTAGTCTCATCAATTTATGGATTCTACATTACTATTTAAAATTTAATGTTTAATGTCTGATAATTAAATCACGCATGAGTAAATCTATTAAAAATGATTTATTATTTCATGCATAAATGTGGTAAATCAAATTATTATTATAATTATTTTTGCTAGACTATGAAAAAAGTAAAGGAAACTACATTTTGCTGGTTTTAAAGCTATTTTTTTCCTTAAGAATGAAAGGCGAATTTTGTTCTACATTACCAGTTGGAAGTCAAGAGTCTCTAAAAAGCAATAATTAAAGAATATCTTAGTAATGTTTCTTTTAAAGTGAATAGCCACAGTATTGAGTAAGATAGAAATGTTACTACATTTTCCAAATTTTATGAAATAATTGCATGAACATAAAAACTTAACACTAAGCATTCATTGCACGAGTATAAATTTCTTATTGTAACACTTTACACTAAAAGATTGGAGATAATTGCTAAATGTATTATTATAAATGTATGCTAAATGTATAAAATTTAAAAAAATTAAAATATAATCAAATTTTTATTTTGTGAAAAAATTATTTATATCATCTTTAAGAATTTTGTTTCAAAGTAAAAATCTGTTGATTGAAGGAGTTTTAATTTATGCTCTTGCATGTCTTTGATCAGAAAAATTTTCATTTTTGATAAAATTTTCTTTGAGTCTATTTTAGTTATATTTTAAATCTAAGAATAAAAGTAGCATAAAAGTAATTCATAAAAAGTAACAATTGTATTTATTTAATGTTCAATTATAACGATATCCTTTATACCAAAATGTTTTGCGAAGGGATTAAAAGTGCGCATTTTTTATGTACTAAAGATTTTTTTATGACTTGA
Organism: Argiope aurantia; assembly: GCA_026543865.1. Taxonomy (NCBI): domain Eukaryota; kingdom Metazoa; phylum Arthropoda; class Arachnida; order Araneae; family Araneidae; genus Argiope; species Argiope aurantia. The sequence goes on from JAPMOR010093229.1 coordinate 239,475, forward strand.
CAATCGCATTCTTTGGATAAAAGTTAATTTTCAAATTTTGTTTATTAGAATGGAAGGTTAAAATCTGAATTCAATATGGAAAATTCAATTTAAGTTATATAATCTAATAAAGTTTAATTAATTTTCTTACTTAAATAAATTAATAATGAATAATCAGCATGATCAAATATTTGATATTCCTTTAAAAATTTTTAAACTTATAGAGTAAGAAAAAAAGCGAAAATAAATAATAAAATGAAAAATATATTTTAGATTTGACATTTTATGGAATATATGCATAAATATCATATATGAATTGCTACTTTTCCACGATTAAAATGTATTCTCACATTTCGAAAACAACATCAAACCATAATTATTATATTTTCCAAGTAATTTTGATAATATATTTTCCGTCAGTTTATATATATTACTTTATAATTATGCCATTATTATTATCATAAACTACATTTTCGTATCACGGTTCAAAAGCGCCATTAAGAATATCATATTCGTCATTCAGTTATTTGAAATAAATAAGTATTTCGCATTTTTATTATTATGTTCTTAACAGATTCAGTTTAGTAACATTTTGTTTAGTAACATTTTGTGAGAATATTTAATGCCATAAATGTGCTTCATATTCTGCAATTCCTTGAGATATATAAATTCCCTAAACAACTTCATTCTAATATAATAATCTTCGTATGTATTTAAATATTTGTATTTTATACTCCTTAAGGGTAAAACCGATGTTACTCGAAACCCAGGTAAATGAACCGATGTTTAACGCAGAATAATTCTAAACAGCATCTAAACAGATTCACCATTCGTAACATTCCCTTGATTAACCCACAAAAGTTTGACAGCAAGAGCGTCAAATTACTTAACAGGGTACTGAGAATAAAACTCATTAATATTCGCCTATCCATAACAGCGCTCATATTCCCTTTCTATACAATACGGCGACCCAAAGCACTAATCGATCATTTCAAACCCAGTCGAGCTTCCCGTCCGCTCATTTGAGCTACATCAGCTTAACTAATTCTGCCCATGAGATATGAGCAGATGAGGAATTATCTCAAAGGATATCTAACCACCGAAATATTACAACATCAAACGACCGCTACCCCCTCCACCGCATTACTTGATATATTTTACCTCCAAGTTGCCGCTGGTGCGACGGTGTTGCAGATCAATAGCTGCACAGCTCTCGCCGAAGTTGCGCGTCGCTTCAATCACAGCAGCCCCCTCCAAAGGGACTCTTTATGGAAGTCATGAGTCGTATATTGGATATCAATCCGAATATAAACTGTCTTCAATTTACGAGTACCCATCATTCCAGTGAAGAGTGCTGGTCATCAGGTGGGCATCAATCATCATTACCTGGAAACCAATTTTCAATGGAAACCCAAACTTGTTCCAGATTATAGGGAAGTCTGAGAAAGTCACTGGTTTTGAGTGACTGCATGAAATTGTATTTTGGATGATCAGTGTTGTTTTAGCGCTTAAAGTTATCTAACAAAAGTGAATAAAAAATAGTATTTTTTAAATAGATAATGATGAAATTAAAATTGTTTTAAAAAATTAATCGATTTATGAGAGCATTAAAATATCATTTTTAAGTTTTTCTATGAAGTCTAACCATACGGAAATACTTTTTAATACTGAACTAAATTCTAACATTGAATTTAAAATGTTTTTTTTTATTTATTTACATTAAATAACTATTTATATATAATTTGATGAACATTGTGCTCCCAAGAATAAGGAAACAAACTAACCCATTTTGGATACTATATAATTTATAAACAATTTGCTGAAATCCAGTACAAATATTGCAAATCAGGGAGATATGGAGAAGGTTCTTTGACTCACTATCTCTTATAATTTCCGAAAATTAAAAAAAGAAAATCTGAAATTAAAGACTATAAATTAGAATTTAGAAAGTATGAAACATAAATTATTAATTATAAAAGATACAAAACTTATAAGTTATAATAAGCTTTAAAAGATTAAAAAATGAAATTAATGATATAAAATGCAAAATATTATGCATGAAATATAATAAAACATTAATAAAATTGAAAGTAAATGTAAAATAAGGAGAAATTAAATATAGAATCAATCATATAGTGTAGTAATCGTTTACTTTAATACTATGAAAGTAGAAAATATATTTTTGATATAATTAGTCTGCATGTTACATAGCTTATAAAAAATCACAGAGTCTAGTTCAATAATGAGAATTTTAAGTTTATAATTTATTGATTTTTATAAATTTGCAGATGAATCATTAAAAAAATACTGTAATCAGACTTTTATATAAAACCTTTTCTGCAAAATGGTTTAATTCTTACAAATTCGACAGTTCCCGTCAAATATTTTTTTAAAGTAAAATTATTTTCTAAGGATTTTGACTAAACTAACAAAAATAAATGTTTTTCGATAATTTTTAAAGAAATATACGGGAAAGTAAAAATAATTAAATTTTTTTTACCATATTTTATTAATGAATAAGCAGTTTTATTTACTGTAGTAACAGTTACCTATATTTAATAACATATATTTCTTAACTGATAACTAAAATGGTGCATATTTAATTATAATACATACATTACATAATTAAAAAATATGTGGATCGAATATGAATATGAGTATTACGGCTTGAAAAATTTTAGTATAATAATATTTTTAAAAATATTATTAGAGAATCATATGCAAAATTTTAATATTTTAATTAAGCGTTTAATTTTTTTTAATTAGGTGACAAAATATCTTTCTTTAAATAAATAGAAAACGAAATTCTTCTGAAATATACATAAAAAATTTTATAGATTAAATATTCCTCCTTCTGATTTTAAAGGAAATATAACAACATTTAGGAAGTATATATACATGCTATTAGTAATAGGATGATTCTTTTGGAACTTCCTGTTCAATATTTAATATAATCTCGTTGGCATAAGTAAATATTAATAATAAATTATTCTTAATATACTTTTTACATATTATAGCTACTTAAATAAAGTTCTACATCTATGGACATTAAATTATCATTAAAACTAAGAAGAGAACTTTCTATCATAAAACTTTTGAGTTAATTATTATTATTATATAATATTTAATACTTATAATTTTTTAAACTAATAAGAAAAGAATTTGGAATAAAAAATAAGTTAAATAAATGTGAATGCTATGATTAAAATATTAAAAAAGACATGTTGTTCAATTATTTTCAATTAAATAAAAGCTGACTATATATATCGACGGAAATAGAATGACCAGAAGCCTTCAAATTGACATGTTTCACTGAAGTAACAGCGTCAAAAAGATTGTAAGAAAAAAAATGTGTATTTTTCATTACTGACATTCACTTCCTTATGAATTCATCGCACAAAACATGACATTAGCGCTAAAATCGGGAAGTGGAAGGAATGAAAGGACAGAGGAGTGTCCTTTAAATCCATTAGTTAAATTGGACGCTTCATGAAAGTGGTGAAAAATGGGACAAAAATAGAAAAAAAAATGCTTATTCTTTTCAGCACTAGTGGAGTATATTTTACTGTATTTTGTTTACGCTTTGAGACAGAAAAGGGTTGGTAGTATGGATGTTTTAGTTTATTATAGATGCAAAGAAAAGTTGTAGTTATTCTTTAGAATTTAGTTATTATTTATTCAAATTTGAATAGATGGTTAAAAGTAACATAGAGCCATAATGGATTTATTATAAAAATAATTGTATTTTAGATTTGTGGGAAAAATTAATTGGTCGTTATGCATTTGATAATATTTAGGAAATGGTTTATCGATATTCCTTTTGATTTTTTTAAAATTTATCTTTTTTTAACCTATGTCATTTTGCAATCATTTTTTTAACCATAAGGTTAAAAACCTTTTCTAGCAATAATGCTAGATCAGGATTTAATTGTGATTTACTAGAGTCGTTTAGGAATGGTACCTTATAAAACTGTTAAATGGACTGAATTGCGGTGTACATAAAACGCTACAGAATTTCAATATAATTTATCAGCATAAGGGTTATAGAAGTAGTCTAAATTCATTTTTAAGAACAATGTTCCTTATCTTGAATCTTTGTCAGGATTAACTTTGCTATATATATTATACTGATTATGATTAGAACCTGTAACGGGATGTAGGGCGACCATAACATCATTGTGTTTAGTAATCCTGTGACGTTAAGTTTGGAAAACAGAAAATGGACGCATTATAATATATATCTGTGTGTAATAATTTCAAATGTTCCGGATTTTCAGAATAACATTTTTTAATCTTTAAATTAAAGCTTCATTTCAAATTTAATTTTAAAAAGTTTATGAACTCTTATTCTCCATATGCTGATCATGTACATTCATAATCAGATACAATGTTAATAAATTATATTCATTATTAAAAAACGACAATTCATTTAATAAAAAGTGCAAAGATTAATATAAATTTTTTTTACCACACATATGAACGCGTATAGTATAAAGTTAAAAATTAACATCAGTTTTATTAGTTTTGCATTCATTATTTAGATATCTTGTATTCCTTCCTTCTAATAAAAAGAATCAATTTCAAAGACAAGGAAAATTTAAGATAAATAGGCTCAATATTATTTCAAACAACTCATTTTAAATTTCCAGATGTGAGACATGTCAAATTTATTTCTAAAACCGACAAATATATTTGAAGTTATGTTTTGTTCTCACGCATACATATTCGAAAAATACTACTTTAAAAAAATAAAGCACATGTTGTATCATTTATTATCAGCCTTCTCCAGCAAATGTGTGTTTTGAAGGATAATTTATTTTACCATAATTCCTTATCATCCTTTGACAATGATGTATCTAAAGGGCAGAGTTCCAATAAAATTTGACGTTATTAATTAATTGTCGTAATAATAATCGTTGAGGTGGCTACATACCTTTCTGGAGATTTAACAATTATGTAATGGAATTTGGAATGTGCTCAGCAAGCTGATTTAATTTTACACTGATGAAAATAGCTTGTTTAATAAACTTTACCTTTATAGACTCGGAATTGTAGAGAATTACGTTCAAAACTGATTATTTCTCCACTTTCCATTGATAATACTGTCACAAATGATTCTAAGATTTGTGAAATGTTTAGTTACGCAATATTTTGATTTAGAAAAACTTGCATGATTAAATAGTATGCTTGGATTGGCTTTTGTGCATCAGAATTATCACTTTCTTTCATAAATGAAATTTTTTGACTGCATTTGTTTTAATTAATTTATAGGTATTTTTTTCAGAATAGATAAATATAAGGGACAAAAAATATTACTAATATTATATTTATACAAGATTAAATGTATTTGTTAAAGACCCTGTTTACAAATAATCTGTACGGCTTTTAAATTATAGCATAGAAATTTGAGAATTCAAAACGCTAATCTGAAATTATACGGTAGATTAAATTTCATACAGTTAGATTGAAATTTAATTTTTTAAAGACAAGTTTATAAAAAAAAACATTTTGGGCTTTTAAATGTTGGATAAAAAACAATGTTCAAATTAAATTACTTTGAAATAATATTCTTTATTGGCTTTCATATACGTTATATGATAAATTAAATTTTTGAAGAGCCTGTTCGGGGAATAATCCATTGGATTTTTCAATGGAATCGGAATTGTTCACTTGTAAATGACGTTTTCAGTGCAAAGGAAGCAATGGAAATCTAAATAGAAGGTATTAAAATATTTTTTCAACATAGCCTTGCCAGCGACATTTAAAGCAATTAACACATGTTAACTTGAATTAAACAATTTCTAAGAGAATTAAAAAAAATGATATGCATTAGTCAATTCATAATTTTTAGTTTGTTGGTTAAAATTACAACTATGATCTATTTTTGTAAAGCTAAAATTCTTTAAAAGGTAGTTTTTAAAAGAAAAAGTCCGAATTCTAATCTTTTGCAATTTGATACCTGATGATCATTAAAACATTTTTATCCACTCAGAAATAATTACATGAAAATATTTTTATCGTTTGAAATTTTTCTTCCAAATAACACTATTGTCATATCCATGTCATATGCCAATGCCATATCAAGTATTACACACAAAAACTGACTGGTAAAAATTGCCTAACGCAGTTTGGCGCTAAAAGCTTTTATATTAAAATGCAAAAAAAAATGTTTTTGTCATCAATGAGTTTGAGATGAATCCACATTTTAATAATTAAACGTTTGGATAATTATATTGCATTAAGATTCTCAGCAGAAAAAGATCGTAATTCAATTATTTAAAACTATACATAAAGGATTAGATGCGCCGTATAGATTAATAAAAGAATGTATTCTCGTCATTATAAGATATATTGTAGAGTATGCAAATGTTAACAACAGTATTTGCAGTTTGAAATTATTCGTTGTCAATTTTTATTAATCGTAGTCATGCATTTTTCTAGCAAATATAACAGCGAGAAAATCTATTCTTTAGTATTTGCATATGTAACATAATTCACTTTAAATTAAAGCAATATGAAATATAAATAGACAGCTAAGAACTAAGTTATAAAGGAGCCACATGTAAAATCTTAATTTATGTGAAGACTTATTGTTTCATATATAATATAATATGAATGTTTTATTGCTTCAATATACCAAGTTCTCTGCAAAGCAAAATATGAAATTTTACTATTTTATAAGAGCATTTTGTTTGTAGAATTCTTTAGATATGGAATCACGGAATGTAATGTTCTTTGAGTGCTCAAGAAATAGTTCTCGTCTACGGCTCCGTTGCTTATTTATGTTTACACAGAGCGAAATTCATGATGAGATAAACCTGAACCACAGCTGCACAAGTATGGTAACTGTCAGCTACTGAAAAAAAAATACGAAATAAAAAAAAAGAGAAAACGACAAGCATGGGTTATATTTTTAAAAATAGTGTGGCATAGCTTACTTAAACATTGAAAAAGGTGAAATTAATTTAACATACATTTAATATATTAATTTTCTCCCAAAAGTTACTTTAAGCTAGAAAGACGAGGTAACGTTTTAATGCAATAGAAATATTGGTGAGAATTATATGTCTGAACTTGAAAACTTATTAAAAACTTGAAACCTTGAAAATATATTTGAAATTACTTAATATTCACCAAATATTATATTAATATCCAAATCATTAAAAATATTAAATTCCCAAGTCATTTTTTAAAGTTTATTAAATGTATAAAAATAACTGGGTTTTTTCTTGATTACTTACAAAATAAATATATTATGAGATATTTATGTCAGTTCAACAGCCCCTTTGATATCTATAGATGCACAAAATGCAGCTTACAGCCCAGTAATTTATTATTTTTGATTCCTTTATTCTATGTCCATTTGAATGATCAGCGAACTGCATGGCACAAGATGAAGGAGAATGGAGTGATATTTTATAATTTAGTTATATTAACTATTTTGAGATGGACATTGTATTTTGAACACTGGTTAGAGGACAAGAACGGAGTATGAGCTGATACATTCAGAACTTCCGCACCACATTAGTTGAAGGATATTTAACTCACAACCATGCACCATATCGATATACAAGTGGCATTGTAAAATTGAGATTCATATTTGACCTAGGTTTTTAGGTCCCTAAGACTAGTTTATGACACGGTCCATGTGGCCTGCTCTATTCATGTTATTATATTTTACAAATATATATATAATCATTCCATTTTTATATCAATTTAAATAAAGTCCTTAATCTTGTTTATATACCAAAAGTAAATATAATTCAAAGGATTCTTTCTTTTCGTTTATAAAGTTTTGAGTCTAATTAATCTAGTTCTAAAATCTTTTAAAACAAATTGCTCTTAAAATTAGGTTATTCTGCGTCAGATCTGTTCTGTTCAGATCATCATTATTATGCCATATAGAAATTTAATTATATTCTCAGAAATAAGGAAAAATAAATTTAATATTTGTAGAAAACCCGGGTTTTATCACTTGTTTTTCCAACAAAATAACAAAATGTAGCAAAAAAATAAATACTTAAAAATCCTCCGTCTTGTTTTAACATTATTTGAAATAAAATCTTTAAATAGTCTTGTTTTACAAAAGGAATCCTTGAATAAAGTAATAAAATTGATCGGAATCGCCTCTCCATTATCCAATTTATTTGTTCAGTCTTTCATCGAATTAATCCCAGCTACAAAACTCTATCGTCTTTTAAAATGATAGCTCCTTATAACAAAGAATCGCAGACATAAACACAACCACTGAACATTCTTATCAGTCCCCTTCGGGACGAAATTCTGTGTTCGCTATCCGTGATTCTGCGGATAATATTCCTGTGTACTTCAGAGGAAAGGAGGTCAAGACAGGGATTTTATTCTGAGAACTTAACAGACGCTGGGTACTGATTAAACCTGCGGCAAGACTCATCTGATTTGCATTGCAGATACGAGCGGGATCCCGAAGACGATTTTATTTGCTTCTAGGTCTCTGTAGCGGATTCGGATTGTGAGCCAAGAGGAAGGAATGATGAACTGCGCAGACCGAAGTCTGGGAAGCTGCATGGCAGAGGATATGGCCTGTCAATTAGAATGCTGTTGAATAATTCAAATCTGCACCATGAATCGGGACCATTCCTCTTTTGCAGGGCATATTACACCCGTGGAGTGACCCTTTTAATGAGCGACGTTTCTACCTATGATTAATATTTTTGGATATTAATTGCGGCCGGAACTTCGGAGAGATGGAATTATCAATTCAGCGATCCGGGAAAGGGTATGATAACAAAGCCGGTTTTAATCAGCGATTGGACAACTGAATGTGGCTTATTCAGATTCATTCAGAGAAGAGTAGGGGGATATGACTGTCTCTTGTTCAATAATGTTTTATTGGGAACTAAAAGTGCGGTTCATATAGATTTTGTTCCGTAGAATAGAAAATGGTGATGTTATTTGTCATGCAATATGCATTTTATTCGTATTTCGAACAATATGCATTCGAGTTTTCATCGTGGTTATGCCAATGCATTGTTGGAGTTCAAAATAGAGGGATATTTTGTGATATTCATACGCCCTTTCAACTGAATTTTGCGAATGACATTAAAAAATATTTTACTGTTTGTGTGATATGACTAGTTTTGAATCAAAATAAGCTTTATCTTCTGTTCTGATTTTGTTTCATGTACAAGTTTCGTGTTCGTGTGTAGAGTTTGAGAATTAATACTATTTTATTGAATTATTTGACTTTGAAAAGGATTAATGTCTTCTCTCAGTGTTTATAGAGATTATAATTTTTAAAAAATGTATTTGCAATTTTTTCTGTTACTTTTATTTTATAATTTATTTTAACAGTTCTTAAATTTCGAATGATTTTTCAATTTAAAGTGATTTTTTTTTACTTAGGTACAAATTTCTTAAAAAATTTAATATTTAAAAGAATTATTATTAAGTAATTATTTGACATTAATTATTATTACGGAAAAGAAGAATTATTTGATAGCAACTAATTTTTCCCCTTATGTTATAATGTCTTATTTCCGGCATTGAATTAGAGACATGATTACTATAATGAAACCATTACTTCTATTAATTTAGTAGTAAAAGTCATTTAAATATTTCATTCATCATTTTGTTGTTATAAATATTTAATTTAAATGAATGTTTCAAATAAGTTGATTCTTTTGATTAGGAAATTAAATAACGTTAATTAATTAAATTAAATTAAATCAAGCTTGTTAATTTTCTATCTCCCTCAAAAAGATTATCCATTCTCTGCTGTAGCCTGCTATTTATGTGAAATAATGAGCTAATTTTACATTTTATATGTCTTAGCAGAATTATCCTATTATAATTTGATTGTAAATATTAATTCCATAATATTTGAATTAATATTTCAAGTATTAGACAGAAACAGACACTCGAAAAAATTCCAAGTTCGAAAGTTAACATTTTGTTAATTTATGTTGTATTTTATACAACTTTAAATGCAAATACAAATATTTTATTATATCAAAAACTAGCCGACATAATGCTCCAGGAACCAATATTAGTTTTCACAATTTTCTTTAATGCTTTTTATTTTCTTTATGTTTCAAAGAATCCTATCATTTCTGCATACATTATTAAACAAGAATTGCAGAAATGCATTAAACCGAAAAAGAAAAATGTTTTCATATTATTTCGTCCCAAACGCATCTGTTTATAACAATACAAGACAAGAATTCTGTATCTGAAAAGCAATATTTATACTCATTCACTCAACAGAAATAGTGGCAAACAGCTGCCGCTGCGCTATTCTAATTATTGCATATCCCTTTATCTTCCAAAATACGAGGAAGAATCCAAGTGGAAAAAAAATAACACAAACGAAGAGCAGAAGAAAAAGATACGCTCGATATTCCATGCGAAAAAATAGAATGTAACGCCATCATGTTTTTACTTCATTACAAACCGAAAAGATACAGTACGATGGTATCGCCTTGGGCAGCCAAGCGTGCGTACCATGTTTCAAAAATAGACGCCAAGAACCCTTCATTCTTTTGTTGCGATTGTGAAGAAGCAAGCAAGCTCTTCTGGAAGAGTCACACTGTTCGGGTTCTATCTCAAACGAGAGGACAAAGATCCTGATTTAAGGGTTCTGCTTGAGTGTGGGCAGCACTAAAAAGTTTGCTGTCACTCTCTCTGACGTTAGGATGGGTAAGGGAGGCATATTTTTTTACATAAAGTGATAAATGAGACAGGGATTTGTGCTTTGAAAGAAAAGTTGAATAAATAAAGAAAATACGAAAAGAAGAACTGTGGCGTTTCTTCTGGAAATAAAAAAAGACGTTAATTTGGTTTTGGAAAATATGTGTTTTGCTATCTCTTTATCTCTGCTGTAGTTATTTCGTATGAGCTGCTCTATTTTTTTATTCTTCATTTTTTTAAATTATTTCTGAACTGAGTTACGATATTTTGCGTTTAAATGGGATATCAGATTATTTTATATTTACATTCTCTTTAAATCTCTTCTACTCCATTCTTATTGCTGAAGTTCGAGATTTTTTCTATTGACTTTGCAGTTCAATAATCTCTTAATTATACTCACAGAATGTGTGTGTGTGTGCAGTTCAATAATCTCTTCATTATACTCACAGAATGTGTGTATGTGCAGTTCAATAATCTCTTCATTATACTCACAGAATGTGTGTGTGTGCAATTCAATAATATATTCATTAGACTCACAGCATATGTGTGTGTGTATGTGTGTGCAGGTTAATGATCAATTAATAAGTCTCACAGAATGTGTATGTGTGTACAGTTCAATAATTTATTTATTAGACTCACAGCTTATGTGTGTGTGTGCGCAGGTTATTGATCTATTCATTAGTCTCACAGAATGTGTATCTGTTTGCAGTTCAATAATCTATTTATTAGTCTCACAGAATGTGTATTTGTGTGCAGTTCAATAATCTATTCATTAGACTCACAGCATGTGTGTGTGTGTGTTTGATCTACAAATGCGCATAGCCCTCTGTTGCTCTGTACTCTCAAATCAAGTTATTTTTTTTCTTTTAGCATGATATGCAATGAATTCTAAATTGAATGTATGGATGTCCTTTAACCTTGAAAAATATATAAGAAATATTTTTTTCTCAAATTTAGGATTTTAAATATTTAATTCGGAAGTAATGGGTAAGAATAAAATAGTATATTATTTGAAACAAATTAATTAATTTATATTTACTTTCTCCTTAAATCTCTTATACTCCATTCTTATTGCTGAATATTTATATTTTTTCCATTGACTTTGCAGTTCAATAATCTATTCATAATATTCACAGTGTGTGTGTGTGTGTGTGTGTGTGTGTGTGTGTGTGTGTGTGAGAGAGAGAGAGAGAGAGAGAGAGAGAGAGATCTGCAAATGTGCGTAGCCCTCATTTGCGTTGCACTCTCACATCATTTTTTTTTTACATGCTAAGCAATGGATTATAATTTAAATGTATGGATGTCGTTCGACCTTGAAAAATACATAAGAAATATTTTCTCTCACACTTAGGATTTTAAATATTTAATGAGGAAGTAATGAGTAAGAATAAATATATATATTCTGAAACAATTGTGTCCTGCTTATAATTATTTATTGCTTAGAAGATATAGATCTCTGTTTTATTACCTAATGCGTTTAAAACTGTAAAATGTGAGAACGAAAAAGCCACTGATTAATAACAAAGACCTTCGAATACATACACCTCAATTTTTGCAGCACTTTTTAGTTTTATATTTATAATTTATTTTGGAAGTTTTATTATTTTTATATGCTTTAATATTTATTCAGGAATATTTCCATTTTTACAAGTTTAAATTGATCATTACAGTTCCCCCCCCCCCACACTAAATTTGTAAGATTGTGAATCTTACATTTAAAATTAAGCGTTATGAGTAAACTTTTATTTAAAAAAATTGGTTGAAATTACTGGTTTGGTTTTATACATTGTTTTCATTAGCGAAAATAATAATATAAACACCTTGTAGAAATTTTTTCAGAAAAAAAGACTAGTAGAAAATAAGAGATTTGTGTTTTTTCAACATAATGTAGCATATCTTACTCAGCTATTTTACAAGAAGAAAAAAAATGTAATGTATAAATTGCTGCATCTTTTACATTAATTTATATTCCACTACACCTTGTAGTTTGTATTTGTAAGGATACAAATAATATATCTGTGAAAATATATCTCAGTAGAATGCCTTAAAAGAATTTCAATAAGAAATGTTAAGAATAAAGAAATATCTTAAGAAGTTGTAACGTAGAAACCAGATATTAAGAATATTAATTTTTCTTGATATTTTTTCCTATTGAAAACAAAAATACATGTAACTAAATTTTATGAGAGTGTGAATTGCGATATAGTAAAATATAAGATTAAGAAATTTAGTTAGTAAAATATAAGATTAAGAAATTTAGTTAGTAAAGTATAAGATTAAGAAATTTAGTTAGTAAAATATAAGATTAAGAAATTTAGTTAGTAAAGTATAAGATTAAGAAATTTAGTTAGTAAAATATAAGATTAAGAAATTTAGTTAGTAAAATATAAGATTAAGAAATTTAGTTCTCTGTCTTTAATATATTTTAGTACTTGTAGTTTCAATATTAATTTGTTTCAATTTCAATATTAATTAAATTATGATTAATTTTAAAGACCTAGTCTTTTATATAATTTATTGTAATAAGCAAATTATAAAAACAAGAGTTTGCATTTTTTCTCATGAGGAAACTTATTTAAAGCTTCAATATCTTTCAGAAGCTATTTCCATACAAGGAGGCTGTTTCAGTTTTTATTGAAAAAAAGGAAAGCTTAATAATTAAAAAAATGACTTATTTAAACCCAAAAGCAAATAAAATAAAGAAGGAATGTTCTTAAATAAAGCAAATTTTGGGTTCCGATAGTTTTAAAGCGATCCATTTCAATTTCAAAATAACAGCTTTCTTCTGCCTAAGTTTGATATCGATTGCGTATTCAATGACTTTCGCTAAGAATCTTTTAAAATATGTCAATATTACGACATATTTAGAATAAAAAATTTCGAAAATATATTTTACTTTATGATTGTTTATAGAACTTTTACTAACAACCCTTAAATTATTCGTCGGAAATGTGCACCTGGGGGTTATTTTTTAAAATTTTTAATTAGAATTTTATTCATTTAAAAATTAAGCGAAATTTTGGCGTGTTTCTGCTATAACTTCCGAAAATATTACCGTACAAAAAAGATTTTTACATGAAGGTAAAGATCAAAAATTTATCTTTTAAATGATACCAATATTTTAACCTTAAAATTAAATTTCTATTTTTAATGAATTTTTTAAAAAATATTTTAATTATATTTTTCAACAATTTTTTTCGTACAAAATAAAAATAAAATTTAAGCTGAACGAGCACGTTTCGCATTCATTGGAAAAAATTAGCTTTTTTCAAAGTGTTGCTATCAAATTGATTAAAGCTCCAATTAAAAATAAATTAAATCTTTTTGGAAAGGAAATCTGCAAAAATATAATTTTTGGTACGTGTCTGTAGGAAATAAAACAAATATGAAATATTATTTTTTCTAAAAAATAAATTCAAGAAAAATTATTTTACGATCTTTTACACTCTCTATATTATTAATCCAATAAATCAGTTTTATTTTAAGGCAAGTGTTGTTTAATATGAACAGGATATCTATTCAAATCAGGGCTACACAGCTAATTTGTAAACCTTCAGTAAGACACAGATCTGCTAAAATGGTCTAAATGGAAAATGATTATATTTTATGTAACTTCATTCAATAAATGCTCTAATAAATAACGAATTTTTGATTTTACATAACGCTTCTGCTGTGGAAATCACGAATAGCAAAATGTTCTTGAAACACTAATATTTTAAATAAAAAGAGTTAATTTCCAATCAACTAAATCAATCACTTAAACCGACTGATTTATGAAAATTTGAATATCACTATTCAATAAAAAAGGATAATTTTAGATTTTCCATCGATCGCTTCAAAGAAAATACGCCAATCAGCGCGCAGGTTTCTCAAGATTAATTGGCCTAAGATTATGACAATGTTGAGTTTTTCCAAATTTTTAACATTCAAAACTTTATAAATAAGTCGTAGTTGATCGTGTAAAATAAAAACATTCATTCCTTTACTTAAAATTTTGTGTGTCCAGAATATTTCTTAGAATATGATACCTTACTGCATTAAATTTAGACTTTATAAGATTTGAAATATATTTATAGGCCGGAACAAAATATTATTATTGATTTCATTTCAATCCTTTTGAAAGCAAAACGAAAAACTGAATTTTATGCTGAATCTGAGAAATTTTTGTTTAATTATTGTTTGAGATATTACATAAATTATGAAAAATATTTTGTAATCCAAATAAGACTTAAATACCGAGAGATTCTGTTTGCAATACTCATATTCAATAATAATAATAATAATAAATAAATAAGAATAAAGAGGATAAATAAAATAAAACGCTTGGTTTTATAAAAAAAATATCTTTATATTAATTGCAATTTCCTCATTTCCACTTTAAATTAAAGTTTTACCGTAAATGACAACAAATTAGCAAAATATATATAGTAAATTGAACGAAACGATCTAAACAACAGTATAAGTTTGGTATGACTATCAAAATTTGAAGATTAAAAATGTTATGTTTGAGAATCAATTAAGAGATCAGTTACTTAAAATATTTAATTGAAAATTGTAGCGAGCGGTAATATTGGCGAACCGGCTGTTCGCCAAAGGCGGCTAGTATTTAATAAAACAAGAAAAGTGATTGAAAGAATGAAATCAAGTGTGGAAAATACACAAAAATATATTCTTAAAAGAACTGCTGAAATATACGAAAACTTGTAGGACCAAATTCTTGTTATAAAAAGACATTTTTTTTTAATTTTAAAATTGAATGAACTTAGTTCATAGCTGTAATATTTTAATAAATTATCTAAAATGTCATTTTTTTTTTAAAAATGATGATAGAAATTTTTTAGAAGACGTTATTCTCAGTTCACATTGCCTTCATTTTCTAAAATGTATCTGAGCCCTGGTTGATAATTCTAGATCAAGTAATCTGCCCTATGGATCACACATACACATAGATGCAAATATACCTTTATTATTGCTAATTATTCATATAATCTTAATTAATTACAATAAAAATATGTATATTGAAATTGAGATTATTGTTTAGAAGAATTAGTTATCTTTTTGATGATGTCCCAAAATATGCTTTTGAAATTTTCAGAACCAGATTATCTGATCAATGAAACAGTGCTCGTAAAATGTAAAAGAACGTAATAGTTTTGTTACAATTATTCAAACAAAAGGAAAAAAAAACAATTTATACAAGGTATCACATTTCCAGAATATTTCTTTGTACTTTAGCAGGAGCCAATAAATTTAAACCATGCCCTTTTTACCGCTGCATAGGAGTCATAAATTCCCGCCTTGTTTCTCGCATCAGTTATTTTCCTACACGGAACACCTTGCGGTAACTCAGTCTAAAAAGTTGCGGTTTATCGTAAACCGCATTTCCCATTAATCACAAGATTAAAACGTAAGCAGTTGCTAAAAGAATGATGCGAAAGCAGGAAAAAAAAAAGTGGTCCCATTTACTTTAAATCGTAAAATAGACCCGTTAATCTTTGCTCAAACCCCCCTAAGTTTCCTAAATAAGCAACTGATCGATAGTTTTTTTATGTTTTTCCGAACTCAGAAAAAGGAATTATGTGTTTCCGTGAGTTTACCAGGTAATGAGGTATTTAAGCTGAAAGACTTTATCCAAGGTAAACCATGTGAATAATGATTATTTGCTTTATTTGGAGGAAAAATTATCTCTTAGATAAAGTGATTTAATAGATCGGGATAAGAAGTTATGCTTTAGAAGGAATCGATGTATTGGTTTCTTTACAGCTTAGTTTGGAAGAAATGTATGCATATTGATTTAGTGTTTCGTAAATCTAGATTCATCCAATAAAGTCTTTTATTCATCATTTTTATTTTCTTTAATTTTTAAGTGAGTTTTGCAGTGTTTCAACAAGCGAGTGAGTGCTGAAATAATGGAAATAAATTGAATCAATTTGATAAGATGTATTGATTGATTTACTAATGTGTTATGCACTTTTTTAAATTGCTTTCGTTACTTGGCATTAAAAGAAAAAATCATTTTTTTAAAGATTAAGTGAAGAAATTTCTGAAATTCTGGTTTGAGATTATTTCGAAAATAACTACAATAAAATACAATTACAGACATTAAACGTTTATATATATATATATATATATATATATATATATATATATATACAGCTAGATAGCGTTTAAGAGAATTTCGGTTGATACCTAGACAATATATAGCGTTTCAGAGAATTTCGGTTGACATCTTGGGTCACTAGATTGAAGAGGGGCGTAGACAGGTTAATTAAAAATTGTTTCTTGTCCAGTTATCGTATAAATGAATAAATTTATAAAATTAACATTTTTTGAATTTATAAAATATTAAAACTGTAATATGTGTTTCCACTTCATTATTTAATAGAGTAAAAGTAATTAAAAAAATAACTGTTTATCATTTGGTAGTTATTTTTCACTTGTCAGGTTTTAAGTAGTAATTTGAAATTTTATATTTGCTTTAAAAATATAAATTTAAAAGTAATTTATAATTGGAAGTTCAGAAATCATTAATTAATAATCATGGTAAATTTTCAAAAACTTTTATTGCTTTATTTTTAAATGAATTTTAAAATAAATAAATAGCATCTTATATATTTTTGCAAAGTTCAAAAACAATGAACTGAATTAAAATTTTAACCTGTTGATAAACCTAAATATATGCTCAAATCTGAAGCTAAATTTGGTATTTATTAAAAGAAAATCCTCAAGATCTGTATAATCTAAGATCGCAAAATACTTAAATCTGCAAGTGTAAATTCCTATAGTATTATCCTAATGGATAAACTACCATAAGATCTGATCTAGAAATTTATTGCCAATATTCCATTGCCTGAAGGATTTAACAGAACGAAAACATTCTACCATAAATTACGAAATAAGGAGGAAAAAAATCTATGTTATATTTCTGGAAATTTATTTATCAAGTATTTGAACTAGATCAATAGACAATTAATATGATATTAAGAGCATATTTTTCATTATGCATGTAATAAATGTAATAAAATTGCTCCAAAAGGAAAAAAAAAGATTTGCAGGTATCAATGTATCGATTGCAGTTTTAGTATCTATCACTGCAACAATTGTATTATGTTAAAATAATTAATGAATAAATCTTTATTTTATCCTACAAGATTTCCTTATAATTCCATGTAGAAGCTATGCAAAAGACATACTAAAAATATCATATCTATCTAGACATATCTAGATCGCGAATTAAGGTTAATTCTCAGCACACAATCTTTATTTAACGCTAGATTTTTATAAATGATATAGCTGGTGAAACACTGTTGTCACATGAAATGTTATTTAGTCCATTAAGGGTTAATATGTAATTTCAAGTATTCTTACATTTCTAATAATATTTTTTTAATTTTTTTTCTAATTGATAACGAATTAATTATTAACTAGATATTTATTGAATATAAAATACTTCTCTATAATGTATAAGGATTCTTATCTAACGAAAGATTAAACAGAAAATCTGAACAAAAGTAAAATAAGAGAATAAATAATAATCGAAAATAATCCAAAATTACTATTGAAAATCCGTAACTAGATAAGATATCTCAAATTCACAGTCTAACAATTATTTTTTCTTTCTTTTTGGAAAAATTCTTATCTTCTGATTTATTAAATTTAAATCAAGAAATATATCCCAAGCACTCACTAAATTTAAATAGCTCTTTGTCCTAGATTTTCAATCCATAATTCAACGTCATTTTTTAATTTCGAATACATTCTTTTCATATTTTCTAGATATTTAAAAGTACTTTAGATAAAAGATTTCGGAAAAGATTTGAAATTAAACCAAAGAAATGCTTTCAATTATCGTAATTTGAAATACACTTAAAAGCTAGGATTTAGTGTTGCCAATGACAACAATTAATTTTATCATTTGAATAAAGCTACGCGACTTTTGGCATTCTTTCTGGAATTCCCTTTTCGATGGAAATAAAGACCTTGACCTAATTCCAACAAGATTTATTGAAATAATTCATCAACAAGTAAGGAATGCTAGAATTGTTGTTCTAGTAAGATTAATTCTACAACTTTAAAAATTAGATATATAATGCGTTGAAATTTACTTAAAAATCTAGAACTTCGATTGAAAGAATTTTCTAGATTTCTCCGTAATTTGATAAACGGAATGAATAATTCCAGAAAAACGCGAAATAATGCTGCTTTGGAAAATTAATGTTTAATTGCTTTTGTCGAAGCTTTGACTTTTAATTATAGCCCATTCTCTATGAAAAGTACAGAATGTAATATTTAATTTCACTTATGATATAAATGAAATAAAAAATGTTTTATATTTAATAATTCTTTATTTCTCTTTGATTTAAATTTCCTTCAGGATAAACTTATATTTCCCTCTAGAATTTTATGTAAAAGAATGAAATCAAGTTGAGATTTATTTTTAAATTGGTGCGATAATTTTTATTTAGCAATATTTAAAGATTCGTAAAATTCATTTAAAAATTAATGCCGGATAATTTTAAAATCTGGTGAGTTAACTTTTTATCAATACAATTTTACTCGATATTTAATTAAATTCGAATTCCATCTTGTGAGATAGAATTTTGGTTATAAATCTAAAAATACCAAAAAAACAAAACATATATGCGTTTGGTAATTATGGTAAATCGCTTTTTGTCGAGTAATTAAAAAGTGTCTATAGTAACAGAAAAAAAAATAAAAATTTAAATTAATTAAAACGCTGTTTAAACGGGCCAGCGTTATTTCTACTAAATGAGCTGATGCTTACTTTTTTAGAGTTTTTTTTTAAATGATAGTTTTCCATGAAAAAAAATGAGTTACTGGATTATTCTTACTCAAAACGGGTCTAATACATATCTGTTCCCTTTTCACGAAAAAAAAATAATACGAATTTAATTCTAACTTTAATTCTAATTGTTTGATAAATATATTTCGGGAACAATTTTGCGAAGTTTTGACCAAAAAAAATTTGAACAAAATAAAATATTATAACACAAAATTTACTTTTCCATATTAACACACTTAAAATAAATAGTTGACTTAATAGCAGAAGTTTGCATATTTTTCTAGAAAAATGTGAATCTTTATTTTTCTTTAAAAAGTGACATTTATAATTTTAAAATTTTACATTATATGGTTAAGAACAATTAGACTCGAAAACTAAGTTGACTTATTGATTAAAATTTCTTCTTTCCTATTCCTACATTATTAAAAATTATGAAATGCACAGATATCTTATTTAATATTTCCTAAAATTTATGAAATGCAACTTCTAATTCATTTCCTTTTAAAATGAAATTAGTACCTGGCTATCTTTTAATAGTCAATGTAAAACATCGAGAAAATTTAAGTACGAAGTAAAAATTTAAAGAATTTTAATACAAAAATCTCTTTAAATAGCATGCATAGGAGAACATCTTATCATGTTCTTAACAGCAAGATTTTAAAAGATGGAAAAATGAAATTCTTCTCACTTCTTTTTTAGTTATTCGATGACGTGATTTTTTTCAATTTTATTTTTAAGTTTAGACATTTTTACTTTTTTTAGTAATAAACTTAGCTGTCCCTTACAATAAAATGCAATAATGCAAAATTATAAAACTTTATTTTAAATAATTAGAAAATTCGTAGCGTTGTTTCACGAGAAAAGGATAAATTATTAAATCACGCAAAATCCATTAATACCCGTATATAGAAAAATAATGTTATTTTCATATGGCTTTTTGCTGAATCATTACTGAAAAATAAACAAATAAATAAAAAGTGATTTAACCAAGTTTTATTCCTAGCAATTCTCATTACATAAATGACCATTATCTGCAACATTTCTCAAGGAACTGATTCTATGCATTCTAAATAAATTAAAATAATAAATAAATAAATAAATAAAAATGGATTCCCCATATTTTTCTACAACACAGTTTTTATATTACACTTCTCAATACATAAATGGTCCATTATCTAATTTCTCAAGGAGTTGATTCCATTTATTCTGAGAAATTTAATAAAATGCAAAAAACTTAGTATATTTTATTTTAGGATATAGAAACAAATATATTGAAGCAAACAAGCTGTTTCGATCATTCAATTTTGTCAGAAAATATTGAAATTTTGCTTGAAATGAATTGAACTACATATGAACTCCTTCAATTAATCCCTCTCATTTGCATTAATGATAAAAACTTTCACTTTTTTTTATCAAGAACTTTTTCTAGTCCTTCAGGAATGAAATTCTAATCGATCTTGGTCTCCACCTTCAAACTTTTTAGAGTATTTTTTCCCCCTTTCAAAGATAAACACTTCACTACACTGTAGCACGCCGAAACCTGCCTCTGCCTGAGCAAACACCGAACCAGCTCCAGAGCTCTACTTCACTCTTGACAATTCATCTGATGATTTAAGCTCTTGCTTAATTTTCGCAAATTAAGCAACTTTTCCCACTGTGTGAGAAGAACCGGGGCAGTTCATCTTCAAGCACCATTTCGAGAGACCATGGGTAAAGGGAAAGAAAGGGGGGGGGTTGAAAAGATTTGAGAGTTTCTCCGAATGGGGTGGGGGAAGAATTCTTTTCTAAATATAGAATGAGACGTTATTAACAGTGCTCTCGCTTTATTACCCTGGAAGATTAATTGGCATAGCGGTTGTCGTCGGCACGGTTACGTGTACTTCCAGCCTCCACGAGATTTGCAGTGTTTTAAATTAGTTTTGTGACATGGGTGGCGCATGCTGATATTTCGATTCCAGTCCACAGAGCGTAACTTGAGGGATGACGTCTGAAAATGTTTCTTTGGCTTTTCTCGAATTGAAGCGAATTCACTTCCGCAAAATAGCTGCTCACTTCAGTGCTAATAAGCGATAAATCATTTCAGCACCTCTTAAGATACATGAAAGCAGGAATCAAGTATCCAAATTTATTTTTGCCTTCTTACCAGGGGTAGGGATAGGGCGTTTGTTTCTCTTTTCTTTATTCTGAAAGTTGTCTCCTATTTTTAGTTCTATGTTGATGGAGTTTCTATTGTTTTAATTTCCTATTGCTAATTAGCCTTGTTAAATTATAGTGAGAAACTAATTGTTGTGCTAGTAGAACTAGTATAAGCAGCAAGTAATTAGTTAGATGAGTTGCTGAAATAAACCAAGATTCTTTGTTTTGATAGTAATTGGTGTAATTATACTTGTTTCACAATTTATTCACGGTTTGAAGTAATTACTGCTCTTTAGTTTATTCTGTATGAAAACTTTGAGCTATCATTGTTATTATAGCCACGTCCATACACATTTCTATAATAATTGCAAAGCTTAATTTCTTATCTTCCGTAAAGTATAATTGTTATTTCTTAAATTAGATTTCGTTATGAACAAAATAAGAAAGCAAGTAATTATTCTTACTTAAAATGTTTTTTTTTTTTTGGATGAAAGATCGGATTCTAGTTGTTTTGTTAACAAGACAATTTGAATAAATTAAATCATAGTACTTTGCTATTTGATTCTTATTAGAAGGACGCAATAAGTATACAAGAAACATTTGATTATTATGCAAAGGACTGCAATCATTGTTAATTCATCATCAAAATAAATAAATAAATATAATTATTTATTTAATTGCGATTTGAACTTAATCGTATCTTGTAACAATGTAAGAAAACTAATATTCCTTAGATCATTTAGTATAATTTACTTTCTCTATCGTTAATCTTTCTTTATATAAAGATTAAACAGAATATTTCCTCTTTCCATTTTATTTAGTTTACAAAATTTCATCTCTCTTATCATAAGATATTGTACTAAATTTACACAGTGTTTGATGTTTGATATTCAGATTGACGAACAACGTCATGAAGATATGGTAACAAAGTTGTTGAGAATTTTTCTACCATATTAATAAAAATCATATACCTCAATTTTTGTTTTGTTTCTATTACATTCTACTCTTTTTGGAGAGTAGTTGAGCAATTGTTTCGCTGACGATATTGGTTATATAAATAGTTCTGGTTAATTGAAAAAAAAAACTATTGCCATGTTAAACATTTCTGTGTTTTTTTTTTCTCATTTTAATTTCATATTTTTTTACGTCATTTATATTTCAACGAAATTAACACCGAAATTTTTGTTTCTTTATAATAATAAATACGGCATTTGCAAAAACATGCGTTGTTTGCAGTATGTTAAAAAAATCTATTCCGGATATAAAGAAACTGAAATAGTTCAAGCTAATGTCTGTGATACCTTAGTGTCAAAAAAAAAAAAATCAAGATAACTACCGAATATATAAAACAAGGTATAATTACCGCTTTTGCAATATTGTGGTAAATTTCCCATATTCTTAAAAAAAAATAAATCTTATGCAAAAGCATTCTCCAAATCTCATGCACAAATTTAGAGAAATTAAGATTTTAAAAAAGAAATTAACAGCAGAGGTTTTAGAACCGGTATAAATAAATATGTTTTGCTCAATGTAATTTTCTTTTATCTCCATATATCTATATTCTTATTTTAATTCAATTATATCCATTACAATTTCAAATAAGACAAAGAGAATAAAACGTATGGGATAAGATAAATGTATCTATATAAATAACTACAACAATAAATATATCCATTTGAAATACCTTCTGCTCTAATTCATCCAAACTTTTATAAAAGCTCAAAGCCTAAAGATTATTTTAAAATCCAATGAAACAAATGAAATTTAGCATCCCAAATAAATTAATCTGGATGGTTTTGATGTAAATTACCAGAATTTTACTTAATTCGGTGCTTTGAATTAAACTAGAAAGTAATGCATTAAATCAAAATTAATTAATTTGTAAAACAAGAATTTGAAATTCCTTTTCACATTAGATAATCGATTCATCTTGAACCATATATTTATATAAGCTGTTAGATTTCCTTCACAGAAGAATCATTATTAAAATGTTCAGTTTCTAGAAAAAAACCATAAAAAAGTTCCTATAATTATCAAAATGAGACCCATAACACTACTTTAGAACAACTTAATCGCATCACATTCAACTATAATGTAACTAAAATGCTTCGAATTGAAAGTATGCTACTGGCTCCCTAAACCCGAACAGTATGTAAAACAGAAGGAAGAAATGACCACACTATCCCAGCTTGGTAAGAATGACTTTTGCTAATTTCTTTTGTAGAAACTGATGGAACGTGGAAGGGAATTTGCTGATGATAACAAGCTTTCAAAGTAATTACTTTTCCAATAGGGTCGGGTGCAACAACAGAGTTCTGCTAGCTTTTGAAGTCACACGTGCGATTACAGGGTGGCTTTGTCAAAGTTAATAACCCGTGCATGATGGTGAAAAAGAGTGCGACTATTATTATTTTTGGTTATTTATGGGCACTTCAGGGGCGAAAATGACAAAAAAGTGCTATTGTGAAAAAAAATTGATGATCTTGCTATAAAATGATCATTAAGATGATGAGTTGGTGAAATGTTTATATGATATATTGTCCTCAGCAACTAATGATGGAATCATCATTTTGAATGGAAACGATTATATGTGGCTGGGATGGGAATCTTAATCAATTTTCCTACTTAATATTACTAAACTTATGCAAGAATTCCTTATTAAATAGAAATAAAATCAGATATCATATTGACAACGAAATTGAATTACTTGTTCTTTTATAACTAAGTAGGAATAAAAATAAAACATAATAAATTTTATAAACTTCTTCATAACGAATAATATTTTAAATTTTTATTGCGAGCTTCGTGGAATTTATTGAAATAATGATGATACAATATTTCATTTTATTTTATTTCCGAATCTATTATGTTCATATTCAGAGCATATATATTTATTTACTGAGCAGAAGCAGGATTTCCAAGTTAATTAATTATTACTGCTAGAAGATACAATTAATCGAATAAGCAAATTTTAAAATAAATTATTATATTATGATTTGTTAAAACGAATAAAAACGAACTTCAAACAAAATGAATGTTTAAACGAACTTCAATCTTCAGATTAAATTGTTTTCTTTAATTGTGTGCATTCACACATTTAATAATTGTAATAATTGTGTGTATTTGCACTATTATTACAATTATTAAATGGTGAAACTAGGTGATTTTCACCATAAGCTGATTCGCCGAGAATTTTAGTTACTCTTGCTTTCAATTAAATTCTTTCTGTAAGACTTAACATTCATGATCCATTCAACTTGAAATTTTTATGCCTCGGTTTGTGATAGAAATTAAAGTTATATTTGTAAATAATCTATTTTAGTCATTGTCGTTACGAATTATCCTAATGATGTATCATGACATCATAGTGAGTAAAATTATAAACCTTCAGTGCATTTATCTTTTGACCTTTAAGAAATTGTAACTTCAGGCACTTATTTGTTATATAAACTATACATATATTAAAGGTTCTTTCTTCTCTGACTTTTAATAACGGTAAAAAATTACGCAATTAAACATTTAAAAAAATTATAAAAATGGTTTGAATTTGAGAGCCTCTATGTAAACTATTACTCAAAACTGGGTACATTTTTTTAATTGCCAAACTTTAAAAAAATTATACGATTATCATCAATTGATATCATTGAAAAGTTTTTTTTTTGAATTTTTAGATGATGTAAGAATGGTATAGAGTTGTAAGAGCCATCAGAAAGAGCGCCAAAGTTTCGCCAATTTTTACTGAGTTAAACTTCTAATAAAACTTTTGACAAAAATGTTATCAGATAAACATTCTCACCTTCCAAAGTATATTTATGTTAAATGGGGTAGCTCTTGATCTAACGATCTATATTGTAGAGGACAATGTACAGACACGAAGAAAAATACAGAAAAGAAAAAATACTCGAATATACCCTCCTTCATTATTAGTAAAAAATGAATATTCATTCAAAAATGACAATCATTCATTATCTTAAAATCAAGAACACCCTATACAACACAAAACATCCAGGTGACTTGAAATCATATTTGATTTCCAATGATTTCCTATTTTTTTTTAAATTACCATTCTCTGTTTTGAATTATTATCATTAAAATGGCAAACAGTTTTCCAAGCACTACATGATAGATAGCATAACCATTTTTATTCTTTCGAGACATTCCATCAATCATACTCAAAGAATTGTGAAGGCAATTCTGCTTTTCAGGACAAACGTTTCAGATCTAACTTTTTCAGGGTTATGCTTGAATGAATATTCGGACGCTTAGAGAATCTGAAGAGTTTGGAGCATAGTTGCAGTTGCAAAAATGTCTGTTTTTGAAGTTGACGAATAAGCCAAACATTATCATTTAACCCTTGGAAAGTTATGTAATCCTGTCAATCAAATAAGAGACATTTTATGAACATTAAAAAAAATTTACTATGGCATATAAAATTTTTTGATTGGGTAATGATGAAAGACAGGCTGAAATCACGCAAGCATTCACGAACATATATCAGATAGATTAATATATATCTATATAAGCTGAATTAGATAAATACGCAAGGTAGAAATTGTACTCTATCATTATGATCCGCATAAAAGTGGTGCCTAAGAAATCTTAAATGTTTTGTGTAAGATCACTTTTGCCCATTTCATTCTAACAATTTTCTAAAGAATGACATTTCAAGGTGGACATGAAAGTGTAAATGATATGATCATAGAGCTTAACTTCTTTTTTTGTGAGGCCATTTGATATCCACAATGATTTGATTTTATAGGATCACAACAAATTTGGGAATAGACTTTTGATATTTCATGATCCTTTTAACATGACCTTTAAAACATAATGAATTTCTTTCAAATCGTGAATGGAATTATCATTTTTAGCAGACCAAATTTTACGATCTCCCTAGACACTTCCTTTCTTCTAAAGAAGCATTCTCTATACAGGGTTGCCCCAAGCAGTTGAACACAATTTTATTTCCTTAAACACCGTACTTATACATTAATTTTCAATTAGTAAGTTTCAGTAAATAAGATAGGAATTTTATGAAAGCACTTTAGATTCAGTGGAGAGTAATAAAATATTCGGAAATTAAAATTTTTGTTCCTTTCCCTTAGTTTAAATGTATCAATTAAAGTTTTTGTTATATTTATATATTCACATACAAAGTTTCACATTTCTAACGACATATTTTAAAGATATATTCTTATTTTTAAATATAGAGCAATTAATCATAAATTTACATAAGGGAATTCATTTCAGAAATGCAAATATATTCAATATAAAAAGATGGTCATATGTGAATATTTGATTAATATTAAATCATTCAATCATCATAACTTCAAAAAAATTAGCTAATCATGAATAATATTGCTTGCTTTGATTAGTCGACTGTTACAATTTCGATTTTATAACAAGTGAAAGATAAATTTTAGGAACTGAACATTTAAGACATCTCAAAGATGTACTGGAATGCCGAGCAAGAAAATAAAATCCTCAGATCACCCTTGTGTTTTTTTTATAGACGAATGACATATCTTAGTAAAAAAAAAAATGCCTGAGTATATAACAGTATTGTTCGACTAGTAGAAAAATGAAAACATTGTTTCACGGAATTCTCTAAATCCTTCTAGGAAGAGAGTCTTTAGAATGATTAGAATCTCTGTGATAAATTGAAAAGATAGGGCTTTATACAAGTTATGCAGAAATTGAAATTCTAGCTTTTCTTTTTCAACTTTTTGTTACCTTCTTGTCAATGTATGAACAGTCAGTATGGAACTCAGCATTCCAAAACCAAGGGTAGAAAATATTACAACGTAATAGTTGGCACCGCACAGTATTCGTAGAATGATACAATATATTCACCATCAGAGGCAATTTTCTATAAATGTGCGATGTAGCATTTTTAAAAATTCTGGTTGGCTTCATTTTGTACAAAGTTTGCTATTAATGATGGATTTATTTCTAGTTAATTTTGTTCGATATTGTTACGGATTCCACTGCTACTGTTGCACTATTAACACTAAGGCCGTAAATTCACCGGGTTCGATCGTAGTGGGTATATGGTTCGAAAACAATCAGCAGGCTTCAGTAGAAAACCACATCGACTTTTATTTAACACGAAGACACTAATACAAAGACGACAAATGTGTGCAGTCGAGACGAACACACAACATCATACTACAACAACAGAAGCCCACAAGTAGAGATCGACCATAGCACACAAAGCGACCAGTCAGAATTCAGCAGAAGAAGGGAGCCTCTGAGCTTCGCTCTACGGTCTCTCGAAAAGGCTGAAATGTTCCACTGTTTCCTCACTTTAGCTGTATCCAACTGCCGACTCGTTGCTACACAACTGGCTACTCCTCACACGACACGACGCTGCTCTTACAAGGACTCGGCACACAGCAATTCAGCACTCATTTGAGCTGGATTCGGCTCCCAACGCTGGACTATTCAGCCGTTGCTTCGTTATCCTCTCGACGACTCATTACTTGTCTACGACTCCGAGTACGATTCATTGCAGCTTGAGACTGACGCCCTTTTACAGTTCTCGGAAGGCGGGCTGAGAACGTTCTGGGCCAATCAATCTTAGTTCCTAGTGGATGGATCATTAAAATTCTCGAAGTTTCCAGGAATACCTATTTTGTAGCCAATGTTGCTAAATTCGTCACCAAATCGCTAAATAATCGCCAAGTTTGTCGCCAAGCCCTGAGATCATCGACGCGGCACACGATCAGCACCCACAGGGCTGATCGTAAAATAGTCTTTCTTGTGATTCAACTAACCGTGCTGGGAAACAACTTTAGAACTTTGTAATATTATTATATCTGAATTGGAAATGAAGTTGTTTTGATGTTACACGCTCTGTTGATCTTTTCCAACGAAATCAGAAAGCCTGTCTTTAAGTAGCAAATGATGAATTCAATGGCATATGCGGGAGTATTGTTAAAAAAAATGCAACTTTATGTATCAAAGGCGATCATGTTGCAAAAGTTTTTGAGCATTTCAATTTATTTATTATCTGGTCATTTAACAAACATTTAATGAATGCTTTATCATTTTGAGAATCTAACCTATTAATACACTTTTATTATACATAGATTACTACTAATATTATAACGAAAGTATTTTCCGAAAGCTGGTGAGAAATATAAAAGTATTCAGAACAATTAAATTGCCTTCTAATGTATCAGCAAATTTAATAGATAGAATAATGAAACTAATATATGAGTATAAGCAAACATTTTACACAGATACATTTTTGCAATAGAATGGTATAATTTTTTTAAAATTTTTAATATTTTTCTCTGAAAAAGACAAAGTATTTTCTTACATTGGTTACATTCCATATAGACTTTAAACTTTAAACATATATCCATTTGCAATAGTTAAGGAAAGAAACATTTTCTTCCACTTTTATCGGATGCCTTGTATAGTAAAACATCATGCATATTTTTATCATCTACGATAAAATATAAATATCTAAAACATTTCTTCGTGTTATTCCCTGCCTTGTTTATTTTTGAAAGATTTTTATATTTCTTTAAATTTAAAAGCTATGAATTTAGTTTCCCTATGGAAACTTTTGTTAATATTTAAGTACATGGGGGTTCGCCATTTATATTATCTCTAATAGCGATACCCTTTCATTCAATAACATATAAATATAAATGTTAAATTTTGATATCTACTTTTCTGCTGGTGCTGAATTTCAATTACAAGGTCATATGAAACTTTAATTCCTGAAGAAGAGTAAAATCCCTCTACGTATTACGCTCCTGTTTAGCCATATTTCTCGTAATTAAACAAAAATGGCATCTATAATGATATTCATGACACTTTACTGTTAATTTCAATTGAAGTAAATCAGCTTTAGGATCTTAACAACGTATATGTTATTTTACTCTTAAAAATTTCCCATTTTCCTACCTTCCTTTTTATATTTTAACGCTGTTGAAAAGACAAACATTGGTTCAAAATTAATTTCCCTCAGGGAAATTAATTAACTTTTTCTCCTGTCTTATAACTATTTCTAACAAACTACCGAGTAAACATTAGAAAATTTATATTTAGTTCAAATACCAAGTATAACAAATCTCCTCGGAAATCACCTTGCCAACAGTGTTTTAAACAATTTTTCTGCCCTCGGACATTTTATTGAAAGAGACAGATTTTAACTGAAGAACATTCTGACTTAAAATAAGTCGGTAGGAAGGATTTAAATAATGTCCATACGGATTTCAATACACATTAATCATTCCCTTTACTCCATTAAGCTGAAATGTCAGCTATCATTAATGATTCCGAATTATATTATGCTGATTGGGTTGAACGTGCCCAAATACAATCAGTTTGTTACTTAAGGTAGTTACTGCCAAGTACCTTTCCGATAGTAGATGATTTAACTTCGCCAGCGAATGCATGTTCAGCTTCCTTCATTATGCATTACGCTTCAATTAATCTTCTGTCGAAAGAAGGGAAAGTAAGAGAAAAAAAAAATCTTTTTTTGCTAGCAAGCAATTGCGGTCTATACGCTCGTGTTCCTGAAAATTGCTTTTACTTTTGGTCGCAAGGTTGGTAGCTAATTAGGGTAGAAAAATATTAATTTTTATTTATTTATATAAAAATTCAATTAATCGGTTTTTCGTTGCTGCGAAGTCCAGTATTGAAAATAATAATCTGTTTTGTGAGGACATAAAATGGAAATATTGGTTTAGACTGATAAATTCCTCAGATAAGCGTTCTATTCTGCAATCGAGAATGAGTCCTCTTTACTCGATGTAATTATTCATCCACCCGAGGGAGAGCATCTCAGATACGGCAATGAGATGCCTCCAATATAGGGGTCGGTTCTCGTTGCATAGAAGTACAGAAATGATGTGGGGTCGGTTTCTCTTTACTAATGACGGGATGTACCTCCTAAGAGATAGATTGTACCGCGTCCAGTAATAGCCCTTAGGATTCAGTCATGGCTATGCAGTTCAGTGTTCCTATCATTCAAATTTTTCATGTACGTTCGGGAGGGTCGATTAGCTACTTTTGGTTACCCAGTATATTTTTGCAATTGTATTTCCTATTGCAATTATGCAGATATGGAGATAAAAAGATTCAATTCAGTAGTTCGTCGACGCTTTTTATTCCACGGGTTCTAATTGCCTCTATACAGTAAGTGGATGTATATCCTATGAAAAAGAAAGACTGTGGCTGGTGATAGCTATATAAACTGAAAGCTGATTCCAGTCAATACTAATTGATTAATACTCTACCTACGTTCTTTTGCAATTTTTGTGAAATCAAATATTTCAAAATCTGATTGTTTAGAATATCTTATATATTTTGCCTTCTATTTACGCTCTCTTCTACAATATTTCTCTATATTTTTAAACATTTGTTCTGAACATCTAAAAATTATAGAGAATTAATCTGCGACTTCCATTTTTTTAAAGATTCCACCACTACATTTCTATTTCCTTGAAAATGTAAAAATAGAGTAATATTTTGTGGAAAAAAATAATTTTTCAATCATATGTGACTTCCATAAGTAGAAGAAATAAAGAAAATCATTCTCTCTTTCAATTGTTTCAATGTTAAATCAAATAATTCCCTAAAAGCAGTTTAATGAAATGCTTCATGTAAAATTAAAATAATGGAATTTCATTTTCTATCTAACACTTTTCTCGACGATAATTCGCCGATTATTTAGTTTACCTTTCTTCAACTATATTTTTTCTGGGTATTTTTTTCTTATAAACTGGAACTAAAATCTAATAAAATAATATTGAAAGTTTTATATTCTTCTGAAGAGACAAAGCATTTTTTTTGTACGTTTATCTTTTATCCTAAAACCTCTTTTAAACCAGAAATTTTATTTTTTATATTCTAGAACAAATTGTAATTTGCAAATAGAGTTTAGCATCTCTTCGCCTAATTTTTCAATCTAGCTTACCAATAAATTAAATATTCAAATTGGCAATCAGAAAATTAAAACTTAAGGAATGGTTACATTTTCTTCTTTTATTTCTTTCGGAACTAAAGGTACTTTGGCTGATTTCCGAAATTCTAGGAAGATTCTTGAATCGAAGCAGTGAATTAATTATTTTGCAAACATAGATTACTAGCCTATAAAGATTCCCATGTGTGTGAGTAGTTTTCAAAAGATCTTAATTTTCCAACTGTTTATAGAATGAACGCGAATTCTGTCTTAAGTTATACTGAAATTGTGCATTTTAATTAAACTGTTTATTTTCCTTCTAAAGAAATAAAACTGTGTTTAAACGCTGTATCTTCAATTTTTGCAAAATAGGAAAGCAAATTGGCTATTAAATCTTTTTCTAAATTACTCCTCAACAACTTGATTTTTTAACTATCAGTATTTTTCAAATAAATTGAGTTCAATATCTAGATTTCTTCTTTAATTAACAAAAATATTAATTCAGAATTTTTGCATGAAAATATTTATATCTATCAAAGATTCTATATATTGTTTCATGAATTATTAAATGATTTGAAGGTTGAGTAAAAATTATTTTAAGTCGTAATCAAAGCTTTTCAACTATTTTTTTATGGTCAAACTCACTATCATATTTTATTGGGTTTGGTGTAAAAATTTGAAAAGGGAAATTTTGAACGGGATATTTAAGATATAAAACTGCCTGGCCTTGTTTATTTAGCTTGAAAACGGGATGTTGCTCCTATATCAATAGAATCACATATATTCTTATTATTTGAAATTTGAGATTTTTTCTGTTAATAAGTTTCCTTTTTACTTGATGACGATATTTCGTTTTGCTTTATAATGTTTACTGTTGCATTTTTCATGCGTAGGAAATAAAAAAGATTTGTCTTTGAAATTTCTGCTGACAACAACTCCAGTAGAAAAACAAAATAAAAATTCAGACTGATCTAAATTAGAATTTAAAAGAAAGAAATATTCAAAAATAAATGAAAAACATATTACGGAATACAGTAAATTAATTTTCAGCATTAATTTTTGTTATTGCGATGAATATTGAATCTGTTACATTATTTGATGAAATAATAAATAGTGAGATTTTCCCTTCATGGTTAAAAGTATTTCAAATATTACCTGATCATATTACTTGATGTAAAAGAAAGAGATGTTCCAGTATAGTGAAAAATTGCAATTAAAAATATATTATTACAATACTTATGCTTTTAATGAAATTATGAAAACAAGTGGCTTGACTCTATTTAGAATGTTCAATTGTAAAATAAATGAAATATTTTTGAGATTATTAAAGTAACGCGCATTTAATATGTATTACAGTTTACCTAAAATTGCTTTACATTGGATAATCAATTGAAATTAAAATCAGTTAATATCCTTGGCGGATTAGCAAGTAGCCAAACGTTGGTAAAATTGATTATTTGGTAGTTTCAAATATTTTTTATTTAATATGATTACGCAAAATATTTTTAGTTAACTATTGTTAAAAAAACAGCATTAGCAGTTTTGAGTATGCTCTCACCATTCGGGTGCCATCTGAGCTGAAAATTTTCTCCCCATAGCAGTGCTCGATTTTTAACTTTAAACTGAATTCATTTTTATTTACCATCATTTAATCGAGATCTCGAGCATTAACAATTGTTACCGCTTGTAATCATAATTGTTAATTAACAACTTGTTTTCATAATTATTAATTAACCACTTGTTTTTATAATTTCATTAAGAGCATAAGCCGAGAAATAAAATGAAGTTCTTTGATTACCTATAAAAAATACTGGATGATATTTATTTCTAAAATGTTCACATCTTACATACCAATTTCTTACAAAATTTAATCAGCAGCAACACAGGTAGGTCAATCAAATTCTGATCTTTAATCCAGTTCTCTAACTCACACATTTATCTCAAATTAATTATAAAGTTTTCTTCTTAGATCTCCCATAAATTTTCCTTTAGGAGGATCCTTCTTTCCCCTATAGGAGGCACTGAAAATAAGAGTTTGACAACGTACAGTTTTCACTAAATTCCAAATTTGTGGAATACTTTATAAAATTAAAATTAAAATCATTTGATAAATTTTAGTGTGCTACGTATACAACAACACACGATATTTCATAATATTAAAAAAACATTCGCAATATTGTGTAATATTGTTGAATATTGGATAAAGCAATATCGCACAATATTGTTCAACGCTGTCCAACATTCAATATTATCTAGATACAACGTTTAAAAATGTCTTCATTCGCTCTGGAAGAAAACTTTTTTTTGTATTGCGTTATGTTACTTGGCTTCGTTTTCACCAGCCTCTTATCCCTTGTGTTTTGTATAATCAAACGCAAACCTACATTATCTCATGTCAGATCAGAGAAAAATCGTTACTTTATCCTGATTATACCTAAAATCACTTATCCCTCATTCAACTTATCTCTCTTGAAGAATTTGAAGTATATTTTTTCTGTCATGATATACTTCTAAAATATAGGCATTCACACCAAATTATGGCTTTTATTTAATAGGGTCATATATATGGTCACTTATTGAGTAACGTCATAAACGTAGTTGCATTCATATACTAAGTTACATTTAAAGTGAATTTACTGAATATCCATTCGCATTATTCTACAACCACTTCAAATTATTGTTAGTGAATTTTTTTCAAAGGATATACTAATGTGAGCTTCAGTTAACTCAAAAATTATTTCACTTTTATTGCCATAATTATGTTTGATTTCGTATAAATAATTTCCAGTGCTTATAAAATGAACTTCAAACAAATTCCCTGCATTCATATTTTTCAGCAAAAAAGTTATTAAATTTTAATAATAATAAATTCATTGGTTTGATACATTTTCAATTCCTTTAAACAATTCATGCCATTATTTCAAATATTTCTTTAACTTTCTTATTCCTATTTTATTAAGCTAAGAATAAACTTTATAGAAAACACTTTTGCTTACTAACCTTTTTTTTAAAGTAAAAACAAGAAGTAAAATTGAAGTTCAAAGTAAAACATTTCAGGAGGTGGACATGTATTATTCAGAACTTTAAAACTAAAAGCAGACTTCATTATCAATTCTAACAGAAAGACATTACTAACGCAGAAAACTAACTTCAAACTCAAAAAAGAGGATGGAAATCACTGCAAAAACCTTCCTATTAATATTTCAGAAGTTTCCTGTCATCCTCAGGAAACAAAGAAATAATGTCACGGGGAAACCTTGCACCGGAAGGTAAAGAAGGAAACAACTGACATTATGTAATTAATTTAGTCGTAACCACAAAGTTTGTTTGAAACCGATAATAAATTTGATAATTAGGCACTGAAGGGTAACTATGACAACTACATATTCTTATAATTATCTTTCCGTCACATCTGAATGCAAGATGACATATTTTACATATTTTCTTCAAAATGTTGCAAAGTAAAGATTATTCAAAACTAACGGGATTTATCGGAGTCTTCCGCAAGACAAAGTTTTAAATTCGCTTCAAAGATAGGTTCTCCACTGATTTGTGGATTTCATTACAAAGCTTTGTGTTGTGTGTCGTACAAACTGCATAATAATTAATGATAGCTTACATGTGCAATTTATTCTATGAAATAGCATTAGCATGTTTATGAAAGAAATTATTTAAAATATAATTTATGCAAAGAATTATTTCCATTTATTCATGATGACGGCATTAAAATAAACAGAATGCATCAAAGATCTATGTTCTCATGTTCTTTATAATAAAGTAAAAAAAAAAGGAAAGAAATCTAGTTATGCATATAAGACTACTGATAAAATGAGCCAATTTATAATATCCACCATTATATACTAGTTGCAAATATAATTTATTGTTCGGAAATTTTATTTACTTTGCTCTATTCGAAGTATCATTTCTCCGCATATTTGTTAAATTTTCAGTTTGAAGATTCATAAGACTAAAACAAAAATACAAACTTTATATTTGAGCGTAGTTGTTTTACTTATTGATAGTTCAAAGTACTCAATTTTATACATAGTTAATTTAAATTATAAATATTCTTAAGAAAGTGTTATATGTGCACATAAAATTTTTAACAACATTTTAAAAGCAAATATTTAAATAATAATTCAAGAAAAAATTAAAAGGGGCATTTGAATGAGATTCACTTATTTTTGCGCGAATTTATTTTAATTTATGAAATTACTATCAAATAATTTTTTAAATGTCATTATTAATTAATTAATTAATGTATTAAAATATATGATTGCATTCGATGTTCTTCAAGCTGTTCAGTATTCGGAAGGGATTGTGTGCCAGCCAATTTGCTCGCCCATATCAATGACTTTTTAGGTTATTAAAGTATTAATTTTGGATACACTTTAAAAAAATCCTTTAATTATTTCATAAAGCTGAAATATAAATTTTTATTAAATTTACATTTAGTACACTATAAATAACGTTATAAATAGCGTTAAAAATGTATTTACTATAATATAAAAGCAGAAATGGAAATACTACTTCGGAGTTAATCCTCTAAGAAAGCAATTCTTTAAATATTAATTTTAATTTTCGCAGATATACATAAATGAATGTTTTGATGGCGAATTCGAATTTATTTAATATTTAAAAATATTACATTGTCTTTAAAAATTAAAATTTAATTTTTAAAGACAATGTAAAATTTGCATGAAAATGAATTTGATACTATTAAAAAGCTATTTTTTTTAGTTTTTGTGGGATTGCAAAAATTATTTTTATAAGATAATAGTTTTGAAAGACGTGAAGATCATATTCCATATGCAAGTCATAACGGTTGCTTTCTCACGGGATCTAATTTTTTTCCTACGAGCTCGATTAAATTTCCTTTCTGATTTTTTTTCTGTCATTTTGATTTTTTTTTCTATATCCTTTTCTCCGTTTCGGTGACATAGCGAACACTGACCGGGCATTTCTAATAACAGATCATAAGTGAAGAGAAGTGTTTAATTAAGTGCAATTTTGAGAATGTTTACTGAAGTAGTTTGAAATGTTTTATGATGGTCTGGTTCACATTTAACAATGTCATTCGACAATAAACGATAAGCATATGAATATAATCACATGGACATGATTTGCATATACATATGTTTGCCTCATTAATCAATGATTGTAAAGCCTTGAATGTTATGCTAACTTCTATAAAGTCTAATTGCTCAGAAGAAATTATCTGATATAATTTATCTTATTTAAAATGAGATTATGTTATTTATATTTTACTAAAAATGTATATGCCTGTAAATTACATATTTTGAGCAATAAACTCTTGTTTTATAGTTCCTTTAAATTCCAGTAAATTACCATTCCTTACTTCTTAGGGATTTTTATTCTCTCTCAGTGATAATTTAATGATTATCAATTTTTCTACAAAGAGAGTATTATACATTTACTTTTTGTTTTTGCTATCTTCAAGTGTGTGTAATGAAAGAACATTCCATAGCATAAAAAATCTATTTCCACTTTTGTGAAACGAAGATGATGCTGGTTAGTTGCACAGACAAGAACAAGAAGAACACAAGTAAAAATTTACCATTGTGCAACAGCAATTTGCATTCATCTTAAGAATAATGCATTGCTAATAAAGGAATTTTATGTGATTCTTCTTTCTGAATGCATTTTACGCGATCAATATTTTTACATAATACATGTTAAAAAAGGTCTTTTCATATAGATACAATGTGAGAATTTGAATTCCTTAATGAATTGTTAAATTGTTTCGAGAATAAAAGCTCTTTTTAAACAGGTTGAAAGCATTCGTAAAATCACATTTATTATAAATTCGTAATGAAGTCATAAGTTCGTAATGAAGTCATGAATAATCAGTTTTTTTTCCAATTTTCAGATAGGAAACACAGTAATCATCAAAATATTGTCTTGGAGATCTTGATCTTTCTTTTTCAGAATATCTAAATTAGGACAACAAAAATTCCTCTCAACAAGTTAGAAGGCATAGGTAGATTCCTCTGCATCTAAGTTACTGTCTGGCAACTTAGATTATTGAAGTTAGAAACATTCAAAATTAGGGCTTAGAAATCACTCTTCATCCCCTTACTTCTAAGATAACATTTACAAAACTTTACAAAGTTTTTTTTTGTATGCAGTTCATACAAAACTTTATAAACAAAAGTTATTCTTCTTAATCAGGAGCAAATTTGGTTAATTGGGTTTATTTTTTTTATCTTCATTATTAAGAAAGTTATAGCGAAATTACCTCCCCCCCCCTATTTCTACCCCTTTTGAGCTAGATGGGCCGTTTGAAAACTCATCTGAATTTTTTACATTTTTAACAACATATTTCAAGCCATTTGAAATCAAACAAAATCACTCTAATTATCTTGTTCGCAAGATAACATGGGCAAAGCGTTATACTTTTATAGTATAAACTTTTGATCGAAGGGTGGTTTTGGGTTCTAGGGAACATGATCGGTAAAGAACTGTTGAAATTTTCCTGAAGTTTTGTCATGAGACTATTGCAATAGATAGTCTTTCTGTATAAATCTGTCTAAAATGCTAATTCCTATCGTATTCTCCTAATTTCTGTATGTATGATATAATATGAATCCGAGCAGTGAAGAATAAAGTATGCAGAATGGATATTCTTTATCATGAAATCATATTTGTATATCTTTACCAAACTTTTAGCTCATCTGGAAATATGTAATGCAGTTATAGGCATGTTAATTTCAAAACGAAAAAAAAAATTAGTTGAATAAAATTTAGCTTATAGCCTTAAGTTAATAATATGTCTGAAATTCTAAACGAGATTTATTACATAGCTGACGACTACTAGTTTATTTTTTAAATTCAACACGTTATCATAAAATGATTAATTTTGGATTATATTCAGATATTAGGAAACTGTCTATTTATATGTTTATAAACTCATTTTCTTGGCTTTTAAGTTGAGGATCTTTGATAAAAGTTACACGAAATTAATTAAATTTCAAGTAACATATTTCATTAAACTCGTTATCATTTCGAATAAAATTTAAAATTCCTTTTTTTTATCTGGAGGTATTAAAAAAACCCGTAAAATGTATTAGCATCTTGCATCGAAGTTTTAAATTTTAAGCTATTAACTGCACATTGTATTAGAAAAAGTCATCTAATATTTACAATATTTATTTGAATAAAAAAAATATAGATTATAGATTATTATAGAAAGATAGATTAATATAGAAAATTATAGATTAAAATGAAATAAATTCGACTATATCGAAATCTTTATTCGACGATGATACCAATTTACTTATTTGTCCTAAGCAATGGAAGCTAAAATCATAAGCCAAATTCTTTTAGCACAGAAGAATGAAGTCCGATTCTCACGGATTCTTCCTCTTGAATTTATATTAGGATATTAGCTTAATTTAACTCAGAACACCAATTTATAAAGTAATTTATCAAAAAATAATGTTTGCCTTAAAATGCGATGGTAATAAAACCATCTATGATAAATGATTGATTTTTTGAAATATAATACAAATTTCGTTTCTTTATTTCAAAATCATATTCTAGTTTTTAAATTGGAAATAGAGATCAAAAGATTACTTTTTTTTTCATTTCGAAAATTTATAAATCTTCTAAATAAATGTGATAGTAGAATTATTTTTTTAATTTTTTACTTCATTAAAATAATTCTGGGGTTGCTGGAGCTTCTTTTTCTTAAATTTAAATTTTACAATTGATATCTTTAAGCTGGTGTTACTAAAAATGATAGAAACAATGCTTTAATCTTCCGTGGATTTATTTCTTATCAATAGATATTCATAAACAATGATTTTTAATAACAATGAATTAATTTTTAGCGTTAACAACTAAATAACTTCAGAGAACAATTTATTTCAGCTGACTTTTTGGTAAATAATACTCGTTAAGGCTTCAATTAAAGAATATGCATATTCTCCTTCTTCTTCCACCTATTTGCACTATGTTTTAATTTACATTACCATTGGTGAATTGCAAATGGCTATA
This sequence comes from Argiope aurantia, assembly GCA_026543865.1. Classification (NCBI taxonomy): domain Eukaryota; kingdom Metazoa; phylum Arthropoda; class Arachnida; order Araneae; family Araneidae; genus Argiope; species Argiope aurantia. The sequence continues at coordinate 278,999 of JAPMOR010093229.1, forward strand.
TGAAATAAGAAGTCCAAAATGTTCATAATAAGGTCATTTTGCAGCTGATTTTATATGAGAATTATTAAAAATATTCAATGTTTTTAGCTCTAAATATGAGATGAAGTTCCGAAGAAGAAGAATAATGAAATGTAATCGTGGCACAACATTTTCATCAGATTATTTTATCATTGGAATTCTTAATCATATGACAAGCAAAAAAAAGTTAAGTGGTTTCATAATATGGTCATTTTTATTAATTCACGAAATATTTAGTAAAAATGTAATCAAAAAATATGTGAGATCTGTATCAGGAGAGCAATATACAATTTTTGGCTGGGTAATAAAATTATTTGAGTCGCACGTCTGGACACGTTCCTTCACAGTATGCCATTCTTTCTATCAATATCCGTCTTGGAAGCGTCAGGTGAAGAGATAGGACTTTCTGAAGACACATCCAAGAGCTTTAAAGGTGGATGGAGTCTCTCTTGGGTAAAAACGTGAGCAAAATAATAAATGAAATATGAAAATATATATCCGCCCCTGTCTTTCGAAGCCTATGCCTGACGAAATATGAATTTATCATACTTCGTAGAAGGTATCTCTTTTTTTTATGGCAAGTCTGTGTAGATATCCTTTACGGTTACTTATTTTGCAGAAGTTGGCTACATGGAAGAATTCATGCGCCTTCTTGAAATAATCTTTCTTAAACTTTCGGCATTTCGTTGAATTCTTTTACGCCATTATCAGGCGGTTCTAAAACCGTTTGAACTTCGCTTAGATTGAAATTTCATAGAATATAGAAATATTCTTTTTGGAAGAAATAAAACTTTGGTGACATAGAACAAGTTTTTGTTGCTGAAGCCATTTTCTTTCAAAATGTTTAGAAAATCTAGTTCCAGGATTCCATAGTACCAACCTTCGCAATTATATGCAATATATTATGCAGTTTCAAAGAATCTTTATGGCATATTTTGTGACTTTCTTTTACAAGAATAACATTTACTAAACATAAGTGTCATAACTTGAAAATATTAGTGATGCAGGAAAATTTTGCACTGATAAAAGATTGCTATTCTTTCAGCACGTTTGGTGAATTTGGCTCTTATTTAAAGTGATTGAACCCTAAATATATACATATTAGAATAAAGGTTTTAACAGATACCTGTAGATTAGAAGCAACTTATTTACCTACCTTTAAAGAGAATCGGAATATATTATTCACTTTGGAAAAAATAAAAATTGCTGATATAGAACAGGAAAAAGTTTTTGTTGCTTTTTAGATTAAAAGAAAGTAATACTTTTTATTTTAAATTAAACTAATATCTATAAATTAATAATTATTAAATTTTTTCCAAGTATTAGTTTAACCATTAGTTAGCTATCATTAGGTTACTGTCTTAGATAATTTTCGGTCTCCTATGGTAATGTATTCACAATTTATGAAAGAAACTTTTTCTATGTACACATTCTATGCACGTAAATAAATGATAAAGAATTGATCTCTACTTTTATTATCGATTTGCCTTATCATTACTTTATTACTTTAATTATTACTTTAAATACATGTTTGAAAAATCATTTCTGATATCTTAGTCAAAAATGGTTATATTCCTCAGCATTCAAAACGATGAAAAAAAAATCTATATTGCTAAGTGAATTAGTTAACAAGTTATTTAAAAATAATAAAATCTTATCAGCAAATGCTTCAATAGCATCAGATATTATAGAATCATGATTTAAATGATAAATAAAGAATTTTTTTTAAAAAGAAAGCTTATTTTTTCTGATTTGCGAGATCACAATCACTTTTTCACATTTACTTAAAATTTTCAACAAGAGGCTGAACAGATGTATTTTAATTTAAAATATATCTGCGAAAACATATTTTTGTATTAAAAAAACATGAATAATTTATTTATAAATGACATACTAATTCAAAGGTTTTCAAAAATATTGAAACTGATATTCAATTAAATTTTAATAAAATAAATACTATTATTTTAACAGAATTAATCATATAAAATATACCATGACAAAAATTTGACTAAAAAAATCAAAACATTACTTCTCTGATTACAAATTCTTCTTACTTTTAAATAAAAAGAATATCTTTACAAGAGCACAAAAGATACCATTATATCTCATTTTATAATGAGCGGCATAAATTATTATCATTTTAGCAATATTTTCGGTACAATATTTCAAAATGAAACGAAAAGGAAATTCCAAGTCAAAACTACTGCCTATTTTAATAATAATGCAGTAGTGGAATAAATACCTCCTTCTTTGTGTCCCTTCATGCGCAAATTCCTTACCCTTCCCCTGAAACGCGACTTGTTTTCCTAAATGATTTCCCAATGTCAATAATGAAAATCATTTATCAAACATTTATTTATGCAGCAACTTATTATCTTGCGCATTTTCAGTTTCCTCATTTCACCTTGAGTACTAAAGCATCCACGAATGTTACCATCCGCGCTAATTGGGCAATATTTTGAGGTGACAGTCCCGCCTTTCGCAAACTTATTCACTCTAATAAATCCTCACCTGGAAGGCAGTTCTCTCGCCGAGTTAGCAAATTTCTTGAAATAACGGTTTCTGAATGATTCGTCGCATGTATGTGCCGAATGATTGAATAGCTTCCATTAGATTAAAGTCTGTACTTAAACAAATTAGCGCACTGTGTAATTACGTCATGTTGACTTACGGAATTAGTTGCACGATCGAATGTAGTTCATTAGTAAGAGTGGACAGCCCAATCCTTGAATTTAGGCTAAGTATCTTAGTTATTTGCAATTCATTATCTTTTGTGGAGAGATAGTGTCTTTATGCACTGACATTTTTTGTGTGTGTTTTTTTATAAATAATTTTTAAGGAACAGCTTTAGGTGGAGGTTCTCCAGTCTGTTGATTATTTGAGATAATTACACCAGAGTCGTTCGTTTTCTCCGGGGGACAATAACCAGGGCCTTTGTCCTGGGTAAGAAATTAAAATTAGCTAATTATCTGTTGAATTTGCTTATTGCCAAGAGAATATTTTCTAAAAGGGTTAAGTTTAATGCAGGTTTAAAATTACCTAAAGCGCAATTTGAAGCCCCTATAGAACAAGCAGTTTTATATTTGTTTGTTAAACTTAGCGCTTCAAACTGTTGCACCTACTTATTTTTAAATTAAGCAAATATTATACAACTTGTTAGGGAAAGTAAACAGAAGTAATTAAATTAGATTCCACTAAAGAAATAACTTATATTTACCTCTGAAACAATTTAGTAAGAGATTGGTTCTTCCTGAATGGCAATTCTTCTGTGAAGATTGTTTCAACTAACTCTTTGATTTGTTTTAGAATAAATGATTTTTATATTGTAGAGAAATAAACATTAAGTAAAAAAAAAATTAATAAATTGAGCGGTATCTTTACAACTCTTAAAACACCGTCTTATTTTATTCGACACCTGCTGTAGTTCCCTAAGGATATTTAGATATATCTATACCGATAACAGATAGTTTTGTCGGAGAAATTTCAAATGAATAAAGTATGAAACTTCTCTATTTCTGAGGCTTCTTTTATATATTACATATGATCACCCCGGGGGGGCACTTCGTAATTGATGATGAAAAGTTTCTGGCATGGTGGCTGGTTCTTGCCATCCTGGTGTGTTCAGAAAAAGGTGGGGATCTGCTCCCCCCATCGATGACGGGACGCACTTCCTTCGAGAAGTGTTGTACCGGTTGTACCGTGGATGGCGATGACCCTTAGAACTGAACCACAGTTCCCGCCTGCGTTCAGATTTTTTCGTGTGCCGTCTGATGGGACTGGTAGACATTTTAAGATTATATATTACATATAAGATACACGTGATTAACTTATATTATTCAGTGCCGCAAGTGTCTTTAAGTATACTTCTGAAATTTCTGAAACTTCGCAAGTTATTTTATAAAGAAATGGGACAGATGTTTAGAAGAAAATGAACATTTTAATTACAAGAATGTTCATCAAGGGGCAATCCTTTATTGCAACAATTTGGCAAAATTGTACTCTGTCATAGATTCATGAAGACAAATTGTGACTTATATGCAGGATACAGATTTCAAGAATTCTCTAGAATAATTATAGTTTGAAGAACTTTTCGACATCTCAATACAGCAAGTTTTATGAACACGAGTAGCAAAATTTTTGAACAGTTTCGGCTATATCTGAAAATATTCTTATGTTCTATCAAAGCATTGAATTATCACCAAAAAAAGACCTAAGATTGTAAAGCATTCCGAAAAACAAAAATCTGAGAAACTTAAATTTGTTCATTTTACAGACCGATCGCAAAGAAAATGGCGACTAATTGCATATTCTTCATTAATCGTTTATAGGGCATAACTCTGATGCATTGATAAATAAAATGTTTTGGGGTTATATCGAGCTAAAGTTGATGTAAGTGCTAAAGCATCGAAAGTTTGCTGATTTTTTGTTTAATTTAAGAAATAAGGGAGGATAAATATACTTACCTGAGATCGTTCAGGAGAAATTTAAAGCTGTAATCTTACTTATCATCGAATATTACCATTATTACCATTATCATCAAATATTTACTGGTGAGTATAGTTATCATTTAATTTTAAGTAATTTAAAACAACTTTATTCAATTTTTTTAGTTAGAAATCATCTAATTGCACCGAATTCAAAATCAATAATATCTTACATTAAAGTTTGCATTTGACAGAACAGTTAGGCGGATCGTTATATTTCATAAAAATAAAACTGTTGCAATCTGCTTCAATTTTATTAATAACATCTTAACAACGTTTTGAAAAAGAATTGAAATATCATAAACTACATCATTAAAATATTCAAAATATTAAAAATTAAGTCAAAATATGCATAAAATCATTTACATGAAGATTCCAAATTTTAAGAAACTCGAACTGCGAAAACAGTTTTTATTTGTTTAAAAAATGAATGTTGAATTTAAATTAAATAAATCCAATAACAAATACTGAAAATTAAATATAGGAATATCTTAAGGAACAAAACACAGTGGTGTTTCATTTCTGAAAATTGTCTGGGAGTTAAAATTTAATGACAAACGCTGGAACTTTATGTAGTGACGAAAACCCTCGCATCATGAATGGAAGTGGTAAGTATACCTCACACTTTTGAATTTAAATTATATTTTACTAGGGACTTAATGTATTTCTAAGCTGTTAAGGTAGCTCAATTGAATGTTAAGCATCTGATTACCCTATTTATCATTTTAAAGTACTTTTTTGAGTCCTCATAAAAAATTTGTTGCAAGTGATTAGCATATATAAGAGGGCTATAAAACGTTATAAACCCTTCTAAGAAGTTTTTGAATCAAGTGAGAATGAGCAAAAGAGCTTCATCCTGCATGGAAATGGTCTTAAAAAGCGTTAACATGGTTACAAGGACATGATTATATTATTTCCTGGTTAATGATATATAATATTTTTTAGCTATGGAACATATCACTGAACATTTAGGGATTGATTATTAGAATAGAAAGGATCTCAGCATAAACGCTGCAATGAGTGCACAACATACACCAATCCTCTGCGACAGCAATAAAACTTGAAGAAACGAATGTAGATTATCCTCTTCTCAGATCTAGATGATTACGCCATCCTGATGGAAACTACTTAATCGAAAGAAAAATTAACCATAACTTTACCATGGAAAACCTAAATGCGAATCTATATCGACTTCAAGACAAGTAAAAAGTTCCATTGCAAATGTTAAAAGTCCATCAGAGTCGAATGATACAGATTATAGAACGTGTGTTAATTGATGGGACAATATCACAACTTTGTTTAAAGAAATTAAATGAGCTGTAGAATTCGATTAATTTGAAACCCACGGAGTTTAGACATTGCCCTCTTCTATTATTAACACAACTTTTTTAATGACCTCTACAGACTTTTCTTATATGTCTACCTGAAATTCGATTTCCTTCAGTTTTCCTTTAGGCAGATTCCTACAGGAAGACTACCCATTGCGATGGTTCTCATAACACGACATCGGACACATTTCTTCAGTTCTTCACCAATCATGATCCCTCAAGCCCAAAACTACCCTTCGATCAAAGGTTTATATATATAATATGCGTTTAATGCTTCATAGACCAACAGACATTCAGAGGGTGGATATATGGTGGAGGTTGAAATTTACATTTCGCTATGACTTTCTTAATATTGAAGATAGAAAAATAAATCCAGTTAGTCAAATCGGCACATCATTAAGATGATTAATTTTTGCATTGAAAGTTTTTTATAGCATCAATACCTTAGAAGTTAGGGATTAAAAATTTATTTTAAGTTCCAATTTTAATTGTTTTTCCCTTTAGTTTTTGCTTAAGGATTGAAGGGAGTTTGAGAATAGTAATTTATTTGTAAAGGAATCTAAATTATCCCTTCAGCTTGCCCCGAGGAATTTTTTAAAATCAATTTTCAAAATCCATTTTTTGTTATTGCTTTCCTGAATTTTTTCACGAAATTTGAAACCTCTCCAAAGCTGCTTTTGTTGCGTATTTCTGCACTGGTAATTAAAAAAAATATATAGTAGGGCAGGATCTTGTAAATATCTGTGAAATAAGACAGGAAGTAGAAAAGAATCATTCCGAATTTTATTTAATATTTATTTTATTATTATTCACGAGCAGCATATTTATGAAAATGTATATGTGCAATAGTTCTATCATAAACTGCCATCTAGTGGCAATTTTCGTAATTTTTACATAAGTGTATTTTTTTTCAGTTAAAAAAGTTATATTTCATAGAGTTGAAATCAATATTTGAGGATGCATATGTAATAAGCTCTGAATATGTCTATGTCGCTTACGTATATACAGTATATTTGATAAATTATTTCCAGCAGAAATAGAGACATTATAAAGAAAAGTCCTTTAACAGACTGTAGAATTCTATAGAGGATTCATTTCTGTCTTCAAAATAATAGCGCATATAGACTTATGAATTTTACATATTCCTTGTTTGTAGAAGTCTTAGTAAAAAAGAATTTCACTGAAAGCGTCCCTGTTTACTTAGATGAACTTTTGAAGAGAATGAAATACAAATAGCATAATAACATGCGATTCTAAAAATATCTTCTTTTTAACTTCTTAGGCTTGATATTCAAAAATTTCAGGGAAATATAGTACATTTCAATATTTACCAGCATCATGATTAAATACTATATCAGTATGAAAAATATTTCCGTAGGTTCTTTTATAATTTCAATAAAAAGAGAGAGAGAGAGAGAGAGAAAAAAAGAAAGAAAGCAAAACACATACTTAATTCAAAAAATGATGCTATCTATAGGAAGTTATATATATATATGTGTGTGTATTACAAAATTTTCCATCGCCATTTCGGCAAAACATTTTTCCACATTTAGATATAAGGTTAATGAATAATTATTTTCTATATTTAAAAAGCATTAAGCATGGCTAACTCTTTAAAGAACACCAGTCACTAAAGAAATCCTCATTTTCAAAATTGTATTTTGGCAATGTGTTAGTAAAAATACTTTTCTTAACATTGATTTCAGACTACATGACACTACAAATTCTAGTAATCTTCTATTAGGTATCTAATTTAAACTTGAATAAATCTGTTTTCAGGAGAAAAATAAATGAAACTGTATAGATCCTCATAGAAGGAATAAATGTTTATATTCTTGTGATATGTGAGGCGATGGTCGTACTAAAAATGTTTAATGCTTATCATTTACTATTTAAATTCAAGTTCAAATGTATTTAGTTGTGTCATATTAAATTTTGTTATGTATAAAGGGACGCACATTTCTGATGATAGCGCATGTCAAGTGAACATGAAGTGATCCAACTATATATCTTCAAATAGCCCTGTGTGGGAATCTAGTTATAAAATGGCCAACTGTAAGCTAAAATTAAAGCGAAGGAAATTAAATTATAACTATATGTGCATACAATATGATATTTTAAAATATAACTTAAATCTTAATTAACTTCCAAATTTTTATAGTAATTTAGTCCATAAAACTTCATTCTAAAATGATCTCTTATTTCTTGATCCTATTCTCACTTTTTATTTAATTAATTATACACGCGCTCTATGAAACTGCTCAATTCAGCATTTTCTCACGTGAAGGGATAAAATTCTTTAATTCTTACACATTCTTTCTTTTTACCTAAATTTCTCTTTCCTAAGATTTCACGTTTCAAAGAAATCCTTATCAAAATCTCATAGTAAAACCACTGAAGGAAAAATTTTTGGTCTCTTCTGCTCTTGTGTAGAGATGAAGACTGCCTTCCGGGATGGAATAAATAGAAGTTTAAAAGTTTCAAAAATTTCTTCTTCTCGGCCGCGCATCTGAAATATGTTTACCCATATATAATGCTAGTTAATTTCAGCGATTAGTTTTCACCGGGAATGTGATTATTACAAATTTCAGTTAATTAATTTATGTAACTTATTCTTAACAAGTTCATTGGCAAAATATTTTTAAATTTCAAATTTTGATATATATACAACTTTTACTCCTTTAGGAGCTTCACACTACTCATTTCATCGTGCTACCGTTTCTCAAATGTTTCGATAATATTATAATATATGCAGTTATACTATGAGAAAGGAAAGCAGATTTGCAAAATGATCACACGTTGAAACTTTACCCACTGTTACTTGGTTCTAAACCCAAACCGTAATTATAGGTACAGAAAAAAATTAAAAATTTAATAATTGCATGTCTTATACTGAAGCCTACTCAACAAAGAAAAACGGGAGAAATTTCCATATCATGGTCGTCAATAATGTAAAGTTTAAAAAAAATAACTGACTGAAATAACAGCAACTATGAATACAATCTGAGTTTTGCCTCAGTATTACAAAATACTGCTACATTTTTTGAAAGAAATTAATTGTGAGTAGGAAAAAAAATGCGGTAAAAATTGGTAAATTTGAAATGATATATTTATAACATTTTAAAGTGATGTAAAAATAATTGTTGCCATAATAATTATTAAAAATAATTGTAATAAGGTTAAAAGTGATAGTTTAAAAACACTAATGTTTTTCTTTAACTAATTAGAATTCTAATTAAAATATTTAAAAGTCAATCTGAGTTGCTTATTTCCCACTTCTAAAATATATATGCGTGACGTTTTATAGCTCTAGGTTAAACAGTAAAGATATATGGTAAATATTTTTTTAATAAAAATGGATATCTTAATATATTAAATTAAAGATACTTTACTGTTGCATAAAAAATATTACTCCACATATTTAAAATCTAGATGTTTGCTAACATTGAGTTATAGCATGTGATGTCATATTCCTTTAACCTCTGACAATATTTCTGCAATTAATTTCAAATGCATCATGTAAATATAAAATGATTTTATAGTTCAAATTTTGAATAGTCAGATGTGAAGATTTAGTTTTAAAATGACATTCTTGCATCTAGAACGTTATTTTACATTAATGAATTTAATGTAGATATTTTCCTGGAATGTATTGATATTATTTAAAGAATATCCCTATTTCAGTTGAAGTGCGCCCTCTCTAAGGCTGATAAAATCACCTTCGGCAAATCTGTAAAATATAAATCTTCGCTCCCAGCTTTTCATTGTATCACGAGCGGTACATAAACATCAATATAATCTTAAAATCCAGACTGATTTCTGAATGATATACGGCACGGGATCGCTTTATTTATTCCAAACGGTCTCAAAGCGAATTGGAAGGAAATAAGAGCTCGAAAGTTTCGGAAATATTTAAAGGTAATAGCTGTTGGAAAAGATATATTTGTTCGGGGCATATGCCAATAAATCACAGAAGCTATTCCTTTCGCTGGGAAACAAATTTATACCATTATAAGCAAAATGAAAAGAAAAGGTAAAAAAAAAGCATATAACAGCCCTAACTTACACCTTTACCTTCACATTATACTTTAAAAACACCAATGTCATCATAAATCAGTAAAATTTAGTACTTTTTTTTTTCCTTTTTAGTTTTCCAGTATATGGGCCTTTACAGTTTATTGGAGACCTGAATTTATGCCCCCATGTTCCGTTTACATGGATTTATCACTTTCAGGTAATTTTTACGCCTGCGAGCAAAGAATTGCCCTCGAAAATTCAGGGGACTTTGGTTTAATATCAAAAAGCCTGGACGAAAATGCATCCACTTTTCACAGCAGAGGGGGGGGAGGGGATGAAATGGAGGGTCGTGAGATAGAGTTCCCATAAATGTCATTCATAACACAGCTTTGCAGCGCAGCGGGTTTTCTGAGTTATTTGTCTTGCGAACTCACCGCCTTTTATGAAATCCATAAATTCCTTCTTTGGTGCCTGCTGTGCCTGGACGGGCTTTGGGAAGTTGCTTTTGTTGTTCGGCGATCCTCTCTTGATAGGAGGTATCAGATTTGAATCAAGTCACCCGACTCGCTGTTTGATATCAATGAAACTGATATTGCTCGCCATTTTTTTCTTCTTGTTTTTGGAGGTAGAGCTTTATTTCCGGAAAAAAAGAGATCGAAAGTTTTAGAGACACGAAAGACTGGAAACAGGTTTCATAGACGGAAAAATTCCTTCTGATTGTTGAATGTCGTTTCGATTTTTTTCTTTTTATTTGAAAAAAAAAAATCCGATATATGGAAAAGGTATAAGCAGAATGAAATCAATACGCAATGGTTCATAACCAAAAAGCAATGAAGATCGTTAGAACGTATTTAGAGGTTGGTTAAGGGTCGTGATGAAAATTCCAAGGATAATTTCACTATGAATTAAATTTCATTTCATAGCATTATTGTACCCAAATTTTCCAATTTCAGTATGAGTAAATTTCCATTTATTTTGTTGCTGCTCCCACTATTTTCATTTTTATTTCCAGTTATTAAGAAAGGTTTACCTTATAATTCATTCCCAACTCTTTAAAAGAAATTATATTGATTCAGTGAATCATTTTAATTATATTGTCCACCAAACTACATATTTTATTTTTCTTGACTCATTTCATGCTTGTTAAATGAAATTTTGCACTTTATTTTTCAATGACTTTTTGATTATCTAGAGATTGTAAATTTTGTACAATCCTTTTGTGTTTTCCTGATGACAATATTCTGTTTTAATGTGTTGAAAAGTTAATTATCTGCTATATCTCTAAATTTTGATTCTGAATAAGTAATATCATATGATATTGAATTTAAGAAAAATATTAATAAAAAGTTTTACACTATTTGTAATTATGAGGAACAAACTACAGACCTCCAAAAGAGGAAAACAGATAAATAATGAATTTCTTTTTTCTTTAAGTTTAAAAAGTTTTCTTTAAGTTTTCTTTTAGTTAAATAATGAATTCAAAAATTCATTATCTATGTGCTGTAGCCTTAATATAAGTTAAATGCGGTCGAACATTCTTAAATCGATACAAAGTGATGTCATCCCCTTCAGAGGATTAAAAACAAAAAGATAATATAAATTAGTATCTCAAAAAAACATTTTGATTTGCAATAAGTCAATCAAGCTCTTTTAAGTCAAAGAAGATAAAACTAAATTATAATTCTAAGGATCAGAGATTTTATTTTTTAAAAACATTTAATATTTTAGTAATCATCAACATTTAATCTTAGCTCAATTAATTAGATATATTCTCTTTTCTAATGATATTTCGTAGGGATTAAATTGCGTAATTCATCTCATAGATTTCAACAGTGGTCAGATAATGAAAAAAAATTAATACGGGCTTAAATGCATTCATTATAAATTAAGAAAGCATTTTTAAAATACATTTATGTTATATACTTATTTATTTATTTATTGGTGGAACAGAAGGGGGAACTTGAAATTCTATGAAGGAAAAGTTACTACCAGTTACCAAACTTTGTTACTTATGACATTTTCTTAAAAAATTATGACATAAATATTATATTTTCTAATTTTCAAATACCATGAATTTTGTATTTGAAATTCCTTGCATTTAAAATTCTTTTATTTTAAAGTTACTCGTATTGTGAAACGTTTGTGTCGTCTTAGTTTTAAGTTGAAAAAAAAATTCATTTTTTTCGAAAAATGGTACGTATTGGATAATTATGTTAAAAGAATACTTATTAGTAAATTATTTTATGTGTCCAAGCAAAATTAAACAAAGCGCTATGAATTTACTGGTTTTAGTAACATTTAAACAGTTACTTTAATATTCATTTTTTAAAATTCGGTATTGAATAACGTGATAAATGTTCTTTAAATAGCCATATTTAAGTAATAGTATTTAACACATAAGTTGTAAGAATATTTCAAATTGAACTGCATTGAAAACCATTGTATTATCTTCGAAATTTTTTTGCACACTCTCCAATAAAGATATTCACCACCTCTGCCCTCCTATATACGGCCTAACATTTTGGACCTTATGTTCAATACAATAGTTTAAAATATAGATCTTTGAAGTGAGCGTAACAATCTTATTGAATGTGTTGTGCGCATAAACATTTTCGCATAAATTTTCACAGCCTGACTGAAACTGAAATTTGGTACGGAATTACAGTTAAAATCATTTTTCGAATTCCTTAGATTTATTCATTGTATTTGTGTATTATTGTGTTTGAATGCATGCAAAAATATAGACATGTTGAAGGTCAAATCTTTAATAGATTTAGTTCGAAATTTAGTAAGAGTAGACAGACTAATTCTGAGTACGAAATTTTATGTATATAGCTTTTTACATTTTATCATTCAAGGCTGTTTCGACCTTTCATACATATAGACTTCCTGTGAATGGATTTTATTCAACGTTTAATAGAAATCTTCAAATTTTGATCTTTAGATCTTTGATTTAAAATATAGTAAACCTCATTTCTCAAGATAAAAACGTATTTGAATCATCGTGTTCTTAGATAGACATAATGCCAAAAATGTGTTTTTCGAACTCGGGAATGTCTGAAATGTGACAGTTCATCTAAAGTACAGTTCAAATTGTTTGAAAATTATAATGCTTTCTCTAAACCTTTATACACGAGGAAGTAAAAATGAAACTGAAATATTTTCATTAGCGAATATATTTAAAAATGCAGGCCCTAAACTTAAATATAGGAAATAAAAAGAAAGAATTATTACTACAAAATACTTTATTATGCTTCTAATTTTGAAACATTTGGAAATTAGCATATAATCGTAAAACAATATTAAGATTATAAAATCTCTTATAAACTAGCAAAAACAAAGGAATCTTGAAAAGCGCCTGACATTATATGTAATTAAAATTGTGATGCTTAATTAATGACTCTACAATAATCAAAAACCTAAAATAGTTTCAAATGCCTATGTCTTTGGCATATTAGATTTATCCATCTAACATTTGCAACGTACAAAACAGAATCGAAGCTGTTCCCACTTTGATTTAGCTGTGTTTGATTTCTTTATTCTGATGAAATACCTTTAAATCAATACTCAACATGACCGTTATTTCCATTAACTTAAATTACATTCTCAAGATTGATTGGCAAAACCATTAGCTCACTTATTTGTAAAGAATTCGTTAGATATTTTCCCTGTGATTATACATGTCTTTGATTTTTCGATAATTATCCACTTAATTTAAACCACTTTATAAGTTGACCATATAAGTTTATAAGTTGACATCTCTTCACTTAGGAAATAAATTTTGTTTGAAAAACAAATGCTATCATACTATGGAACATCAAGCGTAATACTCATAGTCTCTTGCTATTGCTTTAATTTATAACTAATTTAATTCCACGAAAGCGGCTTTTACTAATGCGATTTTAAAACTTATTTCATACTAATTTTTTTAGTCGGATTAAAATCGGAATCGTTTGGCATAGTATATTCCTAAGAAGCAATTTTGTTTCCATTGTTATGGACATCTTTTCGTTCTTTGAATAAACATCAAATCTTTCGAAACCACAAAACGTAATTTTTTCTTTCTCGTATACGTAGTAAAAAGAAAATATAGTAATCAGAAAAAATTCTAACTTGAGATTTTGACGAATCTCCACGTGACTGAGTTCGAGTAACAGAATTTTAGAAAATGTTTGTCTTTTTATTTATCTGTGACAAAGATAACGCAAAAAAGCAACACGAATTAAATTTGGTATAGGGTCATTACACCAATACTTTTATTTAAATAGTTAATGTATTATTTTCTTGTTAATAAATAATTTAATGTATTATTTTCTTTCATAGGTAATGAATTTAAAATAAGATTTTTTATTCCATGCTTCTTACACATTCCACACGTTTTATATAAAATCTAGAGCATGCTCAAAAAAATATGTAGAACTAAGATTTTTTTGCAAAAATGCAATCATTTAATAGCAATACATAAATTTAATCCCTTTATTAAAAATGGATGCTTTTTCATTTTGTATTCAAAATGCAAATTCTTCTGAGTATATTCCATGCTTTCTGGAAGCCACGACTCCTCGGCTAAGTTCTTTTTCCGTTTTTGGAATAGCTTTGTGCTCCTTTTGCAGCCATTTATATTTTTGCTTACCATAAAACACAAAATTTTTGGAAAATAGAGCGTGCCATGGACCCCCCCCCCCCCCCAGCAAAACTAAATGTTTGAAACGTAAATTTTAGACGTTACGTTCGCCAAACACTTTTTCAAAAATAACTGCTTTCAGCTGTATAACTCTTTCAATGTCTAACAGTCCCGGAACTGATATTTGTTGCATTAAATTTATTCAAAGAGATTATATATTTATAAGGGTTTTTATCTTGAAAGATATATATTTGAAGGATTTTAGCAGTACTAACTTATTCATATAAAATACACTAGAAACGGAAGGAATTTCTACCGATTTATTAAAAATATGACAAAAATGTTTGTCTCACATGTTGAAAAAATTTAGTCTAGACTTAAATAGACTTAATAATGTTAGATATTCGGTTGAGTAATAAATTTTGCTTGAAGAAAGCAGGAAAAATGATTCCAGAAAAGTTTAAAATAAAAATAATAAATACAACGTTAAATATTATGTACTTTTTTCGTTTATTAAAACAAAACAAAAAAAATGAGAGAGAAATGTAATACAGTGGATTTACTTGTTGCAACATAGAAGACCGGAAAAGAAATGTATCTTTCTGCCAGCAATTTACAGGACATACCTTATTTCTTCCTTATAACTAATAAGACATAAGAATAGTTTTTCTGTAGAATTTTATTCTTTTTGTCATGCCTCAATTTAAATTTCTGTCATATCACTTTAAAATTATTATTCAACATTAAACTCCTCACTGAAGCACAAATTGTAATATTTTATTTATTCAAATTAACCAGTTTAATTGAGTCTTGAACAGTTGCAAATTTTGAAGTGTGTTTATAAATGCTGAAGTAGTCCATTTCCCTCTTTTGATTATTTTTTAATTTATCATTTGTTATAACGAAACATCAATTTTATATATTAAAAAAAACAATTTTGTTCTTGTTCTCTACAGCATATTACGTCTTTCATATATATTCATTTCAACACTATTTTTATCTCGTTTGTGACAACAAATTTCAGTGGTTTAAATAACATCTGATAAATTTGTAAATACAAATTATTATTTTATTCTCTTTTGCCGTAAATTTAATGGTGCCGATTTCATGCATTAATTACATAAAGCGATGTTTTCGAAGCTATTTTTACAATGATTAATGCAATGCAAAAATATCTTTTAAGTATGAGTAAATTATGTAGCAGATTCTAAATATTTTTTACTTACCTGTACCGTGATTTGATGTATATTACTTTCTTGAAATAATCATAATATTTAAATTACATAACATTTTTATAATTTACATAAGTCTCGATAAAGTTTACTTCAATGCATTAATATTTGCAAATTCATGATCTTTCTTAATATTCTGTGCAACAGCTGCTTTCGTATTCATTTTTATAATGATCTAAATTAAACTTATTCTTACAATCTCGTCAAATCTTTAAATTGCTTTCTTATATTTATTTGTCAGAGAATTTGAATAGGGCAGTGGTAGCCTAGGGGTAAGATCTCGATTTTGGAACCGGAGGATCTGAAGTTCGAGGCCTAATTCCACCAAGAACCGTCGCTACATCCGCCGGAACAAACGTCCTCCCACTGGTGTGGTGTGAAAATTTGGTTCAGATGTGCTCTTCGTTATCTGACCACTGTTCAGAATTCGGAGGACAGTCCCAAAAATAGCCCAAGTGTTGCTTTAAAAAACATGACGTTAAT
This sequence comes from Argiope aurantia, assembly GCA_026543865.1. Classification (NCBI taxonomy): domain Eukaryota; kingdom Metazoa; phylum Arthropoda; class Arachnida; order Araneae; family Araneidae; genus Argiope; species Argiope aurantia. The sequence continues at coordinate 295,185 of JAPMOR010093229.1, forward strand.
ATAACTAAACTAAATTAAAACTAGAGAATTTGAATGATACCTGCATATTTCTAAATATTTTGGAATCTTAATTGTATATCATTATATGAAATTAGATTAATGCAAAGTATTTATTTTTATAAAAATTGTTTATTTAGTCAAATGTTGAATACATATATAAATTTTTTTTCGCATTAATATTATTTATATTTTATATGTGTGCTAGATAATTTTTTAAGCATTTGGAGTTGGTAATACTTATGCCTATATAATATTAACACGTCTTCATTTATACATTTTTGGCGTGTAAATGAAGGCGAAGAATTGTCCAGTAATTAAGAGAAAAGGAATGTACTTATTTATCATCAATTCATTTTTTTATTTTATGGAAAAATTACGAAATCTGAATAGTAGTAGTTTTATGAATGTTGACATATTACCATTACCGAATATTTGTTTTCATTGAACCAAAATATAGTTCGCCTTCCTCTTTTGGAAAATGAACCCATCTCATTCCGTGGATGAACATATAATACACGTCTTCACATGCTTAACATCTTATCAAATATAGAAATGTAATGTCTTCTATTCTCTCTCTGTTCCAGGGGACAAAGCTGTTGTGACGTCCACCATCAGTGAAGTGGCAATGCGGCAGATCCCATTGGGTAAGTGAATAATTCCTTTATGACTTATTATCCAATCACACGCGTGCGTGCCTCCTGGCTATAACACGTCTTTGAGCCTTGGCTAGGAAGTCGCTGGATTCTGCTGAATAGAATATTTGCACCGTTCCGGGGAACAGAGATGTGTCAGATAAGTACCTCACGGCCCATCTGGAGCCTATAGATAGAGAGTTTGACACGCAAACAGTGCGACTGATGTTCAGGTTCAACGGTAATTAGGATTACTCTTGTTAAGACTCAAGATTGACTCAACCGTCCTTAATGTGAGGGAGTAATTTCAATGCGTCTCTACCTGCATTTACTCCCCGTCGATTTGTTGATGGTCTTCTGTAGAGAGCTAAGTTGTGCACATACACTCCATCCTCGTAATCTTCTGTTGCTTTGCATTCAGACTGTATAATTTGATTTTCAGTCCCAGTCGTTGTCATGGATAAGCAGTATTTAATATTCTCTTTGGCTATTTCGATAGTAAAATAATTATATGAAGTCTTATGTTGTCAATAGCAGCTGTATATCTTACGTACTGAATTTCCATTATAATTAGTACTCATTTACGATTTGAATTTTTAACTGTTTTGTAGAAGTGGAGTTTTTTTAGTATGTATTTGAGGAATATTTCAACTTCGATTTTTCGTATTTTGCGATTTAATATGAAAATGAAAGTTACAGTGACTTTATTATTTAATCACTTGATAAGGCTCAAATAAACCTGAGTGTTCATTAAAAAAACAATATATTTTCAATTATATTCTGCGTATTGAACTTACCTTATTAATTATATGTATTTTTGAAATTCCATTTTAAAATTTAGCAAAGCATCTGAATGGTATTTAATGATATGTTTAAAGGACTTTTATGAAATAAATGAAGAATGATAGGTATGAACTTTTTTTATTTACCAATTTATACTCATTCGGTTTGGAAAATAAATTCAAGGATGCTAAATTATTTTTTCACATAAAAAAAATCGTCATTTTAATAAAAAGCTCATTTTCAAAGTTTTTTTAGTATTAATTATTTATTACTGCATAATTTAACATCCTTGAATTTATTTGCAGCAATTTTATTCAGTGATTTTTAATGACCATCCTGAAATGGTAATATCAACGCATATGTGTTTCGCTAAATTTTTTTTCTTCTTTTCATAGAGAAAAAAAATATATTAAGGACGCCTACATGATAGAAGATTTTAAAAAAATCTTGTTTATTTAGTATATTTTTAGTCTTAAGAATATCCAAACAAAAATATTCAGTTTTCAGTACTAGATATATATAATCGTCGAAGTTGAAGGCTTCTTTCTTCCTTTTTATGATAAAAATGTTTTTTAAAAATTTTTGTCAAAGCTGATTGATTATAATTATAAAGAAATCCAATCATGAACATATTTGTATTCTTTTACTTAGTTAAGTTAAAGTGTACTTGGATTAAGTTAAAAGTTATATTAAATAAGCAGAAAATAAAATAAACTTATTTATATGAAATATCTTTCTATTATTTAAATGTAAAGTTTTTATTAATCTTGTGTTATCTTATTACTTAAAAATTAAATTGCTGATTTTTACAGATTGTAGATGATATATTATTCTGAATTTCACATTATAACAATTTATTGCTTACTCTTTTATTTCATAAGTTTTTATGATATACACTGGTGTGCAAAACTTAAGCAACAGGTATGTTTTTTGCCATAACTTCACGAGAAATTATATGAGAGACATGAAATTCAGAAATGAGATACAGCATTTTGTTCTGAAAGAATGACGAAAGCATAGTTGCGCAGAAATGAATACAATGCATACAGTATGGAATCAAACAAAAAAAGGCTTTATTGAACTCATAGTATCGTTATACATGATTGTCTGTCCAAGAGGAAGAACAGCAAGCAGATGTTCCTTAGTATGGGATATGCCCTCCCCTTACTGCAATGGTTGCATCGCACCGTTTCCCCATACTCAGCACGATTGTCCAACAGTTCTTGAGGTAAGAGTGCCCATTCCTCAATCAGCATCTGTTTAAGTTGTCGGGTGTTCCCAGGAGGATGTAATCGTGCCGCAAGGCGTCTCCCCAAAACATCCCACAAATGTTCTATCGGATTTAAATCAGGGGAGCAAGCCGGCCAATCCATTCGAGTGATATCTTCACTTTCCAGGAGCTCCTCAACAGCATGAGTACTGTGTGGCAGTGCATTGTCATCCCTAAAAACGAAGTCTGATCCAATGGCACCTCGGAACAGACGCACATGGGGAAGGATCACCTCCTGACAATAGCGATCTCCAGTTACAGAACCTCTGTCGAAAACGTGGAGCTCAGTCCGCCCGTTTATCATATGCCTCCCCAGACGACAACTCCAGGACCACCGAAACGGTCTCTTTCAGTGAGGTTACAAGCAATTCCCAACGCCAGTTGATTTGGAGATAGGTCGGGACACGGTTTCATCCCAGTAACATGAATGGATAAATGGAACTGGATAAATGAACATGATAATGTACAGTATGAGTGAAAATATAAAGGAAATATAAAAATTAGTTACTTGAGGGGGTTAAAGAATAAATTATGAATAAAATGTGCGGTGCATTAAATGATGCCCTAAAATTTAATAGGGTTAATCTAATTGAAAACTTTATAAAAATTGTTTTCTCCTTACAAACAAAGATTAAAAAACGTTAATAAGAACCAAAACTTTGCTGCTGAGATACTGGAACGGCAAAAGGCCTAGTTGATCAAATCAAAATCTCCTTATGTAGCATGTGTCTCTTATTTATTTATAAAGACAACTTACTTATTTATAAAAATAAGTGCTCTTTATACTTACTATGTGTAAAGATAAGTCAGTATAAATAGATTTATCTTTACTTAAAGATAAATCTATTTATCTTATACGTAAAGATAAAGATATTTATCTTTATTTATAATAAGATCTCATTAAAAAATGGAAATACAAGACTAAAAAAATAGGATAAGATTTGTATTCTAACTACATTTTTCCTACTGTGGAGCACAAAATTTGATATTATCTGGAATTTTTCATATCATCAAATGTAAGAAGAAATTTGATACAAATGTATATTTAAAAAAAAGTGAGATTATGATGCTCATGGTCATATATTACTGTCCGTTCATATATTGCTATTGTAACGATACTTATTCAAAGTAACTTTTACTGGCATATGACGTATAATTCTAACCAAAACTCTAACCGAATCAAAAATTTATCTAATTAGTTAAGAAAATTTCGTATCCTGAGAAAAAAACCCTACAAAATATATAAAAGAAAAAATAACTAATGAAATTTATGATGTTCAGAGTTACAAAGAAAAGCTTGTTTTATTCGATTAGAATTATGTTATCATAGTTCACCTAGCTGTAACAACGAAAGATTTCAATTGATATGATGAGAAATATTGTAACAAGACTAGACAGCACATTAAAAGATTTTTTGCCACTTCGGTATGAAAATATGGATTCTGAAAAGATAATATGATTCCATAATTTAATTTTAATTTAGTTTTTAAATTCGGAATGCAGGAAAAAAAGCGTAAAGCAACGCTTAGTAGGATTGTGAATTAATTTCATTATCTCTTCATTCATTTAGTAAAATCATCATATTAACCACTTAACGGTTTTGACTGAATGGATCCTTGGAAATCGGATTTTCCTAATTTATTCTAACAGTGTTCGGATAATGTATTCATATGAAAGGATATGATGCAATCGAACAGAAAAAAAAACAGAAAACTCTAAACATTTTTATATGGTTTAAGCTCATTTAAAAGTCTTTACTGTTATCAATTTTCGAAACATTCTGCTTTGAAATATTTATTTCATAGAAGCTAGCTAGTATGAATGTATTTACATCATTCATAATCACATTAAAACTTTTAAATGAATAGTAAATTAAATCATTTTACAAATTTTTGCAATTTACTTTTTTCTTTGCGAAAAAATTGATTTATCTTTATTCCTTTCACTTTTGATTCAAATTTCCAGAATTTCTGCTGGTTTTTTATCATTGATATAATTGCATTTTCATTCTTAAATTGGAATTGTAAGTATTATTTGAACTTCACATTATTTTTTGAATGCTGATTTGATTTTAAAAAGAATTCAACAGACAAGTTCATAAAAAAATTAGGTTTAGAAACGATGAAATCGTATGATTGAACCTTATCTTGCAAACGTGTTGAACATAATTATAAAAATATGTGTTTTTCTAATCATAATATATTTGTAATTTTCAATTAAAAAGTTTACATATTAAGAATCATATTATTTCAGTGTTGAAATTACTAAGATAATCTCTTTCCTTCTTTTCATTAAAAAATAAATATGGAGTAATTATCTGTCCTTAAAAATATTTAGAACATAATTAAATCTTAAGATTTTTTTTGTTATTACATATGTTTTTACGAAGCAAAAGACAATGTATAACACTTTTTCATTATTAATCAAGCCAAAGAATTATTAATCTGAATAAAATCTGAAAAAAGTCGCTTTTATTTAAAAAAAATATTTAGAAAACAATTAGATTTTTAGAAAATTGTTTCATTTTAGCTTTCTTATGACATTTGTTTTTACGAAGTAAAAAATAATCCATAGTTTCGCTTCATTATCAATAAAGTTATGAAATTATAAAAAGAAAATAAAAAAACAATAGCTTAATTAAAAATCAGTCACTTTATTAATTAAAAAAATAAGTAAAATGAAGAATTCTGACTCGAGTCAGAAATTTTTATCTTCTGTATCCATTAGTAAAAGTATGTTTTTGACGCAAATGTTAAATACATTTCTACCTTTAAAAAATTACATGACATAAACAAATGAAGTTTTTAATTAATAAAATATCTTTCATTTTATGTGACAAGTTGAAACGAATTGCCTACATTGCATGACAAAAATGGCAAAAATTTTAGAAACACATTTTCATTTCTTTCTAAAAAAAGAATCTTGGTGGGTAATTTTACGTTTCAATTTGAATAATGTCAGAATTGTATAACACATTTTTAATGAAGCAAATGCTATTTCAATTACATATTTTTAATAAACAAGCATTATTTAATTAAATTCAGATGCAGCAATTACAAAAATAGTGTTATTATTATTATTCAGTAATTTAAAATGGTCTGTAATTATAATTTTAGTAGAGAAACAATTTAAGGATATTGGTTAAGTATAGAAATTTTTTTAAATAAAACATTTGGTAACTGATACTCAAATAATATTAAAGTTACTTGATATATTAAATAAGGAGTAATGATTTATATTCCGTATTTGCCAATATTGTTTTCTTCAGTTGCATTGAAGAATTCTCTAAACAATACAACGCTGCATCAACTTTGTCTTTTTTTTTAGAGCTGAAGGGAAGGGCGTATATGAAAAATTGATGAGACTGGAAAAAAATTCAGCGTTTGCAGATATCAGTGGCTAAAAAGCGATATGAGCAATAACGATTTGAATTATATTTTGCAGTATTACATATATAAGGCCATTTTAAAATCTAATTTAAATCTTAATTTAACCCATATTAACTTCATTCTAAAATGTTCTCTTATTTTCTGATCCCATCCCCTATTTTTATTTAATTTATTCTACACGCGCTCTATAAAACGGCTGGTTTTATAGAGCTCCATAAAACGGCTTTTTTTCTCACCCTTCGATGCTCACAATATTCTTTTAAAATTACTTAAGTTTATCTTTCCTAAAACTACTTGTTGCAAATAAATAGTTATCTAGGTATAATAGTAAAAACCACCGAAGGGAACAATTTCACTCCTTTTGCATTTGTATCGCGATGTAAACGGACGTTATTTTTATCATCGCTTCTAGGTCATAAAACGATTCCCGCAGTAAAATAAACGAAGTATTAAAATTTCAAAAATTTCTTCTATTCTTCCATGCAGATGCTAAAATATGTTTAGACACGCACGCACGCACGCAGGCACACACACACAGACACACTCACACTATGGTCAATTTTGTAATATTTTGCGGAATTATCATATTTTTTTTTATTAAAATGTTTTTTTAAATAACTTTTTTCTCTTAGACTCTCTTGAAAAAAATTATCGGATCTGATTTCTGCGGAGTGACTGAGAATCTATCACATGTCATGTTGCTTTTTGTGAAATTGCAACAGGACGTGTGATGATTTTTTTTAAAAAAATCCTTTGTATTAGTAGAAAATTATTTATGTATAATTATTACCAAATTGTCGGTACAAAAATTCCAATAATTACTACTGTGAATTATTCCGTTATAAATGCTTAACTCGAAAATGTTAAAAGAAACAATACATGATGCTTTAGAATATCATTTCTCTGATAATCTATCTTATATATTTAAAGAAATCAAATATCAAGCATAAAAATGTATCATTCTATTCTGAAATCTTTCTTCTACACAAAATGATAACTTTTCCTTGCATTTTATTTCCATTCTTTTTAAATAACAAAAGCAGTCAGCTTCAGAAACGTAGATTTACAATAAACGTATCATCATATTCTGAAATCTATCTTCTACCAAAATATATTTCTCCTGCTTCTTCTTTTGCAGTTTAGTTAGTAAGCACGTCATAATAAACTACTTTGGAACTCTCCTCAGAGAAAAGACATAAATTTCTTCGATTGGTTTACTTACTACGTATTTTCCTGCAGAAAATATAACTTGCGCTATAAATAATAAACTATGAAGCATAGCGTTAGTCAGAGTGAAAACACTCCATTCACTATAGCTTGAAAATAAAGTTACCTCCAAATATATTTAATCTTCAATTCATGTCAGTTAACTAGCATTACCAAATGTAAATAAAATTTTAGTCAGAGGCTAAATTGATATTTAACGTTTTTATCGAAGTTAAAGTTTTTCAAAGTAAAGCTAGTAGCTTGTTGATTTAATATAGTTACTCCAATTTGCAAGCATTTCTCTTGAGAGGACTTCGTTTTTATCTCCTTTTAAGATCCCAGGTAAAAGGCATATGCATGAATAATAAATGAAACACTTACTTAATGAATAGGAATATTTAAGTAGCCTGCTTGTCTCATGTCAGAAATTAGCGAAGGCTTTCATAGGTTTGTAAATGAGATCATACATATGCATTACAACAGAATGAGGGATCCTTACAGATGGGAATTGGCTCATTGTTACTGAAATGTACTTTTTCTTGTAAGGTATTGAAAAAGATTGGGTTGAAATGTTTAAGAACGTCAGATTTTTCATTAATAGATTTAATATTGATTTTTGCTTTAAATGGAAATGCTAATGCAAAAAATTTTCTTGTCCGAACTAAAAAAAATCCTTGACGATTTGAAAATGAATCGTTTTTCCTTACTCCCATGTTAAATTATATTAATGGGGCTTTTCTCTATTTGGGGAACACAGTTTTTTTTTTGTATCTTGTATAATATTTTAATATTTTTTTTTTCTCGCACTGAAAACTTATTTTTGATTTTCTTACATTCTGAGGAGAAAAATAACCTTTCTTTTCAATAATATTTCAGTAATGTATTAGAATTTTTTTCATGCTACTTTTTATTATTAAATTTTAGAATACTTTTTTTCATTTGTAAGATAATTTCTGGTTTATTTTTGACATCCATGAATTCATGTATTTATTCTGTATAATTCTATAGACATTGGATTTACCGAAACTTAAACAGAAGTTTCTTATTGTATTATTCATTAATATAACGTTATATAATTAAATTGGTTAAATTAGTATTCAATATATGAAAATTTATTTACTAAAATTAAGAAAGATGGAACACATTAATTTATGTAAGCAATTACATATCAGAATTCATATTTTAGTTAATCTATTAATGATTTTTTTCAGGATGTTAATGAAAGTAGTCAAATAATATATATATAAATATATATGTGTGTGTGTTTTTATGATATATTAGTTTTTCAAAATATACACTGGCCGTCATATCGATAAAAAATAAAACTTTTCAAAATTACAGTCAATCTCTAGATGATACTAACTGTATTCACGAAGATAAGATCCAAAAGTAAAAGCTTTTAACTAATTTCTTGATTTTTCCTTGTATTTAACTTAAGAACAGTTGTTGCAGCTCTATATTTTTGGCATGGTAGAAAAACTCTAAAAATAATTAAATGAATTAATTTTTTTATATTAAATGGATATATTGAAATTTTGAAATGAAAATGATTACAATATATATATATATATATAAAGAATTTCTTAACAAAAATGATTTAAAATTCCTAAAAACTAAATAATCCCAAATGAATTCTTATTTTTCTGTATTTGCTGTGTCACAAATTTTTCATTAGTTTGAAATTTCTCAATTTGTGTTTTGTCCTCACTCAGTTTCATTATCAGTATATTTATAGGTCTTAATACCAATTTCACACTATCAAAATTTTTTAATGTAAAATTACTGTATTTCGATGTAAAACCAAAATTGTGCTCTTTTGAAAATGATAAGGGCATTACTTAGCTTTCCTATAATGCAATTCCATATGACCGGCTCTAGACACACTTGCTGATTTAACTTTTCTGCAATCAGCTGGAGGTTTATTTGAAAATTTCTTTTATCCGATTCATAAATGTAATTCAATTGAATATTTTCATGAAAGATAAATGGCTAAACACCACTGTAATGTTAAAAACAATTATTGCCATCATTGACGAAATACTCAAACATCCTAAAAAGAATTCTATCATTTTCAAGGTAGATCGAACACTGAGTGTTACATTCAGTATTATTTTAATTATTATCTCTCAATTAGTTTTGTTCTTTATAAGTCATAAGATTAGATTCATTTTAATTTTAATGTGTTTTGACAAGCGGTTTTTTAATCACATATTATAGATTTAATATTATGTTTATTATATAATATGCTAAAGGAAAGTATATATTTGTGTAAATTATAAGGTTTTCTGATGATAGAATCTTATTAAAAATGTTATTTTATACATTATTATAAAGCATGTACATGAATATGCAGTGAGAAGTCTTAGAAAGACTTTAATGCAAACATAAATTAGGATTCTAATAAAATAATCTTTTATCAAACTATTGTCCTACATTTTGCAGTTGAAAAGTTCTTTACAGGCATAATTCTAATTGTCGGATCATTTTTATATCTTCCGTATTTTGATAGTTAAAATTCATGGAAATGTTTTGCCCAATGTTGTTTAGTATTCTGCATGCAGGACACTTTTGTGACGATACTATAACGATATTGTTGGACATTTTGTGTTTATAGAATAATAAGACGCAACAAATTTTACAAAAAAAAAAAAATATTGCTTCGAGGATAAAGAAATTAATAATTTAAACAGAGTTCTCGCATTCAGTGAATAATTAAGTAACTTATTTTTTGTGTGAACTAAATATTTAATTAGTGATTCGTACATAATAACAATAATTAAGATTCCATTTATGATACATAAAAGATCGCCTACTTAAATAAAATCAGTCTAGTGCTTTGAAATAAAATTTATCTAGTTCTACTGTTAGGCACCGTACCAGGAATAAGAAAAAAGATAAAATGCATTTTTCATTCTAAAGTTTTCTAACGAAATCGTGAATCAATTTTCTTTATCCCTATCCTTGCCTTTGACGTTAAATCGCATAACTCTATAGTCCTGATTGCAAATATTCCTGAGAAAACAGGGGAGCTTTTTAGCTAGCACATACTGCTCTTGTTACGGACTTCTTGCCTCATTTATAAGTCTGACGTGGAAGCGAATCGCCAGCGTAGAACTGCTCTCAGCTTGTAATAAAGGTTTTCGTCTGCAGGCCTAACTTCTGTATAACAACGCCCTCTGGGGCTCACGAATCGCATTTGGCGTCGATGGAAAAAGCAACTTGGGCCGCCACTCATCCCGGCTATTATCTTTCTTCTTCCTTGCCAACCCATTATCCATGGCCTTTTCTTTTCTATTCCCGAAAAAATTGTTTTTTCGGAGGAAATTATTTTCTTCCTTTTTTCCGTAGAGAGGACAATATATGTAGAATGAAGAATCGTTTTGGAAGAAGGTTTTCCAATATTCTTTTTGCCTTCATGTTGTCCGACTGATCTGCTGCAAAATTGGATCCGTTCTTCTTGGTTTAGGGATGTTTTTCTTTCTTAATTTAAAATGTTTAAATTTCCTTAGATGATATTAGAAACTAAATAAATGAATGATACAAAAATCATTTATTTATGTAAAAATATAAAAAAATGATAGACAGTTTAAAATATATTTCATAATAAAAGTTGAGGCGAGAAAATTTAAATGAAATTCGAAAGAAAAAAAATGAATACTTTGCGCATTTTTGAAACTTCTTTAAAATCTGAAATATTAGTTAAAAGGAACTATGTGTTTTTATTTATTTATATAAATTTTAATGGTAATACTTTAAAAAGAAAGTAAAATTCATCTTTAGATACTTGATAGCTCATAACCAGCGAGATATAGATATTCATTTTTGGATGATCATTGAAGTCCGAATTTTATCTTTAAGCTGCTTAAGCATGATTACAGATATATGATCAAGTATTGATAAATATATTTCTGATATAAACGTCATTGCTTGTATTTTGTCCGTTTCAACTCAATATTTTTGTGGATTCTTTCAATGAATGAAATAAGCTTGGCTTATTTGCAGTTAAAACAGACACTAGCTTATTTATTTCTAAGAAATGAAAGTATCTATCGATATGTGAATTTAATATAAGAAAATCCACTTCTGCAACATTTAATTTGCGTGGGTAATTATTTTAGTAAAAACAATTCAACAACAACAACAACAAAATGCCAAAAAAATTGGAAAAAATGGAAAAAAAAATCTCCATATAACATTACTTATATGAATTATTTCAAATATCGTTATCTTGTATCAAACTGTGTGTACTTAAGTTATGCAAAACTTCTTACATACTCAATAATGTTACTTTGTAACAAAGAATCACAAATTTAAAATAATGATATAAAAGAGTAATTTTCCCAATCCATGCAATATTCTACATTAAATAAAAAATAACTCCATTCAAAGACAAGAATTACAAATTAACAACGCATTTAAAGAGCTTACTAAAAAACATCATTACTTATATCACCTCATGCTCGTAAATAATGCATTTATATATTTTTTTAACTTCATAAATATTTAATAGAACATCTTGAATTTATTCTTCCAAACATTTTAAATTTGGTTTAGTGTTTTAATAAATAATTACAAATAATTTTAATTTATTTCATTTTAAACACTCCTTGGCGCACATTTGAAAATATATATATATATGAAAAAATCAAAGACGATAACAATGGCATTTATCTATGAGAGAAAAATCTCATTTATTCGATTCAAAAATCACTTATTAATATTAAAAAAATCTGAAATAATTTTAAGCGATCCACAGTATTTGTGGTCGGTAAAAAAATCAATTTTTAATATTAGCACTATAAAATAACGGGCATTACAAAATGACTGTGATTGAAAAAAATATATTGATTGACAAATACAAAAATTCATAAATTAACATTTTGAAATCTATATAAAACGATTCCATAAGGCAAAAAATATTATTTTGCATTTAGATACGTATAACTTTCATTTTGGAATATAAAATTTTAAATAATTCTATGAAAGCATTTATAAACTATTTTCGATGCATGGATATTACATTTAGAATTAAACTTTATAAGCACTAACTAATTGCTAAACTAATTTATCATTATTTCTGTGCAACAAGATAGTTTTAAATGTTATGTATGATGTAATCTAGCATAGAATTTACATATTTTTAAGCTGAAACATTGTTTTTAATATTTTTAAGCAATATTTAAGTATATAAAAATTAGAATAAGTTTGCTATGCTTATTGGATTTTTGACCTAATCTTTTTCTTAATTTTTAGAATAATTTTATGCTTTTTCTAAGCGCAATGCGCATATTTTTGCAGATTTTCCCACCCAAGCAAATTTGTATTATTTTGCCTTTAAAATAAATAATTAGAAATAAGATATACATTTTTTATTTCGTCAGATAATGAAAACATCATATCATATCATTTCTATAGTTCGTCAATGGATTCTGAGACGACCACTTTTCGACGACTCCATCTCATTATGGGGTGAGACGCGGAACGATAAGCGCGTTTCCGGTTTAGTTATCTGTAATGTTTACGTCTCAGAAAACTGGGAGTTTTCATTGTTAAATGTAAACATCTCCTTTCATCTTTCCTTTTACCACTATTTTGACGAATTAAACCCCTCCTAACACATGCGCAGAAGCGCGGAGGGTTTTACAATCCGTTGCTAAACTATATATTGATTATATTTGAAATATGATATCATTTTTATTTGGAAAAATGCATCTAAAATTCCAACGAACGTAATTTCACCTTATCAATCGGGGCATTCGTAAGTTTAAGTTTAAAAAAAATATTACTTTTATTTTATAACCGAAACTTAAACTGAAGTCGCCTTCAGGTGAATATAAATCAAAATTCAAGGAACTAAATTCGTACAACCTAAAATTTGGGCAATAACTTTCTGATTTAAAAATAAGAATAGTTCGATAAAAAAAGAACTTATCATGCTTTTTTTATATAAAAAACAACAGTATTTTTTATACCAATGCTTATATAATGTATATTTGCTTACATAATACTACATACACACACACAAAAAAAAGAGACTTTAAAATTTTCGGATCGTCGATGCGGTAACGGCTTGTTTTAGTCTGTTGAATAATGTGGTAGTGACGTTAGTCCATCCTATTTTCCACATGGGAAAGTTATTTTTTCGCCGTTTTCGGGCACTCCTGCGTATAAATGAAAAAAAAAAAGAAAGTCTTTACTTTTTTCCTTTCATTTCTGCAGACCTTTGAAACCGTTCTCTTACTTTCGTTTGGAAATGAATTTACTGCACGATAGATTTTCTTTTCTTTGTTTTATTAAGTAAGAGCGGTAACTCCAGGCTCCATTATTCCGTTTTGGGTCTTATTTGGGTTAGATTTCTTTCTATTTCTCTTGGAGCAATAGCTTTTGGTTAGGTTAAAATGCTGTAGTTGGAGTATATTCTTCCTTGATTGCTTTAAGCTCTATATGCCGATAGTGATCCATGAAATATCTACCATGAATAATTTTTTGAGAAATGCGTCCTTATTCATATCATAAATCATGTATATGAAATGCAATTCCTTTACGGATTGATGAAGTAATATTACAATTGAAAATCGTTGAAACTACAAACAAATATATTTCAAAATATTCAATATTTAATGGGGTCAACCCACATAAGTTTTTTTCTACATAAAGTTTATGTAATGCATGAGTTTTTTCGTCTTATTCAATGTATTTCTGAAAATACATATGTTCATACTAGTAAGATAAGGATTTTGAAGAAAATTTATAAAGGTTTAGTATGAATAAAAATATTTAATGCTAAAAAACTGGTTGATTTATTTTTGCTGCTTTATATATATATATATATATATATATATATATATATATATATATAT
>JAPMOR010093229.1:309424-335429 GCA_026543865.1 Argiope aurantia
TATATATATATATATATATATAATATCATATTATTGTTTCAGGAAAAATGGTAGGTTTAAAGAAATGCATTATTTGGTATGCATGCTAGTAATCTCATTTTCTATTTTCATTCATATCTTCTTCTCATATGTAGGCATATAGAATGAATAAAGTCTTTAGTTTTATCAAAAATGTTTTCTTCTTAGATTAGAAAATATAATTCTCAATCCAAAAAAAAAATTAAGAAATTTATATTCCGAATTCTATTGAAAAAAAAATGATGAACCCGTATAAAACGTTTGATTTGTCTAAAGACTGCCTTATGAGAGTAAGTAATTGATTAATAATGAATTTACATAAAGATAATTCATTCAAATGCATAAACAGAATTATAATTGTAAATTATTTAAATGACATAAGGGCACATAAGTTAACAGAATATAAATAAAATGTAAATAAATTAGTAAATATAAATAAAATTTCATTGAACATGAAGGAAAATGATTACAAGATTATTATTATTGTTATATATAACAATAATAATATCTTATAATCGTTAATGATATTCCTAAGGTTTCGTTGATTAAGTTAAGTTATCGTTAATTATATTCCTAACATACACATCTAGGGATGTAATGTATTACTTCTTGTTCTAAGAAAAATAATATTAAATATAAAAATTTTAAAATATAAAAACTTTAAAATATAAATAAATTTACCAGAATCCGAATAAAAATGATATATTGCAAATAAACTATTATATATAAATAAAATCTAGAGGAGTATGAATAATAATAATTGTAAGATTATTGTAATTGTCAATTTATAATTAATTTTATTGGTTACATATATATCTAGGGTTGTAACGTATTATTTCTTATTCTAAAGAAAGCAATATAAAATTATAGAAATTCAAATTAGCAGAATATAAATAAAATTAGCAGAATATAAATAATCTGATACAGATTCTGAAGATCTTTTTAATGTTTATGAATTCTGATTAACATTTTTGTGTAATCTTTGTACTTGATGTTTAGAATAACTTTTAAAAATTATTTATTTAAGATATAAAATATAATGAATCTCCCCTTCTTTTGTAACATTAAAGTGTCGTTCTTTTTGTTGAATAAAAAGATTTATTTAATACATTAGAATCCGTAATATCTCGATATTTTAATATAAAAATTTAATATTTAAAATATATTAAATTCAAATTTGCAAATTTTGATTTTTAAAAATTGTATAGCTATTCTAAAGCTTAAAATCGGTAAGATATATTGATAATGTAATTTTCATATATTTAAAGTATTTCAATTTTATATTCCTTTGGATGACTGTCCTTTTATCTACTCAACCTTAATTTCATAATTCTTCTGTAACTGTATAGCAGAAATTAAATTTTTAGAAAAATAAATTTGCATTATACCTCAATGTTATAGCATAGATAAAAATTTCATAAATATTGAAAAGGATATGTTACACAATAATGCAAAATGTCTTTCAGATTGACATATTATTTTACTCCTCATTTTTAACATAGATATTCCTTTTCTTAAATTTAAATGAGAAAAATCACTTGACAAAATGTGTTTATTTCCACAATCGATTGTGCAATCACATTTTTTTCACTGTTTCATTTCTAATGCAATATAAATTTCTGAAAACTTACGGTTCACAAAAATTTTATTTTCCCAAATAGTAACATAAATAACTCTTCATATTATCAGCACCTTTCACATTTTGCTTTTTTCCTTCTTCTATAATATACTTTGAAAAACAAAAAAAGCGATTCTCACGAAAAATTCAACGAATCCATTTACATACTGAAAATGCATACAATATTTATACTACACGTAAATTCCCTCCCTTATTCATGAACGAGTAGCAAAAAAAAAAAAAAAAAAAAAAGTAAACGCAAGAGTACCTTCGCAAAATTGGCTCTCACAAAAATTTCTTCTAAGGCGCTGCCTGTTTCAAATAGGAAGAATGCTGTGAATGCGTGTTGAAGCATAGCGTGTTGAAATTTCCGTGGTCCTTTCACATGGTTGAATCTTCGTTGAGAATGCTTTTTTTTTCAATTTTGCTTTTCATTTTAACAGATTTAGAAATCTTATACTTCTCTTTTTCTTCCAAACTTTGATTATTTTAAAGTATTTTTAAAATTTTCTTTCTTTGCATCTTCGTTCAATGAAGTTCCAAAAGTGAACATAACCAAATATTGTTGTATCATGTGCGATTTTGTGTATAAAAATTTACAAACGCTTTAAATTTATTAGAAACTTGAAATGCATTAAATAAATATTCTGAACTGTTTCCAGAGGGAATTTTATTCTATTTCCTGTAGAAAATGATGTGACGAATAAACAAATGATTTGAAAAGATAGATATTATTGATTGTTTTATTTATAGTTGATTTCAAAAAGAAAGTCGATTAATCTACTCAGAAAACTTTCTTCAGTATCAATAAATGCCCTGTAGAAAGATAACTTTAAATTTTTCTGAGAAATGTATTTGAATTTTGAAGAAAATTTTTATTGTTTGTTGAAAAGATAATTCAAAATGAATAATAAATGATTGAGGTGAACGTAAACCGACGTGCAGTTAAAATTATTCCATAGATTAGTTAAATATTCCATAGTATACAATCGACAGTGACTGAAAATTTGAAATGAATTTGGCAGTCTTATTTGGCTAGCATGCACATCTTATTTTCACTTCATAATTTTTAGTGCAAAACGTAATTATTTATTACTTGAGACTTGAAACGAATTCAACCTAGCCTAGTCATTTGAAACAAATGTAAAGTTAACCTTTAAAGAATTTTTCCTTTCTATCTAAGAATCCATTAAATATGAATAATATACTTCAGAGGAATGCTGTAATTGAAATTGAAATTCCTGGAACCACCATCTGTCTTGCGATGGTCCCAGCCATTTAGTGTCTTTAATGTAAGCTAAAAAAAACAGATGAAAATATTATTAGATACCATCTAAAAGGTCTAAGTCGTTATCGCTTCTTCGGTTAATCTGGCTTCGAAGGATTTTCGCGGAAACAAGTTTCTACCGCATCTGATGTTTACAGGAAAAACTAAAGGTATACATATAAATATGTAACCTATTTGTCTTTTCCCATAATTAGCAATGAAATATGTAATCAATCGCCTTAAGATGTCATATTCCTGAAATCCCATAATTATTTTGAAATTCACTTATCTTTAGAATAAATAAATCATTAAAAAATATAGCTGCATAAGTTGTAGGTACTAAATATTTTGGAAGAAAATGAATTCTTCCCTGAAGGAGCTGAGCAACTCTATGAATAGAGAATAAAGAATAAATTAAAGCACTAAGGACTTAATTATCGAAAAATTAATGCATTAATTAAATAAGTTGCAGCCAAATTTAGTATACCTTAAAACAATATAGTTTTAAATTCAACTTAATATATTCCGTGAACGAATTATCGTTCATATTTAATATTAACTACAAGTGTTGCATGCCATTAATCATAACATTACGCTGCGTTGTCTTCAAACTCAATACTATTAAACCTGTGTTATACACTTCATCTAATTGTACAGCCATACATCCTTCATAAATTTTTTTTAGTCCTTTATTTGAGCAACCCAATGTGTTATTGAAAAATGACTCATTTGTATTTTTCATTATTTATAAATAGCTATTTTGGAAAACCTATCAATTAAAATTATATGAAGAAAACCAAAATTTCAATATTTTCTTTGCTCTTTCGTATAGCATGGCATAGCTATGCGACAGAAAGAACAGTCCTTGATGTATGTAGAGAAATAAACTTCTGAATTACATGACCAAGAAAATAATATTATAATTTTCTTTTATTAATTGTAAGTCTCACATGTTAGAAATATTTTGGTAGAATGTAGCGAGTGTTTTGGGGGATGATATGCATTATTATATTTTTCTGTACAATTTTTGAACTAAAAACTTTGATGATGCCAAGTTTACCAGCATAGAGGAAGAAAGGAAATTGAGAATTAATAATAGTAAATCATAATAAACAATTTATTACAATTACTTGGCTATATCTCACTTCCTTGTGACAGCATATATACATTTGTTCTCATTTATAAAATAAAAACAACAGCTTGCTTAGTGTAAAATATATTTGTGTGGATTAACAAAAAAAAAAAAAGGAATAAATTTACTGTTTACTTGTATAAATCATGCTATGTTTTCTTTGGAGATGACAGGAGTTAATTCAAGCCAAAATACGCTGCCAAAACTTCTTGTGGAGAAGTTTTAATTTTAATAAAATATTTAAATCTATGCAAGGTTTTGCTTCATTTTTGTTTCGCCAGAAATGGAAAAACTTTGGAAAAACTTATCGGAGAAGTGCCAAAATTTATCGGAGTTTTAATTTACATTATTTAGAAGCAACTGCAAAAATATAAAGACCAAAATAGCTTTCGATGAAAATGTTTTGTACTGTTTAAAAATATGATGTTTTTAAGCCTCCCGTTGATGACTGAAAATGCTTAGTTATGTTTTATATCTTTTCATATAAATGGACTTAATTCATGTTTGTAAGCATACAATCTTGTTTTGTAATTGATTTTTTCTTCCACTTCCTTTTATGGTGAGAAATTTGTACTATTTGTACTCAGTTTATTAATCCCTTCTATTATCGACTTATGCGGACAAGTGGTGGCGGTGTGAATTTGAGAAAATGATTTATTTTTTAATTTATTAATACTTTTTATATTGAATTAGAACTAAGGACTGGAAAACAGAATTTAAATGAAACGAAAGTAATCAGCAATTCTTTATCTTGATGATTTTTTTTTCATCACGGTAAAGCGATATAGTTTTTAATTTTTTTTTTAATTTTTTTTTCCTAATAGATTACATAGTGAACAAAAATTAAAACTTCAACTTATTTGGCAGTTTGTAGAAAAGGATGTCATTGAAAATGCTAACATTCTCTATTTCTATTTATGCTATTTATGACTCAAAATTATTGCTAGAGTAACTTCAAAACGATACGAAAGTCACTCAATTAAATATGTTTCATTTATTTTTTTGGAACACAATGAATTTCTTATTTTAATTGTGATGCATCAATATATCAATTTATATTTCAATTATCTTTCAAGTTAACTTTTCTACTAACTCGTTTCTTTCTTTTAGTTTTTTTGCATTTTTACTTCCTCGTTTATGAAACATATAAAGAGATATTATTGCATTAATCGGTAAGTTCAACCTGGATATTTAACCAATATCCACATTAAAAACCTTCCCCAATTTTTTTTTTAGTTTTAAAAGTATATCTGCTTTTAAAAATGCAATAACTGAGAAATATGTTGAATAGGGGTGATAATATTTTGCGAAGTATTTGTTTATATTAAAACTTTGGAGAAATTTTCAGAAAAATATCGGTTTGTATCATTCAGTATGAACGAATATCAAACCCACTATATGATTGATTACTAAACATACTTATTATCAAAATTGCAAATGTGAATTAAATTGGAACTAAATATATCAAAGTTCTCATTATTTATTAATCTGTATATTAGCGCGTTATTTGATTCCGATAAATAAAAATAGTAGGACTGAGAAAAAAAAGTTAGCTCGATATGTGTCTTACAATAAAAAATGTTAAGCTTTTTAAAATTTTGTATACAATCGTCTGAAACTACATATATAGTTTTCTTTATTCCATTATGAAACACAAAAGGAAACACATTCTTACAAGTGAAAGTGGCTATAGGACACTTATGCTTGCGAAATGTCATGACCTTCGAGGGTTTGTTGTTTCATTTCTACTTTATTTCAACCCCTCTATATGCTCAGAATAATGAGAAGTATAGAAGATCAGAAAAGAAGATGGATCATTTAAGTATATGAAAATAATATAGAAGATAGTACTGCAGTACACATATAAAAAGTATGAACATTGTACATATTGTTAGGGATTTAAGCATAGAAAATTCAAACCATGAAGGCAAAATTAAATGTGATAAATAATGTAAGTGTGAAAGAAAATCCAAATACAGTATTTCACATTTAGCTGTCAAATGAACTGTGGTTTAAAATACGGTAAACATTAAAATAACTGGTAGTTCTCTATGACATTCAAAAGGGATCGTGAGGAAGTCGCTAGTGCTATCATTCCTACGGCTAAAGTGAAATTTTTGAAATTATAATACATTCACTTTTTGTAAAATAATTTTTGTCTATAATATTATGTATAGTAAACGTCAAAAACATCTGGTAGCTTTCTAAGCGATTCAAAAAAATCTTGTAGAATGTTCTCTAGAATGAATATTTCTACAGATAGTGACAATAGTTATAATTTTTTATCATTTTTAATCTGGCATTTAAAGCATTTTATTATTCTGTTATGCATGTAATATATATTTTTTTGTTGTTTTATGGAAATAAATCTTTCATGATTTTCCGTTCATGCATAATATTTAAAGCTAGAGTATAATCCAACTTCAAACAGTAGGCTATTAAGTAAATCCAATAATTTATTAAAAGGAAATAACACAAATGTTTGAATTTATTTTTAGAACAGAAGATGGAAAATGCCGCAGTAACTGAATTAATGAAAGAAAATACACTTTTAACTTTACATGAAAAATGGAAGGCATTTTTATGACTTTCATTACTAGAATCGAATCAAATAGTTTAAAGTTATTCCATTAAGATAAATGCAAATGGCTTATGGATAAAAGCATTTTATTTCGAAGACCTTAACGCTGTAGAATTGTTTAATCGTTTGATTTTCATTATGTATTCTTTAATCTTTTCTCTTTCTTTCATTTAAAGATAATATAAATCATGATCTTGCCATATATTTAAAAAAAATGATTTATTTTTCTTTTTATGCTGCTGCATCTTCCCTTTTTTGCTTACCTCTAAAAGTATAATTTTTATTTAATACTTTTCAAAAGAATTTCTACATTATTTTCACTTTCTAAAGCAAATATGAAATTTTTAAGGGTTTGAATAGAAAAAAATAAAAATTTGGTTTAAATACAGCTATAAAATCAATTTAAATTATATTATTTTTAAATGTCAAGTAAATGATCAAGTTAGAAATCATACTGAACCAGATCTGGATGGTATCTATAAATTTGATTTGATATATTAGCAAAATGAAAGAAAAATCTTTATCCAAATAATGGAAATTGAAAGAATGCTTGAAAAAAGAATTTTTTTCTTTTAAAAAAATTGATAAGATGATAACATTACCATTTATTTTCTACCCTTTTACATTATTTTGAAGAATTTACTATATACTTGATCTATGAGCGTTGTTTAAATATGTGTAATGAATATTTCTAAGTAATTAGTAATGAGAATATGACTTTTCATGTGCAAACCATACCAGGATTGAAAATTTTTGATTCAACTATCTTAATTATAATGAATTTTTTGTTTATACATTAAAATTCCTGATATATATATATATATATATATATATATATATATATAATATTATGCAATACTGTATACTAATAAAAATATTCTCAATATTGCATGATGTTGCTGATTACCTAATAATATAACATAACATCGCACTTTATTGTACAATATTATGTACCAAGCTGTTCTACCTAGGTATCATTACTTTTCATCTTGACGCATATAAATTTCTAAAAGTTTGTATAAAAATCTGTACAATTATGTTTTGATGCAATGCTAAGAAGTAGAAGTATGTATAGACATCTAAGATGCCCGTTTTAGGAGAACGAAAGATGTGAAATTAAATATTTCACCTTTTTTATAAATACTATAAAGTTAAAAAATAGCTCTTGAGTAAAAGATATCTTATCAGATAACTTGTTAACATTTAATGATGATGCATCTTGGCAATAATGTGAAGAAATGATTACAATAATTATTTTTTTTTTCTTTTGCGTTGATTTATTTATTATGAATTAGACACATTTAACGGTCAACTGAATTACTGGATGTATTAGAAATGTTTGCTTTCAATTAAATCATTTAAATGGACTCAAAAGCACTGGCAAGTTGATATTTATATTAAATTATAAGTAAAGTAAATTTATAATAATAATTTTTTAAAAATAAATTTTAATATAAGTGAAATTATACATATTTTATTAATTTAAAATGAAGCATCCAGACTAAATGATGCACGATCTTGCATTATTTGTTCCTGCAAATGGAAGCCATAATATATGATCCTTTTAAATTATGTAACATGCAATTCTTATTTATCCATAAATACAAAAGCTTCAAATTACTTTTATTTTTTATTATATTACTTTTTAATTAGATACCATGGTCACGAAGAATAAATATATTGATTAGTAAGATTAAAAATTTTAAATTGATAACATATTTAAACATTTAAGTGTCATATCATTTATAAATCACTAACATATTAAAAAGAAATTTTAAGAAATTCCTGAATGCAATTCTGATAGTCCCAGGCACCATTTACTGAAAGAAAGCGAGTTACAATATTGAAAATGCCTGATAAGTGTTAATATGAATGGACTGCCATCGGCACTTAACATTTTGGAAAGGATTATCAGATAAACAAGTTGTTATTAGGACCTTGAGACCACTAAATGATACTTCTCTTGAGATAGATTTCTGAAAATTTAAGATTTGCCCTGAGAGCATACTTATTATAAGTCGGAAATTTCCATCAGGAATAATCATAAGAGAAACATTCAGAGAACAGATATCATCAGTTTAGGTTTTCGAATTCTGGCACAAACAATGAAACAAAACATCGAGGCAAAATATTATTTATAACCTTGTTCAAAAAAATAAAGACGTGCCTAAAAGAGACGAATTTATAGCATAAAATAAAAACCAAATTTTTGATAATTTATATAGAAATACTCTTTCTGTGATTTAAACATGTTTAATAGAAATGAAACACATTTTTCTCTGTAAAATGAAGTTAATTTATCACCATTTATATATCATTGATGTCATCAGTTATATGAAATATAACTTTTAAAATGGAATTATCTAGTTTTAATAAAATATTAGAAATATAAAAATTAATACATCTGAGATTATTTTTTTTTATCGTTATGGAAATTAAATCAAATGAGGCATTTATTTTGAAACTTAATGAATACTTGAAATACTCATTTGATACTCCTCTTGCTATAGATTGTCTTCGAATCATAATTAAAATATGCTCTTAAAAGTTATCACTATTAATAAAAATAAATATGCGTGCCCTCGCTCTTCAGGAGAGACTTTTTAAAACAGAGTTTCTAAATTTGGAACAGATATTTTGGAAGGAAGTAATGATCCCCTAGGAATGACATTCAGAAATTTTAATTAGTTAAAAATTAAACGACATTTTATGGCTCTTTTTTTGAGACGGCTTTCGAAAATGCTATAAAGCAGTATTGCTTTTCACCCCTGTTAAAAAAAATCTTTCTTAAAAAACACAATTTATTTGTCATATAAAATTCCCCTAATGTTTGCAATTTTTTAAAAAAAATATTTTTTGCCAGTTTTTTTGTTTTTTTTTCAATTGATTTTAACTAATTTAATTGTTGAACTTAGATTAAAACTTTTTCATTATTTCACCAAACACTTATTCACTTGATTTTCTTTCATTGTTAAAAGATAGTAAAATAGAATTCTATTTAATTTCTATCAATTTTCAGGAGAAATATGAAAAATAAATTACAATATTATGATAGGTGAAGTAATGATTATACTGAAAGCTATTCTTGTAACAACAATTTATGATATGATATCTCCAAAAGGATGTTTCATATACACTATATACATAACAGTTCTAAGGCTATTAAATAAATTCATTTTCACAGATGATAGTATTTTGATAATTAAAATTGTTTCTTCGAGGAATCGTGAACATTAAGTTTTGCAAGATATGTTAATTGAAACAAAACCAATATTAAACGAGCTATTTAATCGCGGAAAGTGACTAGCTCTGAATGAACTAATGGGATGCCAATAAATTCTTTAAAGTCGATACTAGTTGCCATTTGTTTCATTAAATATAATGGCATCAATATGACTGTTGTGGGTCTCACTTCCTAAAAGATGCACTTGTTAATGCTATCTCATTTTGAAGCCTCGTTTCATTGGTATTATTTATCAATAAAAATCATTTAACTGGCAAATTACAGTCATAATTTTTTTTAAAAATATTTATTTCAAAATATATTGAAGGAATCAGAAGTAAAAAGTAAAATAATTTTAGTTTGTGAAACATTAAGAAATTTTCTGAGCACTATATGCTCATTTTTGCAAATTCCGTATGAAATAATTGAAATGAAATAATATTAGATATTTCTTATGCTTCTTTAAAAAATCGATTTTTCCTCTCACGTTTTATTGTAGATATAAGCAAAATTAATTTTGGAAAATTAAGGATCTTGATTCTCATGGGGAATTAATAACATAGCGTCTTTTGCGAGCCAGAAAACTACAACAATTTATATCACACACATGCAAGGAATTCTTTTTATTTTGGAAGAAATGGATAGTAACATGTACTTTGCAGTTTTTAATTCAGGAAAACTTTTGGAAAAAATGAAATAATCGTCAACGATAACTTCATCTTTCAAAACTAAGCATCAAGATTCAGGCCGTATAAATTAAGCTTTGGCAGGGTATGCCCGAAATGGTTATCAAATAATAATTTTGAGTATAAAAACAACGTTAAATATATGTTGTCATTTTTAAATATGATGGTCTGATTGAAAATTTATAACTATGGCATTCTGTATTTTTAATAAGGAAGTGATACTCTTTAACATAAAAATCTTAGTAAAAAACGCTGTGCAAATTCTGATTGTCAAACCATTTTTTTTGTGTGTGTGTGTGTGTGTGAGGTCTGAAAAATCTATTTACTTTTGCTTTTGGAATGAAATGTGCCTTATTAAATCAATGAATGTAGAGCATTAGAATTCATTTGTAAGGACAGTTCGTTTCCATAAATTTATATTCATCTAAATTTTACTTATACAAAAAAAAATGTTTTATTATTCCTTTTAAAGGAAAGATGTTTAAATTGTTGTATCCGTTTATAAAGGAAACGTGGCTAGCTAAAAACTTGAGTTTTATTATTTTTAGTTACATTCTTTTTATTGTACAAGAAGTACTCCTTTTTATTGTAATCAAGAATATTTTAGATGTATTTAAACGTACGATTGGGTTCTATTTGGTTTTTTTAAAGGTAGATCCATTCTGGTATGAATTTTTATTGCATATATTATCTTGAAATAAAAAAAATGATTACTAAATCGGTGCAAAAGATTATAACATCAATTATCAATGGAATATAACTGCTGTCCCATTAGTTTATCGCAAGATAAAAGTCATTCTATGGCTTTACCAATTTGTTATACCATTATTATTTTTATTCTTCAATAAATATATTTCCTCTCTTAATTCCAATCATTCATAATAATATTATGAATGATTGGGATATTAATATTATTATTGGAATATTCATATTATTCATAACAATCAGGAATAATTCCAATTATTTATGCTTAAGATTTATAAATATTTATTAGACCGTGAACATTCATAACAAATGGTACATAAATTTATGTAGAACTATTACCTCATAATTCAACAAATGATATAAACATTACTGATGGATAATATGACGACTGGAAAACAACTCGTAAAACCAAAATATTTTATGCATTTCAATTGAAATCTTTGAACAAAATAATTGATTTATGTTTTGATGCAATCTTTTTCTGGAATGTACAATATTTGGCAAGGAAAAATCAGTTTGGAAAGTTGCATATGATAAACGTCATCTGGAAGATTGAAAATACATTCTTGGTACGTAAGAACTATTTGAGAATATTTATGATAAAGAGCGGTTTCGCAAAACTTATAAAACTGAATTTTCAAAAATTGTTATACCATTTTCTGAAAATTTGAAAAATTGGAGTTACCTCCTTTTTTTTGCAACAAATCTTTAAATACTAAATCATTTCTGCATAAAAAAGAAAAAAAAATTTGGAATGAAAATTTGGCTAATTTTGTTATATTAAAAAAAGAAAGTTGTGTACTTGCATAATTCCAAGACAAACTCTTAAGCAAACCGAGACACCTTAAATCTATGTTCAGATACTTTTGTTCTTGCTACTAAAAGAGATACTGAAGAAAAAAGCTTTCTACATTTTGATTCAAGACTACACACATAGAAACAGACTGTGAAGAAAACAGCTAAATTAGATATATTCCAAATTAATCAGAACGTCTCATGCATTCCGAAAGACCCCTAGAAAAATAAAATAACCACTGAAGAACTTTAAAATGTTCCTAAATCAACAAAAATAACATAAAAGAGAATAAACAACAAAAACGTTTGAAATTTAAGGTGTGAATAAATAAAGGAATTGAAAAAAATAAATATATTCCATTTAAATATTCTCTGAGGAAGCATCCTTAAAATACTTTTTAAATTCTTAACGCAGAGACAAATAAAAAGCTTTTAAGCTACTCACACCCAGCTAATTCGCTTAAGTCTCAAAACTACTTATCTATAGCAATTCGGAGGAATAAGGTTGCGAGTGGTAGTAACGCCAGTAAAAGGAAATTTCTAAATAGATTGAGTCACATTTCGAGAACTCTCCAGTGATGCAGAAGTGCGTTTTCGTTAAGAGTCGTTTGAACTCGGAACTTCTCGCATTAGGGAATTCGGATCTTTCCGTGACGAATTTGAGATCATCGGGAGAGTGAGTTGTGAGAGAGAGAAAGACCGACTTTTAACAAGTTAGGAATCTTGGAAAACGAATCTATTTCTGATGCTAATTTAAAAGCAATTTTGGACAAGAAAACCCGCGATCTTTGAAGATGATAGTTAGTAATTTGGTTCTGTTTCTCCTCGGTGTTGACGGAATTAGAAGCCCCCAGATGACTTACTGGGATGTGATTTTTCATATTATTTTTGAAAAAGTAATTTTACAAGAATCAAAATCTAATTAATTTCTGGAAAATTGTAATAGTAGATTCCAGAATAGAAAAAAAGAATATAATTTTTGAAGTATAATACAATTTGCTTGAAAGAGGTTTTCTTTATAAGTTCAATAATATGCTTTTGGCAATGTTTCAACTGTAATGCAGGATTTGATATATTTATATTATCTCTTTGTTTAAGGAAGTTTCTTTCATATAATGTTGCGCAATGTAACATTATTCATATTTTGGAGAAGTTTTAATGAAACACTATTTTCTTCATGCTATGAATTAGAAGATATCTAAAAAAGTGCTCAAAATATGTTAAAATATAATGTATTTTAAGTATTTTTGCTAAATATCTCTCATATATTTCTTAATCTATTATTATTTGTGCTTATTTATATATTTATAGTGCAATCCCGAGTATTGGGTTCGTGATTATCCGGCTTCTGTATAATCCGGCCTAGTTTTCATTTATCGTAATTAAATGAGGAGGGCAATTCGTCGGCAATGTTGCCAAAGCATTCGAAGCCGGGAGGGAGGGGGTTGCTACAATCCTCCTACGTGTCGTATGCAAAATATAAATTATGACATGAAAAGAGCAGCGTCCAGCTCGGTGTTCATTGTTTCGTCAGTGCATAACGGACCTCAATTGTTGCCACTTTTCCTAATTATAACCGCACAGTACTACATTTAGAATTCGCAAATTATTCTTGGGGTGTGCTTAATGTTCTTTTTCATTTTTAAGTGCAACACAGTGAAGATTTCAAAATGGGTGATAAAAAAATGATGTGACTAGGAGAAGAAATTACGCGTTATACATCGTCTAGACTCTGGTGTAACAGCAAAAACCTGCAATTGCTTCTATGATTGACCGGGCCCATTCTACGTGATTTGAGATGAATATTGGGATTAGTACTCAATAAGAAGTGAGAAAATATGTATTGTAACTGTGAGTTTTGGTATAAAAACTTTGTCTTCTAGTATTGGTGAGCAAAGAAATGAGTTCGTAGAAATCCGGCCTATTCGGCTTTTTAGTTATCTAGCCTATCCTTCCGCCACATTAACGTTGATACTCGGAAGTGTACTGTATTTCTATTTTTCTCATTACCTACAGCTTTTAGATCAGTACAAATTCGGTTGCTGAAATGCCTTTTAAAGTATTTATTTATATTTTAACAAATTTAACTGAAAATTTTAAAGAAATTAATAATTTGTGATGCTAATCCTTTAAAAATATTTTGTGATTAAATTAATTGGATATGTTGATAAATTCTAAATTATATATATATGAATGAAATGAACATACCGTGTTTGATTTCAATATTAAGAAATATACTTAGCGCATATTGCAAAGATTCCAGAAATTTACTCAGATATAAAATTTTATGAAATTATCAACGTGAAAAAAAACTTGAAAACAAGATTAGAATTCTTTAGAAAGCTTTTATAATTTCAAACGCCCTTTTGAATTGGAGAAAAAAAAATCAATTATGAAATAAGAAATCGATTTAATAGAATTTACATAATTTCAATTAGAATGCATTTCTTTAGAAAGCTTAAATTAATGAAATATCATCTCTTTTCAATTCCTCATTTCCTTCAAATTTCAAAAAGAAAATATTTTGAAACAAACCGGAAATAATCCTAGAAGCTATTTTAATTCCAAACACAGAAATAAATTTCTGTTTCATTTGTATGCAAACGGAAAATTATTTCAAACAGATGAGATTACTTTAACTGTGTTTACTTTAATTAAATTTTGAAATTCTCGAGTTTTCATTTAAAGCATAGGATTTAAAACGAAGTCTTTTTGCTCTTCTTAATTTTTAAAAACCTTTGAGAAAAGAGATAAACTGCATTTAGCGAATCAACCACGATTTTCGACTGCATTTCTTCATATGTTTTTACATTTTTCCAAGCATTTCCTCACAACACGTTGTGATTAATGTTTAAGTTAAAAATATCTTACGTTGGCAATCAAGACCATGTTCTTAAAAATTTTGAAACTGTAAATGTGTGAAGGACGTTTCTTTCTTTACAAACAACATTGAATCTTAATTGCTTCCTTTTAATGAAAAGTAAGAAAAGAAAGTATCACTAAATAATCTTTTGTTTTAAATGAGCTCTTAATGAATGTTACATTTTTTTGAAAAACTCATTAATCTTCAGAAACAAAAGAGAGCTTCAGGAGATAGTAATTATGGAGAATTCAGAAAAGTTCTCGGTGAACATGTTTCATTTTATGTTATTTAATACAAAAAAATGCGAACAATCGTTAAATTAAAAATATTTTTTCAATATTTCATCTGATTTAATTTTATCAAGAGTTTCATTAATATTATTTACATTTTCGCTGTGTTTTAACTACCCGAAAAAAATTTTTGAGTCACATAAATAGTATTTACTGCTAGAAACTGCAACCCAAAAGGCTCTTCTTTAATGCTATTGACATACATTTGCTTATTTTATAACTTTAAAGTCAAATTTTAATTCAATAGTCTATTTCGTCTTTATTTTTTGAAACATAACTAACTAGTAACAAAGTAAATATAACTAAAAATATAACTAACTAGTAACTATAAAATATAACTAACTTACTATAAAATACAGGGTGTTTCCGAATTCGACCGACAAACTCAGAGGGGTGATAGTAGGCATTAAGGGAGTAAAGAATCACCATACAACATGGGGTCCCGAACAACATTTAGGGGATGAAAATCGCAAAAATATAGGGAGTTGGAGAACTGTTGTAAACTGTAAAAAATTAATAAAAGAATAATAAATGGTGTTTCAAATATGATTTTTTTTTAAGTGAAAGCAAATTTTTAAAGGCTATTTTTCATGTAAGTAACATGCCTATTTGATGAGCCAGGGGGTTGAAAATTATTGAAAACGAAAAAGTAGTTTAGAACCCTTATCTTCAAAAATATTAAAATTAAAAAAAAAGCTTGAAAATATAAAGAATTTTATACTCTTTAATTTGATATAAGTCTGTAGTGTGAAAACTGAGGAGGTTATAAAATATTCAAGAAAAACTGAAATGTTTGCCCGTAAAATCGCTTCAATATCGGTACTGATGTTTACAGAAGGTATTGCAAAATTCTACCGAAAAATTTTGAGGAGTGATAGTAGGTAGAAAGGCGATAAGAATTTCCAAAGAAATAAATATAAAGTCGCAAACGATGGTATAAAGTCGCAAACATTTTATTTGGTGGAATACAGATACAGCATACATTTACAGCACATACATTTTAATATAAGAAAGGAGACAATGGGAAACATTTATAAAAATTACTCAATGATGCAGCCGCGAAGGTCATTACGCAACCGACACCGACGTTTAAAGGACTGCTGGGCGCGTTCAAACATACCAAGTGTGCTTGCGATTTCTCCAGCAGCGACGACAATCCGTCTACGAGATCTTCAACTGTATCGAAAGGTGTCTGATAAAAGAGATATTTCATGTGGATCAGAAGAAAAAATACAAGGGATTGAGGTCCGGGGAACATGGAGACCAATCAACAGGTCTGAGATAAAATATGATAGTAAAATTCTTGCAGGGGAGAGTGCATCTTCCTGTATGGCACCAAGCATCGAGCGTGCCGAATACCCATTTCAGTTGCAACTGATCGCTTGTTTGTCGATGGGGTATCGGCAAAGCGCTGCAAAACTCGGTTTTCTGTTTTAGGTTTGCGCACACTGCGTTCTTACGCTGCATTTGGCCTCGTTATTTTGAATGATACTGTCTCCAGCAACCATCGATCAATATTTGCAAAGGTGCTGTGGTGTGGAAAATGCCTACTTCGATATTGCTCTTGGTATATTCTTTGTGCTAGGTTCCATTACCATCCGTCGGCATTAAATTAAATGCATATCCGCATATTCGTCATTCGTGAAATCTGTCATGTTATTTACAAATGAAACTTATCGACTATCAATTCTGCACTGCTCTTTAATGAATACAAGCTGCATTTGTACTCATCGAACCATCAATTCTGCAATTCTTGCTGCTTTTATATTCCTCGAACGCATGGAAAATTTACATACGAGAAAGCTTTTTCTTCTCGACTACCTTGTTCCAAATCTTCGCATTCATAGGGACATTCCCTTCGACAAGATAATTGTCGCTTCGATGTCTGTTTTTGGGAGTTTCACAAAATAAATGTCTCTTGCGACAACATGTTTTATGATAATTTTTCATCTTCTTAATGCTTACTATCACTTCTCTAAAATTACCTTTCGAATTTGGCAATACTCTCTGTAAACATCGGTGCCGATGTTGCAGTGTTACATCAAATTAAAGATTACAAAATTCGTTATATTTTCAATCTTTTATTTTTCTTAAAGTTTAAATATTTTTAAGATAAGAGTTCTAAACTACTTTTTCGTTTTCAATAATTTACGACCACCTGGTTCATCAAATCGGCATGTTACTTACATTAAAAACAGCCTTTTAGAATGTGCTTTCACGGGAAAAAATCATATTTGAAACACCCTTTAGTATTTTTTATTAATTTTTTACTGCTTCCAACAGTTCTCTGAATCTTTATATTTTTGCGATTTTGGCCCCCTAAATGTCGTTTGTGACCCCATGTTGTATGGAGATTCTTTATCCCCTTGATGCCTGCCATCACCCCTCTGAGTCTGTCGGTCGAATTCGGCAACACCCTGTATAACCAACTAACTATAAAATATAACTAACAAGTAACTAGTAATAAAGTCAAGAATATTTTTAAGTCTTAGAATTTAATTAGCATTGCATTTTTATTTTCTTATATACAAAATAAGTTAATTATTATAATTGTTAAAACACTTTGAATACAAGATTTTGAAGAATTTTCAGGTTGCAGATCTCCCTGACTTCAAAAAATCTTGCATATTTGATATTGCGACTTTCTGTCAGCCTGTAAATGCGACAACCCGATAACGCTTTCAGCTAGACGGGTGAAATTTGGTATATTTATTTACAAACAAATTTGAAGATTTCTATCAAATTTGGCTCGAAATCCATCCTCAGAAAGTCTGGTTTACTGTTCGAATGCAAGTAAACTCGATTGCTACAAAACGAAGAAAAAAAAAATGTTATACATGCATAGAATCTTTAGCAAAGATTCTTAACCAATTTTGATGCATATCATACAAATGGTTACCTGTCTGTCGATCTGTCCTTTCACATAAACATAACTGCTATAACTCATAGACGAAGTAACATAAATCAATTGAATGCGGCATACTATTTTGTGACTGCAACTGTAGATCCGTAACAAATTTTGGTAGACATAAAGAAATACTGGTACGATAGTTTCAATAAAATTCTAGATTTATGTCGAAAAAATGCTAATATCGGAATTATTGTTTGCCAAAATCATGCAAGGTATTTGCGGTCTTATTAAGGTTCTACAATTTTATGCGGAGACAAAAGGATAAGAACCCTATATTGGAAAGTATGCAAGAAAGTTTCTAGGTGACCACTTCTTTGTTAATTGCAGGGTATCAGCAATGTGTTGAAAAAATAGAAACTAAACATATCTCAAACTATGAGAAATATGCAATTGAAAATCAAATATTGCATGATTGGTTTCAGGTTTGCTTTTGTAAAAGTAAAGTGCAAGTTATTTGCTATATAAATTAAATCTAACTAATATTTTTTATAATAGATTTCTTATCATGCAATATTTAATTTTGCGAAAATGTAACTCTCTAATTAATATATTTTTAGTAACTCTGTATAAAAATTTGGATTTAGATGATTATTTCTTTTTGTTTTTCAACTGATGCCGATATGAGATTCTTCTTCTGTACTCTGAATAGTCAAATTGTTTATGATGAAAAGTAAAAAATAATAAATTTATAAGGGCAATAAAATAGCAATTTTGTATTAAAAAGAATAATAGTTTTTGCATATTTCAAGAACTAGTAACTTATATTTTGAAAGGATATTATATCATTGATACCTAAGATTCAATATTCCATAGAAGTAGTTAATATTGACTCCTAATGAATCGTTTTGTTTTGTTATGGATTATTGATCTCGTGGATTAAGGATACCACGATAAAGACCTAATTGCATAGAAGATATACTATTTAAGAGAGCCTAGATTGTTGATTTCATGTCTGTGATATAAGGCTTATTGCATAGAAAGAAGCATCATTTTTATGCACATTAAATCGAAATGCCTCTTTTTGTCTAATGATGGCTTATTGAATACGTACTTGGATGATTCACATTAGAAGTCTGACTGTAAAAACTCCATTTATGTAGATAAATTGAGCACACGTTAAATATAAATAAAGTTTCTTGCATCTTGATAGGTTGTTGTGTTCATGCTTGGATGAGTGTTTATTATAGCTTTACTTATGCTCGCGATTCGTCATGTGTGTAATCGAAAACATTAAAAAAAAATCCGAATGATCGTAGTTATATTAATGCGGACTGTCGGTTTCGGATAGTCCGGTGGAGAAATTTATATCAGATTTCTCCGGTTGGAGAAATTTATATAAGATATCTGATTGAAAATGTGGATTTAGTAAATATTAAATGTGCTAATATGAGTAAATGTCACCTTGGAGAAGGATAATGAGTTTTAGAAGCGAGGTTACAGCCTCAGAAGGTATATTGCTATATGTGTCTCGTTCCCCTCAGTTCATTCTCTCGTCCTCGTTTTCCCATCTCGTTCTGGGACTGCTAGAGTAGTTTATATCAGAAATTTGACAGAAAATATGTATTGTAAATTCATATTAAATGTGCTATTGTAAGTAAATGTCACCTTGGAGAAGGCTGGTGAGTTGCAATGTCGCAATCCAGAAGGCATATTATTTTATGTGTCTTGTTCTCTTCAGAACATGGATTTAATATATCAATAATTAGTCGAAAAAGTATTAATCATACATTTCATTGTTAAGTATTGAAGTTATGCGGTTATTTAATAGTTAACTAACAATTTCAAAAATAGACGAATAAAATATTTAGATTTATATGCAATGAAAACTTATCATCCTAGATTTCACATTATTTTGTAACGAGGCTGATGCATAAAACAAAAATGTGATGCCGTATCGAAAAGGATGATTTGATTCAATGTTAATTCTGAAAACTGGTTACAATGTTCTTTTTTACTCTCATAGTTATCCAATTTGAATTAATAATGCATTACTTATTAATAAAATACGTGGTGAATTTTCTGTGATCACTGTTGTGGATGCTATAAATTCATGACGAATTTATTCTATATTAATTTAAAATAATCAGATTTTCTGAATAATTTAAATGATATATTTTCAAAAATGTATACTCACGGTAATTTAATTTTATTGTTAAAAAACAATTTTTCCAATTTACTATTTATCTTGTTAAAAAAAAGAAGAATTAATGCAATCAGCCCTAACAAATAATGTATCCAGTATCGGATAAAATATTTTCTAACAGAATAGGAAAAAAAATACCTACTAGGAGGAATACCCCGTGCTTCATGGTTTAGCGGAAGAAGGGAAATGATAAAACGGATAAATGACTTAAAGTATATTATTTGATCTAGAGAAATGTTGCTTGTCTGCTTTCCTTAAGAAAATTGGAGGGTGGAGGGAGGTATTTCGTTCCCACCAAAAATAATTTTTTTTTTCAAGAGATCTGAAATTCAAACGAACACTCTTTTGGATCACGTTTTATCCTTGTGAAATAAAACAGTTGTGGTTCTCTTATTTTACCACTGAGTCTTAAAATATTTTTTGTGGCATAATTAAATTTTGACAACCCTGGCACTGCCACTATTAATATTTTCTGCGGACTCAAAAAGGCAATTGAAATATCTGAGAGCAAAGAAATTAAATTTAGCCAAAAACACTTTTAACGTTTTTGAAGAAATTAACTTTTCCTGGCTCTTCCATCAGGCCAATGGCTTCAAGAAAAGAGTGAAAAATTCCATTGAGGAAATGAATTCAAATAATCTAAGGCCTGCTTTGAAATATTTCAGAATCGTTTAATTTATTTATTATTTCTTTTTTGTTCATTTTATGTAACATCTGGAAAATATAGCGTTCTCTTAAATATAATGAGTTGATTTTTCTTTTCAAAATGCATTGTTTCTCTAAATATAATTTTTAAAATTCTTTACTGAAGTCGCGATATTAAGTTCTTATTTAAACTTTCATGGAAAAGCATATGAATGTTTTGTAGCATCATCTAAAAGAGATAGTTAATACGAAATAGATATTTTGATTCATTTTTTATTACTTGACATACTATCATAAAAAGTATTTTTTCTGTTCTCATTACTGTACTTTTATAATTTTTTATTTAAAATAAATTTCAAAATTTATTACAAATTAATATGAATTTTTTGAACCAAAATCCATTAAGTCCGTTGAAATTATTTTTTACTATTTGAAACAGATTTCAAAATTAAGTTGGGCGTTTTAAATTCTGTGCGCACGAAGCAGAAAATGTGTAAATATTGTAATTGTCAAAAAATGGCAACATTAAAATTTCGACGAAAATCCAAGTTTTTGCTGAAGATTATTCTTAATACTTTATGAATATGAAAATAATCTTTTTTTAATTATGATTGTATTTTTCTGAGTGTTATAAAAAAATTCTACATCGGAATTTAATCTGTAGTCAATAAAATAAAATGATAGAAAATATATATAAATAAAATTTAAAAGTATTCAATCTATCTAACTTGTTGGTTAGTTTCAAACTTTTAATTAAGTATATTAAAGGAAACATTGTATTCTATCCTTGTATTTGTGGAAAAAACTCAAGATCCAGCGAGTTAAGTGAATAAAATTTGGTATAACCATAATATGATAATGTACATTCAAACAAATTTTAAAGCAAAATCCTTTAAAAAAGAACGCTTTCATTTTATTTTCTAATTATGTGAATACGATAGCTCCAAAATATAATGATATCGCGTACTTCCATTTAAATATAGCATTCCTGGTTAGAAACATTATCATGTTAAAAATTGGCAAATATTTTAAAGTTGAGCATCAATCTTCCACAAAATATAGTCTCTTACTCTTTATCATTTTATAACTTTTAAAAAATTTGGTTTGAAGCAAATTAAACTTCCAAAATACTTTTCAAAGTTTACATTTGTAAAAAACTTACCTTTATGTCACTTATGTCACTTAAAACCTTTATGTCACTTTAAAAAAAACCTTTGTTAGTTAGAATTTACAGTCAAATAGATAAATAAGTGAGAAATATAGTAATTTAACAGTAATTAAACAGATTTAACAGTCTGTTTGGTATATAATTTTAAATGATATTTTTAGCGTAGATGTCCAGGACTCCATATTAAAAAATATTCCTGATTATAAACATTATAGTGATAAAAATTGGTAGCAGTTTTAAAGTTTGGATACCAATATTCCCTTAAACAAATTCACTTTCCCTCTTTTACATCGTATGATATATTTTTATATTTGATTTAAAGTAAAATAAATATCTAAAATATAACTCGAATCTTCCATATTCTGTTCCTCAAATTATCAACATTTTCTATATAAAACATTTAGTATAAAACTAGTGATACGATCATTTGTAGGTTGTTTACAGCTAAAAATTCGTCATTAATATAAAATAATTTATTTATTGATCTGGCAACGCATATACGAATTATTGAAGAGTCCAAAGTTTGTCATTTCAAGATTTCTGCAACATCACTGAACAGCGAATGGAAAGCATTTCGGCAGCAAAATTGGCTGAAGTAGCGAAATCATTCCGCAAGTAGGTATGCGCAGCTAGTTATCTGTTTATGACAAGCCATTAACTCGCACAATACATCACATAACAATGCTTGACCAGTTATGCGAAAATGCTGACTTTGACTCATTGACCATGTTAAATACAGCTCATTGTTCCGGCAAAGGCTTTGTATTTCAGGGACACTTCCGTCAAGAATTTAGATTGTTCATTTCCTACTAGCATTAATTAGGTATTGAGGAAAATTTGCACTAAATTTGATGTAAGTATATGCTATTTAAATTTAAATTTTTTTGCGATATGGCTTAACGAATTCTACGATAAGATATGGAAATATAACCTTTTGTGAAGATTAAATGTTTATACACATGGAAATTTGACAAACTGTAAACAATCATAGGCAATGGAATTCATAGGCATTCTGAATGAAATCATTCAGATTCATGTAATACAATGCAATCGTACAAGTAAAATTGATTTTGAAACACAATGAGATTAAAATAGAAAAGAAAGTCTATCTTCTGACTTCAGATCCACCAAAACCGTGATTGTGAAAAGAGATAATAGATAATAATCCATTTATAATTTTATAAATGATAATAGAGATAATAGTACATTTATACTTGGTATTAGTTTTTTCATACAACTTTACATTTCTTTTCTACAATTACTGTTAATAACTCAAGAAAATAAATATCCAATGACTTGCTTTTTGTTGAATTAAAATATTGCCTGTTGATAGACCTCAAAATGAGAAGGTTATAAAAGGAGAATTAGTTATATTGAGTTCCATACTTCCTTTCTTTAATATGAAATTAATATGCGATTTTCATACGTTTAAAGTTGATTTATTGCTTTATATATGAACCGTTCTTTTCTGTCATGTTCTTCTATTTCTCCGGAAACTTTCTTTCCAAAATTATTGGGAAAAGGAAAAATACTCCTTGATGGGCTTTTTTATTTCTTTTACGGAATGGAATCGTTTTGCTCGGAGAGAAATTTTAAAGACAAGTATAAGTAATAAGTGCATGGAGTAAGATCAGAGGAATTCGGAGGATGTGGAAGAACCTTCCGATCAAACAGTAATAGCTTTTCCTTTTCAGCTAATGCAACAAGCAATTTGTATTACTGTGATGAAAAACGATGCTTAGTTGATTTACCAATTCTAGATTTTTCTCTTCAATGACGACTTTCAATTTATCAAACTCATTGTAGTATTCGCAGGAATTGGTGGTTTCATCTTGAAGAGGAAGTTCATAATAGATTACACCTCAACAGTCCCAGCAAATGGACAGAACTTACTTCGGATGAAATCACAGTTTTTCAACTGTTAAAGGCAAACGAAATTTTGGTTCAAAACCTTAGTCCTATCTCCATTAAAAAGTCTCTAAGAAAGGGTCTCTGGACTAGATCTCTGTCACTGGAGAAGCAAATTGCATGTAGAGATGTTGTTCATGAAGTTAGTCTTCATCAAAAGTCTAGGGATATCAGTGTCATTCACTGATGTACTGTATATTGCGTGTTTTAAATGAGCATGCCTTTACAAAATCATTGCTGGGTGGTTATTACGGTCTTCATATTTCAAGTCAAAAGTTGCCAGTTTTTATACTGCAATTGATCGTTAATAACAATACAAGTAAACAACACATATTTCATCTGTAATATCTTTTGCACTATTACCATTTTTTTAAAGCAATGAAACATAAC
Organism: Argiope aurantia; assembly: GCA_026543865.1. Classification (NCBI taxonomy): domain Eukaryota; kingdom Metazoa; phylum Arthropoda; class Arachnida; order Araneae; family Araneidae; genus Argiope; species Argiope aurantia. The sequence goes on from JAPMOR010093229.1 coordinate 333,768, forward strand.
ATGTCACCAATGCTTCCATTGGATATCCATATTGAACGGTGTTGATAAAAGCTTTAAAAATGTCTATTCCATCAAAAAACGGATTTTAAAATAACTCCAGGATGACCGAAACTGATTCCATAGATAGCTTAATGATAAACTTGCATCTCCATATAAACGATGCCAGCTAACATTATTTCTAGCATGGTACAAATACATGGTAAATGGTCATACCTTTTCCTTAAAGTAACAAATTTTTGACCATATTTTTTTCATCACAAATTGAACAAATACATCACATCAATCCTATATTCTCAATACATTCAGATTGAAAAGCGCAATTGAAATTATAAGCGCACATACATTTTTATGAATTATTCAAACTCATACATTTTATGAAGTTCGAAAAATATCATTTTTCATCAGTAATAATTCATATATTATATTGATTTTTAGTTTCCGTCCATTTATGATAAGCCTCTGTTTTAGCATTTTTTTTAGGTATTGCGTTCTAGCTCTCCTGCAGTTTGTCGCTGCCCTCATTCTACATATCTTGTCGCATTTATATATAACCTAATTTGTTTCTTTAATTTTTTACATACTATATTCGTCCACTTGACAAAATTGGATGCTTTGGATTGAGTTTTTGCCAAATATAATCCTGAAAATTTTTTATTGCAAACTTAAAGCCGTCTGTGACCACGTCTTGTAAGCATTTTTTTAAGGCGGACTTTTGGTGAGTTTTTGAAAGGTTGGCATAGTTTTGTTGTGTATGGCGAGAAATAGGACACTTAATGTAAGTTTTATTCTTGCTTTTCTTTTAGCATCTGATCAATTCCTTCTTCGTTTGTCCTTAAGTTGTATTTACACAGATAAAGATGTAGAAATTGAAGTCTGCTTTTTTTGAGGTCATGATTTATATGATTCGATATCATCAAACTGGTAATGAAATTAGTTCCACAGTGAAAAAATGGTAATGAAACGCTTCGCAAAATGTTAAAAGAAAATTTTGAAATTAAAAAAGTGTTGAGGTAGCTTCAAGATACGCTTATTAGACAGGGATATTTCTGGCCTTTACAATGATATAAAAATTATAATTTATCAATGAAAAATCTGTGGTAAAACTTAAAAAGCGACAGAATTTATCACATATCAATCAATAAATAAAAAAATAATACGTTTATATAATGGAATATAATTAATTATAATACTTAAACCATTTTTATAGAGTTCAGATTTTATATGGGTAGCAAAACGTATCATATGCAGACGATATATTTTTAAAATTTTGCATATGAAATATAGAAAGAGGATGAATTGTGATAATTGAATGATTCAACATTAAGATTATATTAAATGCTGGTTTTTCAAGTAAGTAAGAGTTTTAAAAAACAAGTTTTTTCAGATTATATTCCTCCTTTAATATAATAAATTAGGTCTAGTTAGACAGATGAAATCTGACATATAGTCGTAAGATAAAAATTGCAGCTTTCTGTTAAACGAAGGATTTAACCTGTATTCGCTATGAATAAAATGAAAAGATGAAATTTGATATATGCTCTTGTTTTTAAATTTATTTATAAATATTAACTTCAAGATAAAATCCGTTGACTATATAGAAAACTGTTATGGCCCAGAGATTACGTACATAATCACTTAAATATACAGAAACGACGACGAATT
>JAPMOR010093246.1:0-27160 GCA_026543865.1 Argiope aurantia
AAAAAATTTCATAACCTTAAGTGAATTATGCGCAAACAGTGTCTAATTAAATCCACTGCCCCCTTAAATCATATGAAATTTTAATAAGCATTGTTCTATGATGAATGTTTATGGCATCATATCTTATTTTAAATCGAATATTCATCATTTGATTTTTCTAATTAAAAAAAGTACTTAATTATTCAGGAAGAAAGAATATATTGGAATATATATTTATATATTTTAAAACATGAATTCTATTCTTTGCCAGCAGATTGAACCTCATATTTCGTACATAAAATCAATTTGAATACTTTAAACACAGGAAACTCAGTAATACCCAATTAGTTTCCGTATGGATAATCTAGTAGCTTCCAACAATATCCAATCATATTGAAGACGGGGATGCTCAAATGCTCGAAGGAGCAAGAAGCGAGATCAATAACAAACCATCTCCGCGGTGAACCATATAGAAAATTTTGCAATGTAGCTCTGGAAAAAAAAACCCAACGGAAGTTGCTTTTTCAATTTGTTATGACTTTTTTTCTCAGAATTTTTCGTCCAAGTAAAAAAAAAAGGAGAACAAAAATAAAAATGGAAAATGGATTTTCGATTACTTCAAGAGTACCTAAAAATTGAATGTAAATGACGCTTGGATGAAACACTAGCTCAAATAATCTTCAAAATCAACAAAAAATAGAAAAACATAATGAGTAAATTAAAAAATCTCAAATGTGTGGAGACGGAAAGTGAAAGAATTTGTAGTCACCAAAATTTTTAGAAATTCTAAATACATTCTGAAAAATTATCACATCAGTTTCTGAATATAATAAGAAACTGAATAACTTTTATTCTTCGAATAATCATTTAGATTTTCTACAATCGTCTGATTAAAATAAGATATTAGTAGCAGATGGGATTGCATTTCAATCAATTTCAATATTTTAAATTTGTTTCAGACATTGCATTTTTATTTCTTTTCATCAGTATTAATTGTATCAGATATCTTTTGAAGAAGAAGCTCTCATTTTTGCTCATTTCTATTTTCTATTTCCAATCTCACGAATATTCGCCATAGCTGACTAAATGCCATTAGTCCATAAGAATAGACGAAACTGTCAAGTACACTGGTAGACGTGGACAATAACATTTTATAAAAATAAATATTCTGAAGTAATTTTGTTTTAATATATATATATATATATATATATACTAATATCAACATTTTATTGAAAAAGATTTCGTGAAATGCATCTAATTTAATGCTCGAAGTTGCCTGTGTTCCCTGTGCCAATTTAACAGTGATAATGCCTTTTTTTCTTTTTGACGTAATCTTTAATTTATGCAAGATACAAACCTGTTGAAACATGAGCCAAATGAAAAAAAAAAGAAAATTAAATGCTGTGAAGCACCCAATGTCTTGTGTAATCACGAAAAAAATCAACGCAGGCCACCAAACAGCAACACCGAGAATCGGCATGGTTTCAATTATACTTATGCTTCCTGTGAGGTATATCAAACAATAAAATCAAATAAAAAAAGCAGTAAACATTTTAAATAATAAAAAAGAAAAAATAGTAAAAATGTAAATATAGCAAGAACATAATGTAAACGTAAAATAATGGAGCTTGTGAGAAAAATATGGTGTCCATACTATTATTGATGACTTATCATCGGCCAATTCTTTAATCAGTATTTTCTCAACAATCAGGCTGGCAGGATTCCTGTGAGATTGGAATTTTAATAAGGCTTTCAGTCTAATTTTTATCTAGCCAGAAAGTCATTATTCACTTTCATTATGTCATATTGATAATTTGTGAAATCGTACTTGTACCTACAAACTTGTACCTACTGACTTGTACCTACAAAAAAAAAAAAAAAAAAAAAAAAAATCCTGGTTTGATCAATCTTAAAAGCGCCATCATGAGTCGGGATTTATTTATAGAACTACCAAGGAATCTTTTAATACTGGTATTTAAAAAAACGCTAACTGCCTTTGACGATCAGCTGTTCGCTGGAATTAATGATCGCTTAAGTTTTAATTCAAATATTTTTAAGCAACTTGTCCCTTAATGGCTTCTTCACCAAAATAATTTTAATCTTCAAATTTTGATTGTCATATAATTCATACCATTTTAGTAGGTTTATACAGTTTTGTTTATTGCAACATGCACTCCCATAGTTTTCTGCCATCTCCATGCACTTTATTTTGAAACGAATTATCTTCTAATTTGAGCTTTTGTCAATAACTAGATTTACTAATATGCGTGTACATTTTATTATTATTTTATATAAAATGTATTGATGGAAATATGATAGAAAATGCTTTTAATGATTTAAAATTGAAAAAATTTATATGGCAGAATAATTGATACCATTGAAAAAATTCTATTTATTTTTAAGATGATATAAAAATTATCTTACTATTCTGATATTAACTGAAGTCATCTTTGGAAAATACTAAAATCTTACTTGATTTTTGAATTCATTAAAATTCTAAAAAAATCCCTCCAAGGTACCATTTCCACCCACTAAAATCATATGTGCGTATCAGAGCTATCATATGTACCACATATGATAGCTCTAAGCTAAAAGTTTTCATCTGTAGAGCGCCAACACAAACTCAAACCCAGCATTCATGCTTTTATTAAACAGAGAAATACTTCCACGGTTTAAATTTTGTGGATTTTCAGCATATATTTCGACATAAATTCATCATTTTCATCTTCATTTTTAATCTGAATACACCAATTGATATAATGATATTGAATCAATTGATATAATGTACAATTTACAAGCCTGTAAGTTTAAGAACTCAAAAATGTCCATGTTTTAAATATATAAAATTTGTTGCGTAATTTTGTGACTATAATTATAATTACGTGCTAAATTTTGATCATAATCAGTTGGAGATAAGGCATCCAAAACACACGTTCAATTTTCGGGTGCTTTTGTATTAATCAAAGAAAAAATGCCCTTCAAAGATCGCATAACAATAGATTGCATTATTGCAACTATTATTCGCTGAGGGCATATGGTTAGTAATACAAATGTGTACTTATTGCAGTGTATGTGAAATTTATTCATATAAAAGGCATTTCCTCTGGTTTGTAGGAATTTTTTCAAGGCTTTCTGCCGTTCACATTCTAGTAAACTGCTTATAGGCTACTTATGCAGCTGAATTAAATCTCCCCTCGGAAATGAGAAAAGAATCGCTCTAAGAAATGTATATATACATTAAAATAATAAAAAAAATCTGATTACTCACCATTGACTGACCAATTTTAACTTATGAATAGCTCATGTAGAATAAATAAACATAATTTAATTTATTCATATAAGCTTCTAAGAATGCATCCCTTCTTTTCTTATAGAGATCTATAGAGTGTACCATCTTCACATGTTTAGTAAAATATACTTCTATACAAATTTGTAAAGTAATTTTCTATGCCACCTTACGCCAGCTATATACTTTTTTTAATTCTCACATATTATCATTTCTCTGTTTGCAGCAAATAAATTATTCTCAAAGACTTCAAGAAAATATCATTTTAAGTCACAGTGATTTCAGTCACAGATACTTAAGGTGGCAATATCAACTGGTCTCTACCAGAAAATCCTGCAGTAGACAGTGGCTTGTCGGATTTCTCTTATAAAATATGAATTAAGAATATAAAAAGTTGTTATATTTGGAAACGTATGTCCTGAGTTCTTTGAAAAAAATCACAAAAAACAAAAAAAGTTAGAAATTACCGAAAACAAACAATCATCAAAAGGAAATGTGACTTTTTACTTTCATTTTTTGAAGTGAAAGGAGAATACTTGACAATTCTCAGATGAAGAATAAATGAAAATAACGACATTGTCAACTAAGAAAATGAAAAAGATAACAACCATGTCAAAAATATTTTCTAGGCCAGGTTTAACCTTGAATTCCACAGCTATTCTCTTGGTTTTGAGACACAAATTGCTCTTATTAGACAAATTGCTTTAAGAACGCTGGCAGATAGATACAACCAGGGGTACTTTCCTCTTCTTATTTTCTTGCCCTTGCCGATATTACCAATTATTCTAAAAACTGTATTCTGAATTTAAAGTTGCAAAAAAAATTTAATTATTACAAACGAAACTTATGCACAAGAAAACAGAGCATTGTAAACCTCAAATACATATTTTGATCAATAAATGATTAGACAATGAGGTTTGTCTTTTATTACAGTGCCCGAAAAAATTATAAGGACACGCAAAAAATCGCCAAATCTAGAAGCCTTGTTTACAGAATCGAATGCAAATTTTTGTAGAAAAAATAGAAGTAAAACTAAAATATTTTATGCGTAAAGTAATTAAAATTTTCAATTTTAAATCTGCTAAAATTTAAATTTTGATTTTTAAACCTAAATGGAAACGGAAAAAAAGCATAAGGACATTGCTTTTTCTCCAGTAATTATTTAAAATTTTACATATTTGAAAGCATAAAATGACAATTCCGAGTTAAAAGATTCGTTTGCGAAAAGAATTTCCCACTCGGCGACTTTCAGTGTGAATTTTTAAACGATGCCCAAATGAACTCAACTTTCTGACTCTGAAAAAGGAAAAATTGTCGCTTTTCGAGAATGTGGATTAAGTGGATGGGAAATTTCAAAAAGAATCAAGAGATCTAAAACGGTGGTTTATAATTTTCTAAAAAATCCAGGGATGTATGGTATGAAAAAGCGAACTGGGAGATCAGAAATTCTCACTTTTCGACAAAAAAGAATGATTGTAAGGAGAGCTTGCGAGAAAAGAGAAACCGCAAATGAAGTTAGACAAAATGTGAGTTTACCATGCTCAACAAGGACTGTTCAAAATGTTTTGAGTAAACATCCTCAAGTTTCTTATGGGAAATTAGTGGCACTCCCCCTCTTACAAATCATCATAAGAAAAGAAGATTTTACCTTGCCAAAAAATACATTTCTCTTGGTCAAAAGTGGGCTGATGTAATTTTTTCGAACGAAAAAAAGTTCAATTTTGATGGACCTGATGGTTTTCGTTATTTTTGGTATGATCTGCGAAAGACCAAGGAAGTGATTTCCAGGCGTCAATATGGTGGTGGCTTTCTTATGGTATGGGGCGCTTTTGCGGCAAATGGAACCACTCCAATTGTATTTATCAACCGTAAAATAATTTCTGACAGGTATGTTGATATGTTAGAAGAAAGTTTGTTACCTGAAACGCCACTAATTACTTCAGGGGACTATATTTTTTAGCAGGATAATGCTTCGATACACGTTTCTACGAGTGCGAAACTCTAGTTTGAAGCTAATTCTGTAAATTTACTTGATTGGCCGGCGAGAAGTCCCGATCTTAATCCAATCGAAAACTTATGGGGACTTCTAACCCAAGAAGTTAATAAAAACGGCACGCAGTATCAATGTACACAAGAACTTGTCGTCACTATCAAAGACGCTTGGGATCTTTCAGGATCTATGACCTCTCTGCTTATTCAAGTGTTTGAAAAAAAGGTAGTTTTCTTGATTATTGAAACATTTTTAAGTATTTTACAACATGTCCTTATAATTTTTTCCGTATTTCCTTTAATGTTAAATTTTGTAAAATCAATATTTTAAAGCTAAATTATGTTTTTTATGTCGTATAAGTGTTATCACAAAATTATGCAGAAGAAGTAAGAAATATAAAAAGTTCATTTAGGTGAAATGGAAATAAAGCATATTTTCATGCAATTACATGTTGTCCTTATACTTTTTTCGCGCACTGTACGAATCCTTCATTCATCGAATTAGCTAAATATGCTAGACCTCATTGGATTTACTTCCTCATTTATTCAAAACTGTTTACTGTTTCAAACGTGTTTAGAACACTAAAATTTCATCTTTTGAATACTTCAGAATATATCCCCATTTTTTAATCGTCAAATTTAAACTACCTTTTACGTATATGAAACTATCTTAAACATTTATGAATTTATTGTTTAAAAAACTAATAATAAACAAAATTAGCAATGTCAATAAAATTTAACAAACTTATTTTTTCGAAAAAAAAAATTATATTACGAGTTCGAACAAATAAGTCTGATTTAAAGAATTATGACCTGTCATATTTTTCATTATCTATGGAAAAATTAGCGCGTTCTCCCAAACCTGGCTGGACAGCGTTGACCTGGTGGTAAAGCCCCGGTTTCGAGCCAGAGTTTTTCAGGTTCGAGACCAATTCCACCGAAAAAACGTCGTGTAAGCGGGTCTGTTGACGTCGAATTCGTTGGGGCCATACTTCCTCTCGTTGGTGTGGAAGTTTTGGAGAGGGTAGGGGGTTCCAGCTCGTGTCGTCCTCGTCATCTGACTGCGATTCAAAATTACGAAATCCGCCCCAAAATAGCCCTAGTGTTGCTTTGAACGGGAAGTTAAACTAACCTAAACCTTGCTGATGGCTGTTAAATTTTCATTTCGGTGTAAATCTGAGCCCAGCCCTTTTGTAAAATGGGAATCATCTGGATTTTTTATTTACTTTTCTCATTCTTTTCTTTTAGATCCTTCATAAAGACACTAATCACAAGTTTTGGAAAATTCTAAAACCTTCTTATGTGGTAAAAAACAACCATGTTTAAACATGTGCTTTAAACACATTTAAAATTATTTTTTTGCTAATTTTTCTGGAGTTTGCTTTAGAAACATAGCATTCTTATGTTATTCATTATGTAAATCTGGAAGAATTTAATCTGCTTAAATATTATGTTGATTCAGTAAGTATTGGCAGAAATAAAAAGTTTTGCAAATTTATCTTCGCATTTTATGATATTCTGAGATTCGAAAACATAAACAGAAATCTATTTGTGTCCCGGCTTGCACTAATCGCATTTAACTTATTTCGTCTCATTTCAATTAGCTTAGAATCAGGAGATGTCACCAACACTCCTTCAGTACCCTAAATAGTAAACCCAATCCTTGAATAAAGAGCTTAGCATTCAAATATATGTGTTCTAATCTGATTAGTATTTATTGGAATACTTGACTCTATTTCAACAGATATAAAAATTTATGAATCAATGATTTCGAATAAGTAACGATAATTATTATCTTAATTACATAAGATCACGTTATTAAATATTTTGCTATTTTAAAGCTTACTGAATCTATAAATTGAAATTCAATTGATATATGAATTAAATCTACCTACCCACAACTGAAATTTAATTCATATATGCGAGGTAAGCATCAATAAGTAAAGCACAAATTAAGAAATCAACGATAAAAAATGCAATCAATAACAGAATGAAATGAAAATGAAAATATTGTTAGTTTCTTACTTTTCGGTATAACTATCATTCATGCTGAAACTTTTGTCTCAGGCAAGGATTAGTTTGAAAATCTTGCTATTAATATTTTAAGATTTCTGTCAAATTCTTCAAATCGAGGGACTTCTTTAGTCCAGACAGAGGAAATCTGTGAGTGCCAAGTGTGGAATGTATGGTTAATGCTCTAAATTTCTTAACCCAACTCAGCAGTTTTCTCCTTTCAGAACCAATTGATCTCATCATACCAGTAATTAATTTTAATCTTAAGAAAAAATTCATCGATTCTTTCCCTTTTTATCATTATTATTCCAATTTCCAATGATTCCGCCCAATTTTATGGCAATGGGAATACGGAAACTAATGTCTAAGGAATTAATTGAAGGACAGTGAGTTGAATATTGTTGACTGCATCTGCAGGCTATGAATATTGTGGCCCTGTCATATGATTCATCGCGATATGATATAAAAACGTGTAATTGATGTGATTGAACTGAATGAATAATAGATAAATGATCTTTGGTTGGGATCTGTAAATATTCAAAAACTGCATTTCGCTACTTTTTTTCATCTTAACTATGTGCCATGTTCTTGTGCCAATCATTGTATCAGATGTGCTCAATCATTATTTTAACATTCAAGGTTTTAGTTGATGGATACAAATAAAATTATGATTAAAACTGTAATCTAATTAATGATAAAATAATACTAGAATAAGGGACATAAAATCATTTATAAAGAACGATAGAGTCTCCAGACAAGTGGAAAAAGGATTCATGTTTTTTAATATTGAATTTAGAAATTATAATTTATTTCCTGTTATAAAACCCATTTAATTATGTGGGCATTTGTAAAGGAACACTTCAATTTCTGTAGAGATTGATAACAAAACTTAGAAAAATAAATTATATAACGGCCCATTACAAAAGATTGCAATAAATAATTTTATTTTTACGAACTTCTATAAGTTCACAGTTTCAGGCTTGCATTTTCAAGCTTTGCTGATATATTAACAATCCAGCTGCGTATCCAGCGATTTTCGCAGGCTTGTAATTAGTCCATTTTCTATTGCCTCCAGAGTTTTTCGCAGCTTAGAGTGTTTATTTTTACAATTATGGATTTTTATTATTTCATAGTATTGTTATGTAACATGTAGTATCCATTCACTTTGTTTGAAAAATATTTGAACTCATTTGCAAGCATTGCAACTAAATAGTTATTTTTAAAAATTACGCAGTCAGACAGTTAACAGGCAGACCATTCTTATCATTTCTCAGAATTTTGTTTGCGTAAGTATTTCATTGCATTTTTCAAAGATAATCAATGCAGATATCAAAATAGATTATTTAGGAGTGAAATCGAAAATGGTAATGGATTTATTATTTAATTTTTAAAAAATGATTATATAATCATTTGATTAAATTGTTAAGAAACTGATTCAAAATGAACAATTTTGATATAATTACAAAGCTACAATTTTCTAGCAATTCTTATTACATGCGATTCAGTTTATTACCTATGCCATAGTAATAGACTTCCTGAATTCGTTGGCAAAGGTTTGCTGTCTATAACAGGCGTGTTATAGGCAGAAGAGTGTAAGCGAAGTTAAATAAGAGAATTAAAATAATCAAGTCAAATGATCAAGGAGGAATTTGAACAGATCTTTATAAACGAACCCACCTACCAGGAAATTTTATTTTGAACCTTCGTCTCATAAAACAAGAGTAGCATTATATAATTGCAACCATACGTGAGAGTGTACTTTGAAAGGCAGTTCATTCATTAGGATGGATACAGTGTCATTCAAAGCTGCAAATTATTCATAATTGAGAATATGATATATAAAATGTGATTAACAAAAACGTTCAAAAAATCATTTCAAAAATTATTTTTTACTGATTGATGTTTCCAACACGATTAAAACAACATTTGTTTGCTCAAATTACATTTCTTAGACTATGATTGATTGGTTTGAAGTAGGGCGCAGTTGTAAAATCTATCTACATATCTACCACTTACATAACTTTAGTCATCGCATGCTTTTACCAAAAACCAAAGACTCCATTGTCTGCGATTGCTGAATCGTTTTGTAAATATTATTTGTATATGGATGCCGGGAACTCTGAAAACAAAGTCTCCATTCTTTTAAAACTAGATCCATATCACGATTAACATACAGCATAAATAATCACCATTTCAAATTATTGCTGGATGCTGAAATAAATAATGTTTTAAGATTTCATGCACTCAGTTTCAAGCAAAAACTTTTATTTTCTTGTTCGGTATTACACTCTTTTCTGAGATATTGTAAATGCTGAATTTCAAAAACATATCCTCCCTTTCTTTTCAAGTCGAAATTTCAACTGTTGAACTATTAAAAGTAAACAACTATATCCTTGCCTACTTAATTTCTTCCGTGATAATGGAGTAATGAACTAAATATATAAACATTTTCATATGAAAGTTTTTCTGCAGGGATATATTTCCATTTCTGAAAGAAATACCTTAATCTAAATTTTAATAAGTTCCTGTAAATTTACAAATATACATATTTTTGAAAATTGTGCAAAGAAAAGTGTAAGCCATCGTGCATGCATAGATGAATACGATAAAAGCATTTTACTAAGATTCTGCACTGCGATAGCCGTATAAAAATTGTCGATTATTTTTATTCCCAACCTAAATCTTATCATCTCAACAGAAGTAAATCCTTTTCATATAATTGTCCACTTTATATTCTGATTCTGATGATAATTAGGTGTGTGCCAAAAGTGGCGTTACACCGGTAAAAGCTCATAAATAAAATAGAATTTAAATAGCTATCAAAGGACTGGCTATTCAATTTTTTTATATATAATCTTGTACATTAGAATCTAAAAACAACCAAAGGAAAAAAAAAGATTAGGCATAAAAAAGAAAAAGCGGAGAGGTCTAAATAGCCCAAGCAGAAGAGTCTACATAGTATTCAAATAGCGTCATTGAAACCTAATTTGTAAATAATAAAATTTACCGAAGATAGGCTATTTAAATTTAGAAGAAATAAATAAATAATATATATAAATAAACAAAAAAAGTGAAAAATATAAATAAGGAAATAAAAAAAATAAGTAAATAAAAAATAAACAAACAGAAAAATAAATATATACAATGGCTCAGTCTAAGATAAAATCCATGAATCAGGAACAAAAGACCTGATAGAGTTCTTTTTGCATTTTTTTCTTGTACTCACTAGATCTGTCCACTTTTAATAGTGCTTGACAAACCAGGATAAATTATTGTTCAATTTGGAAAATTCTGTTTTCATTATGATATAGGAAATCCAAAATATTTTGAGTTTCTAAAGTCAGTCCATTATTTAATAGCATTTGGGAAATATTTAGTTGAGTTTTAATAAGTTTTCTCAAATGATGAAGAATAGGGCAATGGAAAATATAGTGTGGAATGTCATCATAATCATTACCACATCTTCTCAAACTGAATCTTTTAAGATAATGCGGGCAAAGTCCATGGTTTGCAGTTAATTGGGCTAAATATTTATTGTCAATACATATATTTCATTTTTAGAGAAAAGATACTGAAAGTAAAGCGGCCTTTTTCATTATTTTCCCATCTTAATTGTCATTCATCAATGAGAATTTTATGAAGACGAGTTTTAATTGTTCTTTCAGATTCTCCAAGGTGATAGTCAATTGCAGGTTTAAGTGAAGCAGCTTTGGTAGCCAGATCAGCTAGTTCATTACCTTTAATGCCAATGTGGGCTTTAACCCAGTGTAATGAAATATTACCATCTACCAGATTTTTAACATCTACTGAATTATTTTTCGCGTTGAATGTTTGAAGAGCCTTTAAAACACTATGGCTGTCCGTGAATAGATGATAATGCAAATACTGTTTATTTATGGTTTTTCCAATTTAAAGCTTGCCATATTGCAAAAAGTTCTGCTTGAAAAATTGAACAGTGATTTTCAAGCCTGTACTGAAATTCTTCAATTTTATCTTCGCCCTCAAAAACACAAAAAGCCGCACCAACTTGTTCTTTCATTTTCGAACCATCTGTATAGATGGTATGCGGAGCTGTCACTGCAGAAACATCCCACTGTAACTTTTCAATCTCACTGGGGTGAACCCATCTATTTTCATAACTAATCATTTTAGATCCCTGAATTGTTTGGCCAAAAATATTGATGTCTTTATGATTTTTTATCCAATACCAAGTGGTTTCAATATCACATATCCGATCTACTGATTATTTGTAGAGCCGCTGTAGATGTTGCCCCCGTTATTGCTAACAGTGCTTTACGTTGTATACTATTGATCGTTTGTCTTTGTCTATTAGTGCCCTTCCACCAGACGGCAACTGCATATACGAAAATTCTATCCAGGACTCTTTTGCATAAAATTTTGAAAATTTTTCCTGATATTCCTCTATTGTATTTGGCAACTGTAAGTCTATTTAAAATTTTAGTCATCTTGCTTCCCACATGATTTATATGGGCCATACCATTTAATCAGCAATAATCCCAAGAATCTTCATATTTATTGTATGCTTGATTGGTTTGGTTTACCTGCATAAGAACAATACGTAGAGTGTTTTAACACCCCTTTTTTACCGAAAGGAATCAGCTGCGTTTTCTCATGCGCAAAAGTAACCTTAGAGTCCTTACTCCAACAATCTAATATTTCTAATGCCTTATTAAACAGATCTTGAATTTCATGTTTGCTAGTTGCTACCACAAACAGTTAAAAATCATTAGCGTATGAAATTATTTTAATATCTTCTCCGAAGTTAATTTGCAGTATTTCATTAACTACTAGAAGCCAATACAGAGGTCCAGAATTAGAACCTTGAGGGCATCCAGTTGAATATTCTCTATTAAAAATTTGATCACCGTAAATGAGAAAGACCTTTCTGTCGTTGAGGAAATTTGAAACCACATTAAAAGGGTTTTTGGGGGCAATTCATATTTTTCAAATTGTGTAGCACTAATGGCCACCAAACTCGACTAAAAGCACTTTTCACATCTAAAGCAATTGTAACACTATGTTTTGAGTTATTTTTTGCCTCCGCAATCCAATTTTTAATGCAAATAATTGCTTCAGTTGTACTTTTCCCAGGAATAAATCCATATTGATTTAGATGAAGATAATTATTTCTTAATAAATGATAGAAAATTCTCTGTGTAATCACTTTATCAAATATTTTTCCAATGAAATCAAGAAGACAAATAGGCCGAAAAGCTACTGGATCTGTAACTTTTTTATTTGTCTTGTTAAACTACACAACTTGTGCTACTTTCCATTTTGAAGGGAAATATCCATGGTGCAGGCATCCATTATAAAGATCAACAAAAATTTTGCTATTACACTTTAATGCTTCTTTAATAATCCCTGCTGAAATACCATCTGGACCTGGAGCTTTTTTGTTATTTAAACTGTTGATAGTATGTTCCACTTCGAGAAATCGAAAATGGAGGATCATTTGGAGAATTTGGAGGAATTCGACTATTTTTTCAAATATTTTCATGAAAAAGCGTAGAATCACCATCACCCGAGGGAAAGTGAAATTCAAGTAAAGCATCTATCGCTTCTTTAGGAGATTCGGCTAAAGAACCATCAGTTTTTCTAATTGCACTAAGTTGGAAGCTTAGCACCATTTTATATAATGAACTTATAATTGGCAGCATATATCTAGGCATAACATTTAGGAAAATGAAAGCATGGTTATTCTATGTTATCGGATATCTTGTGTGTATATGTGCATGTGCGCGCATATGGAAGATAATGATTTTTTTAGTTGAAGTAGAAATTCTCAATTATCTTGACTTTTATTTCCCTTTTGCATTTTATTTAACCCAAAAATGTTCATGTTTTCTATTATATCTCTTTTTTTAGGGATTCATTGATGAGTATTATTCCAAAAAGATGGCACAAATATCCCTGTTTAGCACTAACAAGAATATAACAAACAGATTTGGATTATACTTAGAAGAAATATTAATTCATTTTAGGTTAATAGAAAATTCAATGAATTTGAATAAATATTTTCATCACAAAATGTATCTTCAATTTCTTATATTGACTTAATTTTTTCTTCTCTAAGGAAATTAAATGGTAATTCGAGACTATCAGCTCTTAAAAAAAAAGAATCTTTAAACTATGCGAAAGTAAGCGTTTTCCAAAGTAAGTCCAACAAAAGAAATAATCTGTTAATTGAATTTGGCTACTGTAGCACATTCATTCAGTAGATTCCAGCAATTAAGAAAAATGTTTTAATTCCTGTCCAAGAAATTTTCTAATTGCACTCAGAAAGTGAAAAGATACTTTCTGCCAAATTCTGGGATTAAACCAGATTTTCCGAGAAATGGTTGTTTGGCATCGAATTTCTCAGGTTGATTCTGATAGAAACTTTGGCCAAACTTTTTGACATTATTCCTGACATTTGTAAAGACTGTATAAATATATACACATATATTAAACTAAATGTTATTAATCCGGTTATTATGTATTATCATCAGTTTATTGCATTTTCTGCAACATATGCACTACACTTTTGGATTTAAGTTCACTCTTTATTTAACACTGCACCCTTGTTAAGCTCTACTACCTAATTATCTGAAACTTCAAAATTTAAAGCCGAGTTCGTTATTTTAAACCGTATTCAACAATGAATGATTTTTAAGGCAAAACAAAAAGGGTCAAAATGTGTGCAATCTATTATTTATGAAATAATTCATTTTGGAATTGAATAATATTTCTTAAATGTTTTAATAAAAAACGCTTCTTAAAATATTATATTTAGAGTCAATTGGTATAATTTGCATAATTGTGATTATTCCTGTTCATATTGATCAGCGAACTTTTATCTCGCAATTTTTCTGCACAGGCTGTAAAGTTAATTTTTTGAAGTCAAAATGAATATCTTGGGCAACTTTATTGACTGATATTGCGTCTGTTCCATAACAATTAACTCGCTTCGAACAAATAGAAAACTATACATAGAAGTCGCACGCATATCAAGTGTAGAGTATCCGAATCACTAAACTTAAGTTAGGAGTATAGAAATCAGCATACGTGGACAATTTTAATTTTTTTGCATTTGTCAAAATTTTCTCGTAATAGCTATGCTCAAGCCAAACAACCATAACCATAAATGATTCATCCCGTTCTGTTTCAGCATTCATGGTTTTGAATGATTGAATTGTCGCTAAGGGTAATGAACGCATGTGGTCAGTCATAAAAGGGCCATCACCTCCCGCCCCCTCCCGTTCCAATCCAATCTTCTATTTTATCTGTTACACTTTGCGAATATTGTAATATTTCTTCATTAAAACTAGCGGATATTACATGCTGCATTTAGAATAATGCAATGATTCAGGCAATGTAAAAAATTACATAATTTGCATAGTATTTATAATGTTCACAGATGTTCAATATTCAATCACAATATCATTTTCAGTTTTAAAATAAAATTTAGAAACAATATCATAACTTCGGATTTGAGAAAAAAAATCTGGATCTCGAAAAAAAAATCAAAAATACAATTATACTTTTATTATACTGCTTTGTGAAAAAAATGAAAGCTCTCTAATTTAGAATATATATATATATACCTACTACTACTTTGGAATATCCGGTTCGCGATTACCCTGCTTCTATACTATTTGACCTAATATTCTTTTGTCGTAAATAAACGACGAAGGCAAGCAAGGCTTGCATTGGCAACATTTCTATGACAAAGGAAGTTGGCATCAGTTACGATGCTCCTACGTGCCGTATACAAAGTACAAGCTCTGACAGAAAAAGACCAGCGTTCTGCTCGTTGCGCATTGTTTCCTCAGTGTGTAACGGACGGACCTCAGTTGTTACCACTGCTCCTGATTATAACTTCACAGACCATACAGTATTCGTAAACTGTTCTTGGAGTACGCTTAATGTTTTTGTTTTTTTTTTATGTGTACCACAATGAAAATTTCGAAATGGGTGATAAGCGAAAAAAAAGTTATTGACCATGGAGGATAAATTATATTTTATACAGCGACTAGACTCTGGTGTAACAGCAAAAAATACAACTTCGTAGTTAGGTGTTGGCGAAAATATAGTGGAGCACTGGTAAAAAATAGTGCAGAAATTGAAAAGTGGCGTGTTGCACAAGCTAGAGGAAGTGGGGTAAAAGTAAGAAAAACCATTCACATTCTACGTGGCTTGAGATAAATGAAAAGCAGAGAACTGAATATTAACACTAAATTTACCAGACCAGTCATTTTGACTGGTCGTGCAACTTCAATTCAAAATTCCTGCTACATTAAACATTTGCTTTCCAAAATGATGTTATGACTTTTGTAGCTATAAATAGAGAATACATTTTATGAACTTAATTTTACTTTATATATGTTAGAAACAAATATATTTTTTTGTTATAACTATTTATACCAGTACCAGTCAAAATGACTGGTGACCAAAAAAACCAAATAAAAAAGTACTTCTACTAAGTACAAAATAAACACATCAAAATTGATAAAGCTACTAAAAAATTACCTGAAACTGTATCGTTTTATAATAAAACGGAATTTGGCGTTGATGTCACTGATCAAATGGCACGAAAATATACGGTGAAGTCTGGTTCCAGGAGGTGGCCACTTCAAGTGTTTTTCAACATTTTAGATTTAGCCGAAATAAATAGCTGGATATTATACAAAAACAACAGGAGAAGATATCTCACGGAAAGACTTTCTGTTTCGATTAGCAGAAGAACTTGCTTCAGAATATCAGACTTCAAGGACTAAACCATACGAAGCTGATATACCAACTACAGGTGGCACGGTTTCTGTACGCAAATGATGTCAAATAGGATACTGCAATAACAACAAGACTACAAATATTTACAATAAATGCAAAAAAAAAGTCTATGCGGAAAGTGTACAAGTAACAAAATCTTCATATATAGAAATTGTGAGCCTATAAAAAATTAAATGTTTTGTTATTTGAAGATGTCCATAAATCCATTTTTGTATAAAAATTAATATTGTTAAACCCTTTTCACCATTTTTTTAAGAATGAATAAAGACTGGAAATCACGATGAGCATTTTTTCTTATACACCAGTCATATTGACTGGTTATGGTAGAAATAGATATATTTAAATGGCTGGTAAATCTAGTGTTAAGTGAGATAAAATACAATTTCAAAATGAGTGATAACTCAAAACAAGTTGTATAGACTAGACAAAGGTATAAAAGCCAAAAGCGGCAACTGCTTCAATGATTCATCGGGCCTCCATCAAGTTTTACCTGGAGTGAGATAAATGTAGGGTTTAGTACTCAATAAGAAGTGAGAAAATACATATTATAGCAGCGTATTTTGGTATAAAAATTTGACTTCTGATATTGGTGGACAAAGAAATTCGAAAACTGCAGCCTATAAAGTGTTTTTGTTACTCGTGAGTGTACTGTACTTGAAAATTATCTGAAGCATCAGGCAAAACACTTTATCTTAGAAAATGTTCTAACAAATAAAAATACTTTTAAAATTTTCTTCCAGAATGCATAGTTCTTTTTTTTTCTACATGCCCTAATTTCTAAAATAATAAATGTTGTAATTGTTAAGTTATCAAAAACAATAGAAAAAATGAAGTAAATGCTATATAATCAGAGAAAAAAAATATTTATTTATATTATTTTCAAATTTAAAAAAATTTAAATGAGAAGTTAGTTTCAATTTACATAAACCACCGTTGATACAATACAATAAATAATCAATAAAACCAACAAGGAAGAACTGCAATCGATTTCAAATCTTTTGCTGACTGATCCTGAAAATGGCTATGCTAATACTTTCTTGCAAGTATCCCTTAGTAGCCTGTAAAAAATAAAGCACAGAAAATAAAACTGTGATTAAAAAAGAAAATTGATAAAAAATCATTCATTAAACAAGAAAATTTTAAACTAATTGTTCGGGGAAATTTAATCTAAAGAAATGTCTTGCACCCGAATTATGTTCGCTTTTAATCACGGATTAAATTAAGGACAATAATTTTTTCTCCTTTAAATAAAAATATAATTGATAATACTACTTATTATTTATTATATGCTGAAATATTCCTTATTTATTAAACTACATTAAACGATTTCGAATCAATTTCAGATTATTTCGATGGGCATAATTAGCTATTCCATACCAAATAATTACCAACCCTGGTAAAATAAAACAATAATAAATAAAATTTCTGTTAAAGAAAGATAAATTCATCTAGCTTGTATCCATTCATAACACATTCATTCGTTTTCATTTTTATAAAAAGTCATTATGTGTCCATCCTCTTATATTCACCAAATATTATTATATCCAGAACAAGAGCGTGATTCACTTCAATGAAATGAAAGCATTCTTTTCCAATCAATTTTTAAATTTTCTTTCTTCATATTTACCTCATATCTTTTTAACTCTGTCTCAATTTAGCACTTCGAGATTTTTTTTTTGAAATTACCTATAAAAAATTAATTAAAATTCAATTTCACTATTCAGTTGAATAGTGGATGTTAACTTTGTAGGTATTAAATTTGACTGAAAAGTATCAAAAACATCTATTTTCTCAAAGAACAAACTAACTTTAAGAATGTGTCGCCAACTGGGCAACTAATATTATATGTAATATCGTTACCAACAGTTGAATTGAACAATTAATGATTTTAATTATTAATGGCCGATTCATTTTTAATACATATAAATAAAATACAGTTGAATTGGGAATGCAATTCATGCTGCATATTTGTTAGAAGAGCATTGATTTGGTTTGGTTTAGTTATATTAACGTCCCGTTTGAAGCAACACTTGGGCTATTTTGGGACGGACCTCGTAATTTTGAACCGCGGTCAGATGACGAGGACGACACCTGCGCTGGCACCCCCCTCTCCACACCACACCACACCAGCGGGAGGACGTTTGGTCAGGACGGATTTAACGTGCAACAGACCCCCTTACACGACGGTTCTTCGGTGGAATCGGGTCTCGAACCTGAAACCCTCCAGTTCCGAAGCCGAGACCTTACCACCAGGCCACCGCGGCCCTAGAAGAGCATTGAATTTTGGAAAACTGCATTGTGTTCAAATTAGTTACAAATTTCCCGACAAGAAGGTACAGCTGGAAAAACTAAATGACAATATTTTCAATATAGACCCCATTGGAGAAATAATATGGGATATTTTTAAAAGGAAAGAAAATGAGCTTGTATGCGTATCATTCTCTCAGTGGAAATGGACTTATGTACAATACGGATGTAATTTTTCACTCCTTTAAGAGTTTATGGATTTTTTCCAATATACCCGTTAATTCAAGTATTTCCCCTCAAATGCTTTTAATCGACAAATAAGAGGTCAAATCCATATCAGATCCCCCATAGTTGGGAAAGTAAAGGGCAATGATATAATAATCATCAAAATGTCCATTTAAAAAAAAAAGTTCCGACTAAAAGGAGATCTAACTAAGGAATCATGATGCTTTATTAATGTTCTGCCAAGGAAATGAGAACCTCCTTAAAATTCACAAAAAAATATAATTATATAATCAGCATTTCATTAAGGGAGCCAGTGGCCCTTTTAAAGGATATAATGGTTTGCTTGAGATAAATGATCATGACTTTTCCTTATGTTGTGATAAATGAGCAGAAATATGGGGGCTCTCTATTTTCAAACCCCAAATTGTTTTTATTTCAGAGGTTTTCAACAAAAAGTATTCTGTATCTTTAAAAAAGATGAAATTTATCTCGCACTGATATTGTTAAAATCAAATTTTTGGACTAAGTCAATGGAGAATAATATTTAGTCGAGGGTCAGTTTAGCTATATTAACCTGCCGTTTTAAAGCAACACTAGGGCTATTTTGGTTCAGACCTCAATTTGGAACCGCGGTCAGATGACGAAGACAACACTTGAGCTGGCATCCCCTCACCAAACTTCTGCACCACAACAACGGGATAACTTTAACGTGCCTCCGGTTCCGAATACGAGACCTTACGACCAGGCCACTGCGACCCTTTGCATTTGGAGGGAGAGAATCATGTCTCGTATAATATGAATATCATCTCTCTAAAACTGCGTTTTAAAATACTATTATTAAGAATTATTCGATTTAAATAAGAAATGTTTGCCAAATAATAACTTATTTTATTATTCTTTTCATTTGAAGAAGAAATGTTTGATATCCATGATATGAATTATAAAAAACACTTTTCGGAAGTGGGTATTAAATTCTTCTCAAAAATAAATTATCAAGTATGATAAAATTGAAGAGTATATCCACAAGTTTAAAATATTTGATTGTTATAAATGCTGATCGGTGAATTTTCGATTACAAGTAAAATAAAGTCTGCAAAATGAATAATTTTAAAATGAAACTTACGTGCACTTCTGCGGGCGACTTTTCTCCTTCTTCCGTCCTGGTGTTCCCCTACACCTGGGGATTCTGGAACTCCAGAGGATGCAGACGACCCTGCAGTACTTCGAGTATTGTTGCCAATTCCGCTGCATGCCGATGAGGTCCCGACAGTATTCGCATAAGGCGAAGCAAAAGACGTCTCGAGAGTATTGGCATAAAATCCATGGGCGGGCGTACGCAATTCATTAACTGGAATGAAATATAACTATGAGTTTTGTAGAGTCCAACGGATTTATTTATTTATTTCCTTGATTAAAAGAACAGTTTAAAAGTTCAAGATTATTAAGACTTTTTTTCTCTTTCTAAATTATAAAAAATGTTTCAATAGGAAATAATACCAATATTGTGTATAAAATATAATATCAGTGTATAAAATTCACTAGAATATGATTCCATAAACTATGACACGAGATAAATAAAATTAACAAAGGGTCATCAAATATTCAATATTATCAAATTTTTTATAAGGAACAAACTTTTTTTCTTACTCACAAAAAATTCAATGTTGCGTAATAAATTATAGACACTTTGATTAGAGAAGTAATAAAGATTCGTTTTATACGAAAATTTTGCAGATGATTTAATTAGATAAAAGTCTGTTTTTGCAGATGCGCGACGGGTGCTGTGGGATATATGTTGTATTTTAAATCATATGCAGATAAAGAGTATAACCAAAATCAACACATCACCAATTTATCAAACTCATCGTTTTTTAAATATAAAATCAGGTTCGATTCCAAAGTTGAAATTTCACCAATAAATCATTGAAGTCGACATTTATAAATAAAAATTTATAAATTATTTATAATTATAATGCATATACATTTATAAATAAATAAATTTTACACATTTATAAATAAATAAATTATATACATAGCATTTATTTAAGATATTATACATCAATAAAATACTTAAAAGGAAAAAAAAAACTAACGGTTATAAAACTTTAAGACAACCGAATCATTTTTTTTTCAAAAAGTTCAGTAGATTCTTTTTTCAAATTGCTATAACTTTATCAATAAAAACATTAGGTAAAAGTGAATTTTGTGTGCCCCAGTTGCTGCGCCAACAATGCCAAGTCGCCAATAAAGATGGCGGAAAAAAAATATTTCTGCGGAACGGTTACGTTTACCATTTCCCGCCATATAATTAGGACTTTTTACTGATAAGTAATGTTTTTTTTTCAGACTACCCGGTGCCTTCTACAGATGCCGAAGGCATCGAGAAGAATTTTTTAACTTAAAAAAAACATCCTACGGCTTCGCTAGTACATTTAACATAAGGACTGTGTGGATAAGAGAAACAGTACATAACCAAAAAAAAAAAAAAAAAAAAAAAAGAAAGAAAAAGAAAGAAAGGAGGAAGAAGCAGTCGAAACATTCACCATACAAAATTTCAAATAAATATCCTTTTTCCAATTTCATCAACTCGTAAAAAAATATATTCCACTCATCCTTCATCCATCCTGTCGGTTCGATATCAAACCAACCATTCTCCATACAAAATTTCAAACAAGCATCCTTTCCTAACTTCATCAACTCGTAAAATATATTATATATATTTCACTCACCCTTCATCCATTCTGAAGGTTTGAAATACTATCTTCCATCGCATTTACCCGACATCCATTCTTGCACAATTGCCGACATAACAAATTATGAAATGAACCAACCATTAGAACACCAAAAGAATTACGAGATCTGCGAAGAATTCCATTGTAACTGACTTTTAAAGTAAGAATGCAGACGATTTTTTAAAGCGCCTACTGACAATTAAAAATTGCAAAAGAATAAATATTTTCTGTTCGTACTCACATTAAAAAAAGAAAGAAAGAATAAAGTAACTTAATTATAAGATAACTTCCTTTATTTAATAAACTTTTAATTATAATAATGAACAAAATTAAAATCTGTAATCGATATCTTTTTAAAATTTTTAATTTGATTTTTTCATAATATAGTTGTAGTTCATGTACAACTCAACCATTGCAAAAAGTAGTAAACAAAACAGCATTAGGGTTGCTAGAAGAGCGCTCCGATGGGTTGCCATATTAGCGACAAACTCGGGGGCACACTATTCTCCACTTTATCCAAACATCATTTCAAAGAATCTAACAAACTTTGAATTTATTATGAATATACTGAAGATCTTAGTTATTAAAAATATTTCTTTTTTTGTAGCATTAATACACATTGGCTACTCCGAGCCAACAATAAGGCACACGAAATAATTATGACCGAAACGCAGCAGCATGTTTGAAGGGAATTAAGGTCGACTCCTAAAGGCTATTGTCGGCCACATACAACTCCTCCCGCGGAAGGCCCGCCCCGTCATCGATAGGGGGGTATCTGACTCCACACCACTTATGTACCCATCTGGATGGCGAGAACCCACCACCATACTGGAAGCTTTTCATCCTCATATCTAAAGTGTCCCCGATATTAGTTTCTTTTTTTGTAGCACTGCATTATTTAAAAGTCAGAACATATGAAATCAAAAAGCGGTTAACATAAGAACATTATTATTCTACAAAGGAAAAAATTCTCAAAAATAATCATATTTTCCCAATAATTCCATAATTTCAATTTGTAGTTTTGAAAAAGTCAGTTTAATTTAGATATATTTATAAAAAATAATCGTTTTAAAATATTCATATAAATTATTCTATAATTTATATACAATTTAAATAGAAAATAACATTTATTTGCATTAGACTTCGATTGTTTAGTAAGTTTGTCTGCTAGGATTCTAAAACTTTAATCTTGTGTTAGTGTAACCAACTATTTATTCCGTCTATATCATTAGTACAATGAAGTATCAGAACATCCCAAATGAAATACAAATCATGTTAACGAACGCATTGATTGTAGGTATAATGTAAATTTTCCAACTATTTATTAGTTCTTTTTTTTTGCGTTTAGAAAATGAATATTTTTGATCAAAAGCTATAATTCAAAAAACAATTCTAATCAGTTTATCATTTTTCTTATTTTCTTCTAATTTTCTTAACTAGTAGATTGAATGAATTTCCTTTTTTGACATTAGGACGATTCTTTCATCAAAAAAAAACTCCTAAAAATTTATTTTCTTAGAAATATTTTATTTTGTTTATAATAGTCATGTGTTCGAATCTCAAGTATTATAAACAATTTTGCAAAAATAAAAAAAACAGAAATTTATGTCCAGAAATTTTAATTGGGAATTAATTTATCGGATCGATTCCAAATTTAAAATACAAAATATTAAGTATTTTAAAAAGCTTGAATTTTTAAAATTTTGCTGATAAAATCTAATTATTAAACTGGATAAAGGAGCTGAAATTCATTAAAAATCATGATAATTTGGAGAAAATCCAAACCAATTTGGAGCAAGTCAATCAAGATGAGTACCTCTAGGCTTGCTATACGAATATCATCCTATATAGAATATTTACTATTTCAGTATCTTACGGCTCATTAAACAAATCGAAATGAAGGTTCAAATAAGTAAGAACAAATATATACATATATAGTTATGAATATAGTCCAATATTTTCCATTTCTTTACACTCTGACTGATTTACAATAACCTTTATATATCTCTTGCATATTTTAACAATAAATTATACTTTAAAAAATTATTAAGAAGTATATATTGTTTAAAATAGCGAGGAAAAATTAAATATACATAAATAATATAAATGTATAGAATTAAAATTTTGAAATAAATCAATGCATTCAGAACTTGAAAGAATCAAGACAAAAATATATTTATCAATGATATTTTTTTAGTAAATAAATTTTATACATACTTAGCTTGGTTTTTTTTACTTGGACGTACATTGTATCTGCAGATAATTTTAGGTGTGTCTTCATGAAACATTTCCACTCTTCAGTACTTACGATATTATGCTCAAAAATAAAATCCTGAACATAAATTTTCAGATCATCATCTTGGTGTGTATCTGCCAGAATGAGAACTTCACACACATTATTTGGACACAAGTTAGATTTCAAGTAGGCGGAACATTCATTCCTTAAAGCGAGGATCTCATATTTGTCAGCAGCTCTGTATAATTTGCAATAATCCTCCCAAGTTATATCTTTTATTTCAGCCGTATAAATATATTGAAGCATTCTATACACAGTATCGCTATCTAAATCTTCGATATGAACAGAATCGTTGAATGTTTCCAGCATATTGTTTGAGAACATCACTTTGAACACTGGTGACCGGACACTTAGAATATTCTTGTGGGCGAAACACGTTTTAGTACCAGTTTTCAGTTTTATATCAGACAGGATCTTGTCATGAAGCAAGGAATTCAGATTTTGTATCAAAACATTCTTTGATGTTAACGCTGTATTACTGTTATCTAGATGATGATTGCATGGTTCACTTGTAAGAATATTGCCACAGCCATAAACGACTCTTTCGATTTCTTTGAAAACAGCCCCTGTAGAAAAAATGCACTCGCATCGAAAGGATAAAGCATCATTTGGCAAGCATACATCTTTTTTCGATACCAATCCTATTTTTGAAAAAGGTAGACTCAATAGTTTTATTTTTATACTCTCACAGAATAAGAACTCTTTCTTTATGCATTTAATTTCGCATCCGAAACCATTTAAAGGCGTTAAGTGAAGAACTAAATACTTTATCTTAGAATTTTCATCCACGATTCGGATATTAATTGAATCTTCTTCAGTATAGGGATTCTTTAAGGAAATATCGAGAGTCATCAATGCTTCGTTGTCCAGCACTGATCTGATCGTGTGGGGACTTTGATCTTCTGCTTGTAGTCGACTGAAGTTTCGAATGTTCCACAAGAAAGATTCCCTTTCTATACAAATTCGTGTGCGAGCAAAGCACTGGACATCCTCTATCATCTGCCCATGTCGCTTCCATATTCTGCAACGTGCTGTTAACTTGTCTTCAGGCAGATATATCGACCTGTTAAGAAAGAAAACATCATTCCTTACCTTGAACTTATCAGAACCAGCCATATCTGTGACATTTTCCTCTTCCATCGATGCAAGTATGGAGCCATTTTTGGACAAGAACGCGAGCTCACAATTTATCAACATATTCGTAGCATTTTGATTATGAAGGTAAAAGCTAATGTAATTATCGTCTAAAAGCCCTCTGGGATACAGATTAAGTTTATATTTCGTTTCTTCTAATGCCTTTACCACAAAGATTATTGAGATTTCTTCGCCCGTTTTTTGCCAACAGTAACTGATATTTTCAATATTCCATATAAAAGTGAAACAATTTCTTTTAAAATGAGCAGACATTTTCCATAAAATAATTTTCTCTAATACTCTTTAAAATTTATTTTAAAACTTTTTTGTTATACTGGCCAGATTTTTTTTTCCATTAATTTCTATCCCAGAAACTTTAAAATTCTGGATTCAATTTTCAATTAAAAAATGTTAAAATAAAATGATAGAAGAAAATATTTTTAAAAAGAGCATATCGTTTTATATTGAACCAGAGGAGAATCAACTAGTTAAGGCGAATACGCAAAAGAGATCTTGCAAATATGCCTAAATTAGCCATAGAGTTTCTGGGGATGCCAATTACAAGCATAGAAATTAATAAAATTGAATTTCAATCGTTTCTTCTTCTAAATTTAATTTATAACACATTTTCTTCATGTTTAGATTATGCTTAATAAGATGTTCATAGTATCCAAAATTTTACAGTGTTTTAATTAAATATTTTAATCAAAAGTTGATAGATAGTTACTTGCTTTTGATGTTCGAATCCAACAACGGTTACGATTAGTAGTTGTAATATCATCTATACATTAAACCTGACTGTGACCGTGGGTAGCGCTTAGTTTTAGTTTAGCTATATTAATGTCCCATTCTTTTTAATAAACACAAGGGCTACTTTGGAATGGACCTCGCTTGAACCATGGTCAGACGACGAGGACAACACTTGATCTGGTGACCTCATTTCCAAAATTCCACACCACATCAGCGGGAAGACCTTTGACATCGATGAATTTTAACGTGCGCTAGACCCATTTACACGACGATTCTTCGTTGGAATCGGGTCTCGAACCTGAAATCCTCCGGTTAAGTACCCGAGACCTTTCAACCAGGCCACCGCGCCCCAACCGTGGGTTTCGATTTTACTATCTATTCAGGAATAATATTCGAACCCAATTATAACTATAAGTGCTATGAGTAGTAATTTGTATAAAAGTTTCTCTTTGTAGTAGTTCGGATCTCCATTTTTATTAATTATAAGAATTAAAATTATTAATAAGTATTATAACTTTAATTGCTGATATACAGGAATTATTCATAGGAAATGAAATCAATAATAAATTCTATCGAAAATTTTAAATGCTCATTCTCTGCCTGATCGTTAAGAGCCGCGGTGGCCTGGTGATAAGGTCTCGGATTCGGAAGGGGAGGACTTCAAGTTAGAGACCCGATTCCACTGAAGAAGCGTCTGGTAAGGGGTCTGGTGCACGTTAAATTCATCGGGGCCAAACGTCTTCTGTCTGGTGTGCTGTGGAAGTTTGGAGAAAGATTTTCTCAATTCAGAGGTTGTCCTTGTCATCTGACATTGGTAAAAAATTACGAAGTCTCTTCTAAAATACTGCTAGTGGTGCTTTAAAACGGGACTCTAATAAAACTAAACTGTCGTATCGTTAACGTGAAAATAAAATGAAAGGAAGTGCAAATTATAGAACAGTTGACATGAAGAATATTTTTACCTACTCTTCAATCTTTCAATCCTCCTGCATGAGAAAAAAGTCCCTCAATTAACTTTCAGAAAATGTGGTCATTTTGCTATTTTATACACACCGAAGCACACACTTCAAAATGCTTAATTAAACAGATATTGTGAGCAGTTGATTATTTCGATCCGTTGAAATCTAAAAGATTAAAGGTCTGAAAACTGTAAACAACGACAACATTTTGCTTTCTGCGAAGCATGAATTGGAACTAAGCACAGAATATAAGCTAAAAACTAAATGATCTGAAATCAAATGGAGATGTCGGAATTACACTCTGAGCAAACAGGAGCGTAATTACTTATTAAAGAATAGTAAAAGAAAAAAATTAAGCAGTTCTACCAGCAGATCTAAATTATTCAAAACAAAATGAAATAGATCCATACCTTAGTTTCAGCTTTAAGTAAGCATACACAAGTAAAAAAAAAGATATATCAGTCCCGTGCTCAGTATAATATATTCTTATAGAGATTCATTGTTTTTTTGCCACCATCTCAACTTATTCTATTTCCTAATCATCGTCTTTTTTCTCCTCTTTTTTTCAAATGAAATATTCAGCAGGATTTGTAATAGCGAAAGTTTTATTTTCGCGCGAACTGACTGCGAAAATTTTCAGGCTGTTGTCTATCTTCCGGACACGCTTTGAAAATCCGGAAGTAGACTGCGGTTCGTCGTATTTCGCTCATGAAATATATCTTAAGACTTTAAGAAGACATCTTAATATTTCAACAGG